>JACDOX010000021.1:818739-852949 GCA_014549065.1 Cardinalis cardinalis
TAATATAATATAATATAATATAATATAATATAATATAATATAATATAATATAATATAATATAATATAATATAATATAATATAATATAATATAATATAATCAGCCTTCTGAGAACATGGAGTCAGATTCTTCATCTCTCACCTCATCCTGGGGACCTCACAAACACCTCACAAGCGTGTCTGTAGGACACCAGCATTGAGGGATAGAGTGAAAACACCACTGCAGGGTACTTTTGTAGAATGAAGGAGATTAAATCTGTCTGAAATGGTACAGAAAATGTAGGAGATTAAATCTGTCTGAAATGGTCAGGGGAAAGAGGGACAAACCCTCCTGTGGAGACCCCTTCCATCAGTCCCACTCTTTTCATGTGTTCCTGTGACATCCTACAGCCAGGCAAGCATTTTGTCTGCATTTCAAYCTATCTCTTGCACAGCTGAGGACAAACCTCCATGGGCTGCATTATTGTAGACCTAAAGAGCAGCAAACCATTTCAGCCACTTAATTCATCATTTTCTCCAGAAATTTTGRTAAGGATGATTATTAGGATAAAGAAACAGAGAGGAAAAGCAGAAGGAAAATCAGCTTGCCTTCCTTACCCCTTTCTAAACATCTCAGCTGTTGGAACCCAGGACATTCCTCTGGCTGCCCTGGAKGACTTGAGACCCTGGCAGGGGGCTCAGAGACCTTGCACAGAGTCAAAAACACCTGTGCCTKTGATCTTAGCCCTTGGAGCAAATTACCAACTTTGWGTGAAGATTTACAAGCCACAAGAGTTTGAGTAGAATGATAGTGAATTTGTCACAGGGTGAAAAAGTAGAATTTTGGGGTTTTAGAATGGGGGTTCAAGAGGCAAGATGGAGGAATTTGGGCATGTCCTGTCTTTCTTCTCCTTCTTGTCCTCCATCTTCTGCTGTGATGGTGGCACTTCTGGATTGGTTTAGAGTAGAGACAGACTGTTTAACATAGGGGATAGGTATTGGGAAATTATTGTAAATAAAGTACACGTAGTTTTTAGTATAAAAAGCTGACACCACCCCAAGGGCAGGGACTGTGCCTCAACCCGACCTGCTGGACAGACCTCAGCAGGTCAGAATAAGAATGTAATAGATAAGGAAAAATAAACAACCTTGAAAAGCAGAACCGATGAATCTCAACTTCTTCGGCTGTGGGGCTGGGAAAAAAAGACTTTTAATACCTCAGGAGGCATTTCAACCACAGAAAACCCAAGACCCAGCCAGCAGGCTGCAAGCCACAGCTCCCTCCACAGGAATCCAGCAATTCTTGCTGGCTGCACAGGAGCTCTGCTTGAGGACACTTCTCACTGAGGTCATCTGTGCAAAAAGTGCACTTCAGCAGCCTTCCAAAGGCAGCAGGGCTCTGATCAATACCCCAGGAGACAGCTAACATAACTTTAATTTCCACCTCAGTCCAAGGAAATAAAAAGCTGTGTCTTTCCACTGTCAGGCTCTAAGTGCCAGTTTATCAGATACTTTGCAAGGAAGCAATTTCCTGCTTCCTGCTTGTGTTCATGCCAAGAGGATAAAGGGAGAATCTTTGAAGAAAGACTTTTTTTTTTTCCCTGCTGCTTAGCACAGGTGGAAGAAGGGAAGGAAAAGCACTTGCCYCTGGTGAAGCAGAAATATGTCCTAAAGGCTAAACAGGAATATTTGATATTTAGAGAGAACGGGAATTGCCCTTTCTGGCTCAAAATTAAAAGTGTTGCACTGCACTGCATCAATCTGCTTCAAAGGAAACATAAGTTTTCCAGGAGCTCAGACCTTGTGTGGCACCTCTGTGTGCCTCAGCTCCAGTTTAGTCAGTAAAAAGTGAGAGAAGTTAGTTCTGTGAAGCAGAGCTGGGCTTGGCTGTCATCATCAACAATTTAGACACAAAATGGAAGCATAAAATTTGCACATTGTACCTAAGAARGGACATATCCTTAAGAAGAGATCCAAACTCTCTGCAAAACAGAGATCACATCCCAAGAAAGTGATGTTCAGGCAGAGGAACTTCAGCCAAACACCTTCACCAGTGCCAGACCTTATTCCCCTTGAAGTGAGTGGACTTCTGCCATTGCCTTCAACAGAAAATGGATTCAGGCAAAAAGCCTCTTTCCAGGCTGTTTGAATTTAAAACTGCAGCAGGGCTCAAGCCAGCAGAAGGATGGCCTRAAAATAATGCATTACATATGTTAAAAATGGGCATGCTTAAATAAATTGACTTTCAACAATTGTTTCAACAATTAATATGTTAAAAAGAAATTGCAAAGCTACAGGAGTTGGGCTCAATGATCCCTGTGGGTCCCTTCCAACTCAGGATATTCTATAATTCCTTGATCCTATGATTTTATGGACAAATTCTTTTTTTTTTCTTAATGGATCTAAAGGAAGTTGGACCTTCACAGGGAGTGTGACCCTGGCCATGCCGTGGTGAAGACACTTCACATGTACAATTGAATGGGTTAGGTCAGTCACACTCAGAATTATTGCAGATAATCTGACTTTACCTCAAAATGTAAGTGACACCAAGATCAAAGCAGGTTCAGCCACTCTGTCTCAGAGAATAGGTGGAGATTTCTCAATGAACATTAAGTCTGTTGCTTTCAATCCTTCTCAAAATCTTCCAACATATCTTGATTTTGTTAAAGTCAGCAGTTTGTAATTTAAGCCAAAACTATTGTGGACTGTATTCAAATATCTCAAGGTATAAAACTGGTAAATACCCCTAGAAATGACAGTTGTGGTATTGGATGTACTGAAGATCTCTATGGAAAAAAATGGGGAACTCATGAACAGAATCAGTGSAGTGACCAACACTTTCTAAAATTATCAGAATTATTGAACATGCCCATGTGCTCAGTATGGAAATACAGGAGCTCCAACTTGCTGCCATATATCCACCAATTTTAACTATGAAGCAGCTCCAAGTGTGGGACCTTGCACAAAGTCTCTGGTTTTATCTAGTATTTTCCCCACACAAATGACCAACAGTTTGAAAAATAATTTTTAGGACTGTTAAATGACCAAAAATTCCAGCTAAATTTTAAAAGGCTTCCCTTGCTGACCAATTTTTTTTTTCCCAAGGACACATACCAGAAAACATAAAGTAATCCTAAAATTAAATTATAAGGGCTYCTACCATCTCATTCATAAATCAGTGGAGCTTTGAGGCCAAGTAGGATCTGAGCCATTTCTTCTCTTGGAAGGCTCTGACACACAGCTGTGGACTTCTTGAATTTGGAAACTTCATTTTGATTTCCATCCCAGGTTTATTCAGGTTTGGGTCACTGCCTGTGGTTTCCAGCCCTTGATCTACAGGCACTGGGTGGTCCTCAGGGAGCTTCCAGAGACTTCTTGGCCAGCACAGAGTCTCCAGATGTGCATTAACCTAACAGGATCCACAATTCCACCTGGAGGACATTTAGTTGTCTACCAATGAGGTAAAGAATGAAAATYGTTAATTCCCGTGTCAGGCATTAACTTTGTCACAGCTCAGATTGCTGTTTGCACATCCCACAAACACGTGGAGTGCTGTGCAGTCATTTTGGGGCTGTGAGGATGTTTTAGTTCCCTGTTTTATGTACCACTCTCCYCAGAGCCATCCCCTGGGTAACTCTGAGGTGTCAAACACCTCCATGGTGAGGAGTTTCACCCTGGCTGGGTRGGATCCCCATGCTGGCAGCACTTCCAGCCAGGAATGGACTTTCCCTGGGGAACACTCACACAAGCACCACTTGGATTCTTCAATCTTCTTCATGAATGTGGTTTACAGAGCATGAGCTGCAGCAGGATGCAGTGAAGCATTTCAKGTCATATTGATATTTGGCTGCATCTTTTAATAATTATTGCTTGGGTGCACAGCAACCATTGCACACAATACAGACAGATAATGCTTTTCTCTCTCTCTGCAAAAACAAAAGGCCATAAAATGCTCATGTCTACCCATTCATTACTTTGACTTTGCAATGGTTTAGGGCAAAAAAGCCCAGTAGTATTTAGAACAAAAAGCAAACAGGCTTAAGCCAGTGTTGTCAACGCCATGTTAAAGCTCTTCACTCTGCTCTAAATGCAACCAGCAAAGTGCCTGAGAGTGTCCACCCAAAACTCTCACAAAATGGTTTGAAATGCTGATGTGTTGAAGGGATCTTTTTTTTTTTTTTTTGCCTGAAAGCAATTTAAGTTTGTACTCTTAAATTAGAAGCCAAATCCACATCAAGAAACATGTTCAAATGTTCATTTTTAGGAGAATGTTTTGTAGAACTGGTCTAAACCAATTTTTCTAATGAGAATTTCTGTTGGGAAAAAAAAAAAAAGTTCCTGAGTTTTATGTGTACTATCTGGCTGTTTCTTAGGGGGAAAAAAAAGAAGCTTCTGAGGTAAAATTTAATTCCTCAGAAGAACAAGGCATTTCAGGTGGGTTAAACAGCTCCTTTTGTCTCTCAAGATTGTATTCAAATGCTGATCTTGATTATGGTAACCAGTTTCAAAATATGGTACATGTCAGTGAGGATCTTAAAGGAGGTTTGGGGGCGATTTCTCCTCATGAGGAAATAATTTTTTAAAAACCCCAACAGAAAAACAAGCTTCAAACCTTAACAGGGAATTGGTATTCTTTAAGATTACTCTTGATTTYATGTAAAAGCAGGATTTTCAGAAGGAAAACTCACTATCTCTGAAGATTAAATTCATGAACCTGACTACTTTCAATGCATTAAGTTAAGCAGGTGATAACATCTCACAGATAAAGTCCTGTATTGATAAAGTGCATCTACCTTGGTCCTCTACAAGATTGGACAGGGGCATTTTAACAAAGCCAAACCTGCTGAATCACAGCAGGGATTTGGATGTTCTCTTATTTGCCTCCAMACTTAATCCAAGCCTTCAGAAATTGTTGTCATGGATCTACCTATTGAAAAATATTTTAAAAGAATGTCTGAGGAATGTTTWGAAAGATAAACATTTTCTGAAGGTATTACCGGCCCAAAGCTTGGCCCCTACTGCAGGAAGTTTCTAGAACAGATAAATTTGATATTCCTCCTATGTATGTCTGAGAATTGATGTAATTGCCAGCTTATTTCTTCAGGCTTTTCTTCAGTTACTATGAGAACARCAGTTCCTTCCTAGGTGGGAGCAGAGATTATTTCAAAAACTTCGTTATGTTACACAATTTGGTGTTCTAAGAAAAAGCAATAACCTGGGATGGGACTCAAGGAACAACTCATAACTTGGTCTCAGTAAACCTTTTGAACCAATAAAGAAACTCCCAAGGTACCTGTGCTCTGGAACAAGAGTTTCTTGTTAACACAGTGTGAGAAACAGGCAAACTGACACAAACAATTAATTCCCAGCACTTCTGAGCTTCTCTTTTTATGGGGACTTTCTTTTTTCCTGATAYGCCTTCCCAAAGGTCGTCAGGTGGGTTGGACGAAGCTCAATGCTTCAAAATTAAAACAAAAAAACCTCAGAAAATTTATGATTAGTCCTATGTCTTGTTATTTTACCTGATTGATTAAATTGTATTTTGTCTTTCTGGCTAATTTTTAGCAGCCTTTTATTGGAAATAAATACATTTTAAAGTAGGTTTTATCTCTGCTATCTCCATCTTTCTGGGATTTCGAGGTCTGGCTTAGTCACTGCCTAGAGAGAAAACTACTCCAGCAGCCTCATGAGGTAGAATCTGTAAGGACTCACTGATTTCATGATTTCATTGATTGTGAGGAATCCCAGACTGAGCATCCCACGATATGGAGCTGCTGGAGTGAGACCAGAGGAGGCCACAGAGCTGCTCTGASGGCTGGAGCCAGGCTGGGAGAGCTGGGGGTGCTCACCTGGAGAAGAGAAGGCTCCAGGGAGAGCTCAGAGCCCCTTGCAGGGCCTGAAGGGGCTCCAGGAGAGCTGGAGAGGGATTTGGGATAAAGAGAARCTGTGGCTGCCCCATCCCTGGAAGTGTCTAAGGCCACGTTGGAGAGGCTTGGAGCAGCCTGGTCCAGTGGAAGGTGTCCCTGCCCATGGCAAKGGGTGGAACYGGATGGTCTTGAAGGTCCCTTCCAACCCGAACCATCCTGAGATCCTGTGATATCACGATTTCCATCTGTTCAGCASGTTGAATCTCATCCTTAAATTTCTTTTTCCTGAGTGAAAATGGCGATTCCTCAATAATCACAAGAATCCTGGAGCTGTGGCATTACCAATGCTCCCCCCTGARAAGAAATTCAGTGTCACCACAGGACATGAAACACAACATGGTCTCATTGCTCTTTCCAAGGTAAAAAGGAGCTTTTTTATTTTCTGACTGCAACATTTATAGATTTCCAAAAGTGACAGTGGATTGCAGGGTGACAGTGCCACCTCTCCAATGACACTGGACAAACCAGTCCATCMGATTTCTCCTCCTCCATAAAAGAATGCAAAACAATAAGTTATTTACATGAAGTGTGTGAGAAAGTTTGTTACAAAAATGTAAACATTAAAAGGCTTAGAAAATCTTAAAAAATCAGGGTGACAATTCAGTGCCTTGTCACACCTGATGAATAAACTGCTTCTGTTTYCCAGCAGCAATAATGGGTCATGAAATGTGTGACCCTGGGCTCCATCCTGCTCCCAAAGCCAACATAAAGGGATGTGTTGCTTTATTTTATTTCAGGAATGCCCCAGCTGCTCACATTCATCATCCCAACCRCACAGCAGCAAGGACAGTTGCAGATTTAGGGGTGGATGTAGAATCTCCCTGAAAAGATGCAGGATGAGGGTGAAGTGGATCAATAACTGGTTGCATCCAGGCACAATTATTGCTGAAAATTGACCCTCCCCGTCTCCACAGTCTCTCTCTCAGCTGGGCATTCTTTTGTAGATTTATGTTCTTTCTTAAGCTTTTCAGAGCAGACTTCCCCTCCCACARGCTATAAAACTTAATTAATCAAATACATTTTTTCCAGGGCTGGAATTTATAAACCCAAAAATAAAGTGAGAAAAGAATCTATAAACAACTGTGTAGAGTGAGATAGAAAATTCATCAAAGCTAATTCCTTACCTCTGATACTATCCAGTGGCAGATCTTCAGGGAAAGTGGATAACTAAGAAGACATTTATAGTGAAATCTTTTCCCTATTAAATCCTTCAGGCAGACAGTGGCATAAGGACTTGCCACTGCAGTTAATGGTTCCAAACTTAAATGTACTCCTTGAAAAAGTCTTGTCAGGTTTTGAGCACAAYCATTTAAAGTTCCACAGCTTTCTGGGGTAATTTAATTAGGCTCCATATGAAATGCTGTTTCACTTTGTTTGTTTTGAGCTGCTTGCCTGATAATTGAATTGGATGTCCCCTATTCTCTGCATTTCAAGAAAAGAAGAGTAATGATTCCCTGCTCACTTTCTCAATGTCTCTCACTGTTTTCTGTGTGTCTGATCATGTCCATCCTGGTTGTTTCTAAGTTAAAGGAACTATTTTATAGGATTTTTCCTTTTTGCAGAAGTTGTTACACATCTCTGGTCATATTTGCCACCTTTGTGTGGTTTTTTCCATCTTTTTGAGGTGCATTATCCATTCTGAGATAACRTAAGTCTCAGGAGACATGCGAGATGAGGGTTCAAACAGGGTTGTGGTGGTGATTTGGATCTCCATTCCATTCCTAATGATCCCTWGACCTCTTCTGGCTCCAGCACTTCCTAATTGCTACCCCCTGCAAGGTCTCCAAGATCCCTGCTCTGAGTGGCAATAATTAATGTAGAGCCTTTCACTGGGAATAGATATTCATGGTGGATTCTTTCCACTTGGGTCCCTTTGTGTTTAGCAAAATTCCATCTGCCTTCCCCATTTCCAGCCACCCATATCAAAACTGCAATGAAAACCATCCAAAGGAGTCACTTTTGCTTTTTACACTGCTTCTCCCAGTGTCCACTGAGGTCAAATAGCTGGGTGTTCAGCTGGTCTCAGATGAATTAAGTTGCCCCAGATTTTACAAAGTTTTCAAAGCAAAAAACCACTTCTGAAATGGAAATGTTTTCCAACTGTGTTCAGCAGCTGAGCTGCACATTCTGGAGATTAGAAAGGGACTGCTTTACCCACAGAAAGACTTGATGGCAACACCACAAGAAAAGAAAGTGGTACCATAGCATAGTTACTCAGACACATTTTAATTCAAATTGGATGGGATGGTGGGGGAGGAAATGCTGAAAGCCACAGAAATAGAATTTTTCCTCTCTTGCTTCAGTGTAATTTAAAACATCAAACCATTTTTAATGAGTTTTAGTAAACCAAGTCTTGCCTGTGACCTTCTCTGCCAAAATTTAGCCTGGAGAAACTTTTCAAAGCTGATTTATAAATCCTATAAAACAGGGAGGTTGATGGTGGAAACAGTGAGCTTTGGACACCAGTACTTTTGCTGCCTTATTTTTAACTTTTAGTCTAAAGAGAGCCTCTGTAAGGTGTACTTAACTTGTATCCCACTGCTGAAATTCTGCTGARAATTTGTCCTTATAAAACTGTGGGTTTGATCTGTTCCACTTGGTTGGAATCAAGGAGAAAAAACCACGTTAGCAAATTAAAACATGCTGAGGGAAACACAAACCACCAAGCTCCTACCTTCAAGAGAGGACCCTCATTCACAGCAATAGACAGCAAAAAGGCCACAAAGCTGCCTGTGTTGTGCTGAAAAACTGGTTTCTTYAGCCAGTTCTCATTCTGGTATCAGACTAATAAGGTTTTCAAGGTACAGACCTTCTTTTTGTCCCTATGGAAGGGCCTGCCCTGTGAGCCCAGTGTAGGATCTCCAGGAGATAACTGTCATGCAGATAATTGATAATGACTGTCATGCAGATAATTGATAATGACTAAGTTAATCAGGTTTTTTTTTTTCCTTGAGAGTCAGTAATTACAGGATTTTGCCATCATCATCATATTTTGCACTCCTGTGCGGTGCTGCCGTATTGATTTCCATTTCATACCTTTTGCRCCAAAATGAAATTTGAAATAAACCAAGGTCCTTTATCTCAAAGCCCAGGACAGTGATCATGGTCCCAAGGCCCAGTGGGTGTTTGGACAGCACTCTCACTGTGTCTGAGACTTTATCTGATTTTTGGGACTGTCCTGTGCAGGGCAGGACTTGGACTAGATCATCTTTCTTTGTTCCATCCAACCCTCTTCTCTCCTCAGCCTTTATTTCTTGTCATTGTTTCTCCATCCAATTGTAAAGATATGTATAGAAATTACATAAGCTCAGGGGAAAGAAAGTATTTTTAACAAACCAAGAAATAAATCAGAGAATCCCAGAACCCTTAAGRTTGGAAAAGACCTCCAAAAGCATYRACWCCAATCTTTGACCAAACACCACGACAACAACTAAACCACAGCACTGATTGCCACATCCAGCTGTGCAGATAAAATAATTTCATTTGGAATTCACTTTCCTTCTAAATTTTGACTTTAGGCAGTGCCAGTGTCCACATGTGAGTTGGCAATTTGAGTGGCTCTGACAGGAATTCACAATACAGACAATCACAGTGTAGGTGCGTGAGGGTGGTGAGATGGGTGATTTGTTGTAGGAGCATTCCTTCCTCTCTAAAGGGATGCTCAAGAACTAACTCAGAGCCCTGTAAACACCTCAAATCAGAGGAGCTCCTCTCATTTCCTCTCCCCACAAGAACAGGACCTGGTGCTGGGGCTCCATCCTGCACTGACCTTGATTCAGGCAGATTTCTTGATTAACAACTGAAGTCTTTCCTAATTAGTTAACAACCACTTCCATTGATCAACTTTCTTTGAGAGAACTTCCCACAGAGTTCAAGCAAATGCTGTGAGCACAAACCTCCTGGCAAAGCACAGATTTTAACCCCTCAAATACAGTTTAGAGCCACCACCATTGTGATTAACACTGAGAAAAACAGGAGAAAAGTTCAGCAAGGCAGATGACAAACAGCACTCCAGGGAGCAATAAGAAAAAAAGTGGTTTTATTCTGCACTGAGCAGGGCTGGCAGATGGAGCTGCTGGTGGTGGCTGGGATATTTTATGATTCTATTGTTTTCTAGTGCATTTTATATTTTTTTTTTTACTTTGTTTCCAAAATAAGTGCATGGGAGACTTGGTGAATATTCATTCCTAGCTCCATTACTTACTGCCCTAAATTAAGTGGTTTCTTAACCTCCCTGCACCTCAGACATCCCAGCTGTGAAATAGGGCTTGCCCTTTTATACCCATAAAGCACCTTGGGACTTGGGGAAGAGTTATCACCATGCTCAACACAAAACCAACAGCTCAAAACACACATCCTGATCCTGGTGGTCACATTGCAAACTGTGGGGACCATCCCTGCTCAGAAATCAGTTACAGACTGAAAAAAACCTAGGCTGTCTTTTTCTGGTTTTCCTGCTCACAAAAGGACAAAAAACAAAAATGAGAGAGAGGAGAGATGGAAAAAAAAAGAAGCACTTCAAAATGCAAAACCCATTGCCCAAGAGCATGAGAGCTTAAGATCTGCTGTTCAATATGTCTGTGGCTCCCAAAGTGGGGAGAGATCAAAACTGCAGCTCCACCACCTCTTCTTTCCAATAACACTAATCACATTAGTCATTTCACAAGAATAAATCACTTTGATTTTGCTTTTTCATTTTGATTTTTAATGGTTAAAGGCTGGAAATAAAAATTTCAGGTTCAAGGGGGAAGAGCTGGTTGTAAAAGGATGAGGCTGCAAGGTGGAGGCTCTGGAAATGGTCACCACCTGCAGGRAAGGTTTAAAATTTGACCCAAGAGTTCTTCAATCTACTTAAGGATATATATCAGCTTCTACAGTGTCCTGGCTTGGAGGTGTTTTTGGTTTTGTTTTTTTTCCTTTGAAAGTTTTATTCTTCTTTTAGAGGGAAAAACAAGAAGAGCAATAAAAATAAAGCATAAGCAGGCAAATATTTCATTTTTCATTTCTATGRGTTTCGTCATTGCAGAAGAAGAAGTCTGGTCTGATATTGCCTGAACCCCTCAGCAAAGCCAACAAYACGATGTCAAGGGAAGAAAAGAGACAACAAATCAAGAAGTCAAAGAACCTCCAGGTGATCTCCCATCCTYAACACCTCAATTCAATTTGCTGTGCCTGATGCTGTGCCAGGTTACAGACTGAGGCCTCGGAGTTCAGGYGCCTCTGAAGCTCTCCAGGAGAAGTCAAAGGAGTTCAAAGGAGTCTCCAAAGCAGGACCACTCACTGCCTGAGCCTCCCCCTTGGTCCTTGCCACCTCATTTGCAGTGCTTTGCCTTAATGAGTGTTCCTTTTTTTGTCTGTTGTACAGAATCGAGCCCCTGATTTTTTGGTCAACTGACTGTGAAGAAACAGATTAAGAAAAATGGAAATGTGCAGAGATGTGCTTGGCAATCCAGGCAAGATTTTCTTCTTCACATCAAAAATTTTATCATAGAATGACAGAATGGTTTGGGTGGGAAAGGACCTTAAAGAACATCCAGGTCACCCCCTGCCATGGGCAGGGACACCTTCCACTGTCCCAGGTTTTTCCAAGCCCCATCCAACCTGGATTTTACAAATATTCCAGCACAAATTGCTTCAGCAGGCATCACCTCAGTTTCCAAACCCCTGAATGAATTTTGTTTCCTGACTAGGGGTGGGGGGAGCAGAAGGATATRAAAATCACTCCAGAAAAAGCAGCAATTGAATTCCCAAGCTCCACAAATCTTTTCAGCTTCTGGTACACAYAGTACATCAACCCAGTTTGTTGTCCCCTGAAGGAAGCTATTCTATCATGACAATATTAATCAGTTTTTCCTATTGTTTTCTTATTTTTTCCCTCCCAAAATCCATCTTTCACTACCTCCTTCATTTCAARGGCATTAAACAGCATTCAGGCCCAAACAGCCAAATTATGCCATCACTTTCTTACTGTAATCTCCTACAAGTGAATACCTGAGAAAAACTGTGCTTGATTTAAGAGGACTCGCTCACTCTGTAATCATTTAGCATGGGTAGATGTCTAATAAGCCTGCATTGAAAAGACAATGGTCTTTCTTTTTTTTTTTTCTGGTTTTGTTTTGGGGTTTTCTTTGTTGTTGCAATTGTTTCTACATCTGCAATTCCAGTCCAGGGCCAGAAACTTGATGTTCATGAAGGATTAGAATGTGCAGCTTGCTGTGGAAGGAGCTGGATTTTGCAGAGATGTGAAGACCTTTGTTGTAAATGTCAAGGTTTAGGGAAGTGTCTTCTGTTTGGATCCCTGGAACAAAGGATTTACAAAGCCTTTGTCACTGGCAGAAGTCAAGAGGTGCTTTGAACCCTTTTGAGAGACAGTCTGATTCTTCTCATCATTTGGGATCTGCTCCAGTTCCACTGTGTTCCCATCAGAAAAAAATAAAAAAAGGCTATRTTAAATATTATTTAAAATGTGAAATTCCTAGTTAAAAGGGTCTTGGCCCATAGGAGGGAGAGAGACTATATGGTATTTAAGGTCCCTCTCAGCCCAAACAAATCTGTGGTTGTGATTATGATTTCGATCATATTTGAAAAAAAATTAAACTAAAAAAAAAACTAAAAAAACCCAGAAAGCTTTCTTTCTTTGTTATTTCTAAAAAGGAATTGAAAAAAGCAAATATTCTTGCATTCAAGTGTCTGAAAATGGCTGGTAGTCATTAATCCAAACAATTTAAATGGGTCTACACTCAGCATGGAAATAGCTCCAGAATGACATAAATAAAGTGCAGGTAGTAGGAATTCGTTAAGCATATTGCAGCATCACTGTGCTCTACAATGTGGTCACATRTGTCCAAAAGTGTAAGAATAATAACAGTTCTGTCAGCCTGGAGAAATGTGTGACTCAGGCATCAGGCAAAGGTTTGCTGCTATGATATGATAGAGCTGTCACCTTTTAATATGTGATGCCAACAAAAAAAATATATTCATAGCTCTCTTCTCAGTCAGTTTTAATCAGACTGGGGGAGGAGAACATTGTGAAGGGTGAGCCACCATATGCTGGGGTTATATGAACACAAACAGACAAATTACCATTGCTATTTCTGCGTCTAGGTCTGTCTGCTGCCCTTTTTCCTTTATAGGGTTAATTGGAGATCACTGGGAAAAAAAAAGAAAAAAAAAAGAGCAAACAGTATCTCCATGACAAGTTCTGGACCAGCTGTCTTAACTGGAAATCTTGGACTTTTATCCAAAACATGCATTATTTTTAGCTAAGAGGTCCCTGCTCCTGCAAATGCAGGCAGGTTTGTTTAGCCTCCCACACACAAATAATTTAATGGATTTCAAGGGGCTGCCTTCACTGTGAGCAGTGAACATCTGCTTAATGCTTGAAGGAGCAGCACCCTAATTTTCCAAATAAACCTCTTGACRCATAAAGTAGTAACTGACAGACAATAAGTGTGTAAAATTAATTCCCTCCATATGGGTTTGCAAGGCCAAGAAAGAAAACTAATGGAGAGAGAAATGTTGTTTTYAAAAATCTATGAGAGGTAGTTTCACAAGAGGTTCATAAACTGTCTGATGAGAAGGGCAAGATGATTTCTCAGTGCRTTTGTATCATGCCCATCCCTGGGGTAATCCCAGTGTTTGATGTTTGTGGATTCCCCATCCCTGGAAGTGTCCAAGGCCAGGCTGGACAGASCTCTGCAAAACCTGGGATAGTGGAAACTGCTGCTGCCTGTGGCTGGGGTTGGAAGTGTGTAGTTATATTTTATGAAAAAATCCTTTTGCTAGGATTTTTCTCTTGAGAAGCTGAGAGGCTTGAGAAGAAAAGAAAAACAATGATTATCTGCTGCTGTGGAATGCAACAGGTGCATCTTTGATTGGACTCATGTGGTTGTTTCTAATTAATGGCCAATCACAGTCCAGCTGTCTCAAACTCTGGTCAGTCATGAGCTTTTGTTATGATTCCATTTTTCTCTTTTCCTTTCAAGCCTTCTGATGAAATCCTTTCTTCTATTCTTTTAGTAYAGTTTTAATATAATATATATATATCATAAAATAATAAATCAGCCTTCTGAAACATGGAGTCAAGATTCTCATCTCTTCCCTCATCCTGGGATCCCTGTGAACACCAYCACAAAAGTGGATTTTCTTTCAGCTCCCATCCAATCCAAACCATTCCATGACTTTATGTTTCTMTCATTCTATGTAGGGATGAAGAAGGGAAGGAATGTGGGAAAATTGGCAGAATGGTTCTCCAGTTAAGGAGCTGGGCTGTGACTCRGTGGCTTTTTCCATTCCTGTCTCTCCCCATGTCAGAAACCCTTTGCAACCTCAGGAGTTTTTACCACAGCCTCCAGAGCAGCACCCACTGCTGGAGTTCTGAATCCCTCCCAGCAGCACCAGAACCCAGGGGTCCAATGGAGAACACTGGTTTTTTCCAATGGAGAACACTCAATTTTTCCAACGGAGATGGAGAACACTGCTTTTTTCCAATGTAAAACACTGCTTATTTTTTTCCAATGGAGAACCCTGTTTTTTTCCAATGAAGAACACTGGTTTTTTTCCAATGGAGAACACTTCTTTTTCCAATGGAGATGGAGAACACTATTTTTTTTCCAATGGTGAACACTGTTTTTTTTCCAAGAGAGAACACTGTTTTGTTTTTTTTTTCCAATGAAGAGCACTGCTTTTTTCCAATAGAAAACACTGCTTTTTTCCAATGAAGAACACTGCTTTTTTCCAATAGAAAACACTTCTTTTTTCCAATGGAGATCTCTGCTTTTTTCCAATTTATAACACTGCTTTTTTCCAATGGAGAACACTGTTTTTGGTTTTTTTTTCCAGAGGACCTGTGTACCAATATAAAGATTTCTACTGCTACCTTCCACTTAATTCCAAACACAGCTTTCTCACATAAGGGCCACATTAAAATTAGCAACACCCCTGGCTCTCCTCAGTTCACAGCAAAAAAAAAAAAAAAAAGTGCAAGGGGTACTTGGGTACTTTATCCCTCCTTCCATTTGTTGGTTGATTGATTGATTTATTTAATTTTATTTCATTTTTGGGGAAAGACAGAAGTTGAGGACAAGAGGGACAAGAAGGCTTGAGGACTCCAAGTGAAAATAAGCAGAGCTTTTTTGGAAATGTGATACTTCTTAGTGAGGGCAGAGAGAAGCAGAATGAAACAGCCTAATTGCAACATGTGCCTTTGGAAAATAAAATGCAATAACTGCAACCCAGAGCCCAGCCACAACAAAGTCAAGGTCAAGTTGCATGAACAGCTTAAACTGTGGCATTTCCTGAGTTTTACTTATTTGGCTTTACAGCCTAAGCACTTTTGTTCTTCTAGTTATTTTCTATTCCATATATGAAACACATTCAACCTGCCCGTTATTCATTAGTAGCTGGTGTTTAAAAGGAAATGGAATAAAACCATGGGGGCTCTATGGGTTTGTGTGGCAAAAAAAAAATCACTGGGGGACTTGTAATATTTCCTTGGCCTTTTGTTTTGAGGAGCTGCAGAGTGAAATATTGCCCTCAGGACAGAAGAAAATAAAAAGTTGTCTCAGTGTTTCATGAAGAAATTTCAGCCCTTAGCTCCAGGCAATCACAGCCTCAGCAGCCCCCTGTCCCATGGTGATATTTTTCCATGTTTTCCCTCCATGTCAGAGTTTATAGGCTGGGAAGGAGTGCAGACACTGTGGTGTGTTATGTGCACACAGTGGTTTGTTCTGGGTGTCTGTGAGGAGCTTGAGGTTTGTTCCCAGCAATTCAGGCCACTTTATTTTATGCTCTCTGAACATGTACATGCAGAAAGCTTTTTCGTAACAATTCTAGGCAGAGCAGTGAAAGGAGCTTTTCATGTCAAATTATAGTGTGGAAAATAGAAAAAAAAAATTAAAAACTACGAACAAACCTCCTGTAAAAACAACAGCAGGTACTCAGACACCTTTCCTTTTTATCACATTCTYGGTTCTGCAAATAAGAAAACATATCTATCCAAAAAACCCCAGTGGAGGTCAATGAATTTTAACTGAACCTCTRTGGAGGAAGCTTTGCCTTTGGAGAATTGCCTTTTTCTCTGCTGGTGCTGTGGACACCCTGGAGATCAGATAACATTTTTAGAAAGATGGTGTAAAATAATACATGGGATCATAGAGTGCTGTGAAAATTCAGGTTGGAAGGACTATCAGGAGCCTCTGCTCAAACCAAGATCACTCTGAGGTCAGACCAAGTCACACAAAGCTTTTTCCAGCCTGGAGAAAGGCTGGAGACTGCTCAGCCCATCTGGAAATCTGTTCTCATAGCCAGGAATTGGAGCTCTCCTCCTTTCCTTGTCTCTCAAGTCTGATTCTTTTTTATCATGGAAGAAGTTCCTTTTGAAGCACCTCAGGGATAAGAAATGTATCATCCAACCTCGTCCTCAAAGCTGCCTTTCCAAGGGGATAGAGCTCTGTGTGGCACATGTCACCAGTTGGGAATCTTGATATCACAAAGGGAAAAGCATTTCCTTCTTTGTCACTGATATGGAAACGAGCTCTTTGTTGTCACAGACACTCATCTCCTGGAAACTGCTGGTTCAGATGTTAGATTAGCTCATTTAMATGTAAGTGAAATTTTTAATAAGTTGTTCCAGAGAAAGTTCAGTGGAAGAACAAGGGAGGAACTGTAGCTGCAAGGTAAGTAAGAGGATGAGAGGCAGTAAGAGGATGTCAGTGGACTGGGCTGAAGAAGAAAAGTGATTTTCTGAGGATAATTACAAGTATTGGGTGCTGACAATGGTCTTGATATTGCTTTTCACTAATAAACTTGACAAAACTGAGAGTACACTAATTAAACTGATGACAAGAGGCATTAATGACACAGAGGCACTCAGTCTACTGAAATAATTGAATGGGAACTGGAATAACAGAAATGGGATGAGATTTAACACTTTGAAGTGATAAGGTCACACATTTGGAGATTAGGAACTATTAATCTAGTAAAGCTTCAAGTTTTCCAGTGCAAACAGCTGAGAGGAAAACATGCCAGGATGTGTTGGTCAGTCAGGGGATGGCTGTGAGGCACTGACATGGCAAAGCCATCAGAAAGACAAATGTGCTTCTGGAGGCTTCAGGCTGAATGCTTCAAGGAGCCATCAGGAAATGTTAATTGTGCCTTCCAAAGCAGCTGTTGTCTCATCTGGAGCTGTGCACACTCTTCTAGCCAGCCCTGTTCAGCAAAGATATTAAACAGAAAATATTAATTCTTCTTCGCTAGAAGAAAGAAATTAAAGTGAGATGTGAGTGAGGAAAGAGAAATTCTACCTTGATTCGTGATRTAAGAAAGAGCCAGTGTGGGTCAAACAGCGAACAGAAAGTAATTTCTCCTAATAAGATATCACCTAATGAGGAAATTCATAGGGCAAGGTCAAATGTTCTCAAGTTCTGCCAAGGGAGGTTCAGGTTGGATCTTAGAAAAAATTTCTTCACTAAAAGAGTGGCCAAGCACTGGCACAGGCTGCCCAGGGCAGTGGTGGAGTCACCATCCCTGGGGGGGCTAAAAAGTGAATATTGTAGCACTTCRCAACAAGGTTCAGWKGGAGGGGTCGGAGGTYGGACTTGATGATCTTCAGGGTCTTCTCCAACCTTAAGGATTCTSTGATTTGCCAAAAACTTATTGGTTGTCTATTGATAACCTGTGAAGACACATCCCAGAATGCTGAAAAGCTTCAGATTATCACAGCAACATGAACCTGCTGAGGTTTCTCTCTTACTTCCCAGTCAAACCAATTTATATTATTTTATAAAAAYAAACAACATTATTTTTTCCTAACAAGATGAAATGGCTTGAGAAATCTTGGAAATCAGCTTCTATTCTGTTTTTCCATAGAGTTTTGTGCCCTTTCTGTCCTCTCAGTTAAGTCATAACTGAGAATACAAAAAAATAAATTCAGGAAAAGACCCTTTCTAAATGCTGGAGATGTCACTGTGCTCAAGATGAGGGCTGGACTGGTAGAATGAGGATAAAAGTGTCATAATCCTTCTGCCTGGAACTGCATCTTTTTAGATCAAGTTTTGCACACAGAAGACTCCAGGTACATAATAAGGAAGCTGAAGATGAAGGCAGGAACTGAAAGCAAGTAAGTAACCTGATAAAATAAAAAATTTACAGCTATTCAGGGTTTTATTAGGCTTTGTTTAAACAGAGCTAAGAGCAGTGAAAAAATATCTATCAAAGTGAAAAAAACGAACCCAACCAGTTCCAKGGATGTGGATGAAAATAATGCATTTATTTGCTTGGAGGGGGAGAAGGGAAAATAAATTTCTACTGAATGTTGCAGCAATTATCAATATCAGGTCAAGAATACCTCCTGTGCTGATACACTGGGATTTTTATAAGTCAGGTCTTTCCTTGACCATTTTCTACCACATCAGGTTCCACAGTCTAATTTCTACTTTTTAGAAACAGCTCATTCCAATGGAAGAGATAATTTAGTTTATYAATAAGCCATTTTTTAGATCTACTTATCTTGTTTAAATTTTAAGACACATACCAAGAATGTATTAGCAGATATCCATCATACTCCTCAAGTGTAAGTTTCTTGAGAAAAAAATCTGGAAGAGAGCCTAGGAAAAAGAGCCAAGGCTGAAGAACTGCAATTCCCTCTTCACTGTGGTTTTATACAGGAGAAAATCACTGAATTCCTGACTCTGACCCCAAATGAAAGCTGTCTCAGCAAGCAGGAATTGAATGGTGCTGTGATGTTGATATGAAACCTGGAGCTAAGGGGACAGAATGGAAAAATAATMATTCAGTTATACTGAAACTCATATTTAAGATGGAAAATCACCAGAACTCGTTGCTGCATTGCATAGTCCATCCTACACATCTCCTCATTTTCCTCACTGCTAAATTTTAAATGTGTTGCACAAAGAGCTTGTGACATTGCAAAGTGTCTGGAGACCAAAACAATATTCCTTCCTGTCTCTTGAGGAGCCAAGCCTGTGTACAGAGCAGCGTGCAAGGGAACACACGCACGTCAGAAAAAGGACAGGGAACAAAATCCCCAAACTCGCTGCTTCTGCACGTCAAGAAGGATTTCCCTGAAATCACAGCTAAGTGGAACTGAATGCTCTCCACAGCCATTCTAGGCACAGAGAGGAACAGCAGGGAGAAAATAAAAAGATAGGAACAGGCAGAAAAACAGACAAATTGAGGATAACAGCACCCGACGCAATAATTGTAATGAGAGAGATTAGATTGAACCATGAAAGGTCACTTTTTTTGGGCCCTGTGTGGTCCTGGGTGTGTGAATTTGCACAAAAAGGCAGCAGGCAGGAGCCAGCCCCTCCACAAACCCCCATCTCCATCCAGGCACTTTCCAAGGGCACTGTCACCAGCGTTATCCCAGATCTCCCAGGGGAATCCCACCCCCAGCTGCAGCCCTTCCTGATGGTGCTGTGCCTCCATGTACTGCCCTGCCTTCCATGRGTGGGGGCTGAAACATACACCTGAGCCACAAATCCAGATGTCTCTCTACTTAATAAAGCAGGAATTGGGTGAGGATTTATTGATGGAACACTTTGCAGCCAACTGATGTGAATTGCTGATGGAAATGTTAAGAAGAAATGCAGCWTTAATCGAGTTATGCTGAGGTCTGGGATAGATCGCTGCATGGAAGAAACACAGATCTGACAGAGATCTGACTTAGCAAATGTGTGAAACAGGTTTTACACAGCATTTTCCACAGTGGATGCTTCTCTGTCCCTGAAATTCACAGCAAACATTCAGCACAAATAACCACAGGTTTAGAGTCACAGGAGCAAAGAAATGATGCGAGAAGATCATTGGATTTCCTCCTAATTTTGTTGTAATTATTTTTGGAGCAACAGTATTTAATCAAATGTTAATGGTAATTTAAAAAAAGCCTGAATTCAGTGGCACATCAGARCCCTGTGTCACATCTGTGTCCAGCAACAAAAGTCATCAATGCCTGCCAAAATCTAAAGCTCAAAATCACTTCACAGATATTTAGGGTAGGTGTTTAGTGAAAGCCAAGTACCTGTGCCCCTTCTATAGCCAATGRACAGCATTAGCTAATTCCAGAGGTGCATTCATTTTACACTTAAAAGCACGCAGCTTCCTGAGATAAGGTGTCAAGTTTTGCAAAGGCAATGATTTCCATCAGCACAACCACTTACCCATGGACAAGGTGGTCACCTGGAGGTAGGCTGTGGCCCAGATCCACAGCATCAATTGATTTTGTGCCTCTGGATTTATCAAAATAATTGGTTTTAACTGATGTGTTACCCTATCCTCCTGACAGGTGAAAGAACATGGAAAATAATAATTTGTGGAAATTACAATAGTCTGTGCTCCTTTAATATCCTGAAATTAGGAGAATTCTCTTAATAATGAGTCATTCTTTCCATCTGCATTTGGCTTCCCATGAAAGGATCTCTGAATCCTCAGAGGAGCTCAGGATGAACATGAACATGAAGAGAATGTCAACCAAGGCAAGGGGGATGTCAGCGTCGGTGGCTGGGAGGGGGATAAAACACAGAAATTCAGATTCCTCAGACTGAAGCATCTCAGGAGCTTTCTGGAAACCCCAGACCAAGGGAAACATCAATTTGTGAACACTGGAGGAGAAACTGTGGTGATGCAAACACGCACCARGGCCTGAGCTCCCCTCACTGCTCCCCACCAGAGGTTGCATAACCACATTAGTGCATCTGCAGGAGAGCAACCATGCATGGCCTGGAGCTCTGGGGTTCCTGACAGGGCTGGCTCCTGTCCAGCCAGCTGAGAGCTTGGGCAGGGCAGGCTGGGGCTGGCTCTGCTTAAATCTGCAGTGAAACATCTGCCCCCTMTAAGGAGGGGCAATAGACAGTCCTGGGTGTTTGGCCAGGTTGTCAGAACAGCTGTAATTTATCCTCTAAAGAGAGTGAGGAGCAGCTGAGGGAGCTGGRAAAGAGGCTCAGCCTGGAGRAAARGAGGCTCAGGGAGCCCCTTGTAGCTCYCTGCAAGTCCCTGACACGAGATCATAACAAGGAGTCTCTTCTCCCAGGTAACAAGGAACAGGACACAGCCTCAAATTTTGCCAGGGAAAATATAGAGAAAATTTCTTCACAGAAAGGGTTGTCCAGCCCCAGCACAGCTGCCCAGGGCAGCRGTGGAGTTCCTATTCTTGGAGGTATTTAAAAGCCATGTGGATGTGGCACTTGGGGACATGGGTTAGTGGTGGCTTTGGCAGTGCTGAGTGAAAATTGGACTCTATGTTCTGAAAAGTATTTTCCAGTCTAAGTGAATCTGTGATTCTAAGGGAGTTGACCAAGTTTCTGCTGTCCAGCAAACAATAAAATTCCCATGAGGGTTTTAAGCACCAGTTCCAGACAGGGAGAGTAGCTCAGAATGCAGATTGGGCACCCAGGCACAGATTAAGGCAGGTGCTCAGATGTGGAAGTAGTGTCAAAAAGCCCAGGTTCTATTACAGTTAATAATAATCTCAAAGCAAAATGCCAAGAGGAGCTGAGCTGTTCCAGGCTGCAGAGCTGCTGCAGAAATGTCCAGGGTGTCACAGGCATGAAGGGAATGGAGGAGCTGCCTGGGACAGTGGCAGAGAGCACCCCCTAAAATGCTTAGATTTTTATTTTTTATTAATTGCAGTTAAGGGGGGAATTTTAAAATGCACCATTAATATGTTTAAAACTCAGTTCCACTGAGTCAGACCCTTGGTAATCCCCACTTTGGCCCTCTATAAAGCAGTTTGTGCTGATGCCTTGAGAGCCTGATCTGGAACAGAGACTGGACAGAGTTAAAGAATAAAGCAGGGATTTATTAGAAGGCCTCAATGGATGCACCTTGGGCAGCACAAGAGCCCAGCCAGGGCTGCACCCAAGATGAACCAAAATGGTCACAAAATGGACAACAGGTCACAGGGGTCTCTCACTTTTACAAGTTCTGCTCCATTTGCATATTGGAGTTAATTATCCAATTACAGCTTCAGGTTATGAAGTCCCATCCTCCCTGTCTGCTCTCTTCCATTCACAGTTTGTGCTTTTTGGGCCTGAAGCTGTAATGGTTGTCCTTGGTTCTCAAGTTGGAAAAGGATTGTTTTGTCTAAGGACCCTGTGAAGGGAACTTGCTAACACTTAATACGAAGCTCAGAGCTCCACAACAAGGCAGCATAGGATCTGAAAAACATGAAAGCTAAATCTTAAGGCATCAGTACCCATGACAGTGAATGGACCTTATGAGCAGGGCATTACCCTCCACACACTCCTGGGGGACTCAAGGCACACAGGCATGGGCATCCTTTGTGGCAGAATTAGAAATCAAACAGGAATTTGAGCCTTGCCCATTCCACTTGTCCTTACCTTCCTGCCAGTCCAGATTCCAAACCCAGGCTGTCACACCTGCTACAACCTGCACTGAAGCCTCCCCTGTGGTTGTTATGCTAATTTTCTGTGTGTGAACATATCCATTTCTCCAATATTAATTATAATTTAAAAGTATCTTCTGTCTCTTACTGGTTCTACTGGTCTATTCTTACAAGGCATAACATTTCTTTTAATGTTTTTCAATTCAGACTATGATATCAAAGTAATCCCTTTTGGCTTGAAAAAATGTAAGCTCATCAATGTTTCAGACTGGAAGAAACACTGTCACTAAATATCAGCCAACATCTCATTTCCTCCTCCCATCTTCCTCAATGTTTTTGTCTTGCTGGATCCAGTAAAAAACCTGGAATTTCAAGCTACAGCAACCAGTCCCAGCAATGAGGCTGCATTTCTGCTTGRGGGATGGTGATGTTTTTTATTTCCAGCCACGTGCCCTGGCTGTCAAATTCCATGTCATTTTTATTTAATCTGATTCTCKATCAAGCTGATTCCCTGTCTCCCAAGCCTCCCTGTCTTCCAGCTGGACATTTTTTAAAGCAGTCATTTGCAAACCATTAAAGAAGGCATATAAATAAATTACTGTCTGGAGAGTGAGTCATCATTATTTAATAGGACTGCCTCATAAAAAGTGGCTGTTTGTTGGCAAAGCAGGCCCATTCTGCCCCCGAATTTATCCTGCAGCTCTCCAGCCTCCTGAGGGTTTGTCCTGTTCTATCACTTCCTGATATTTTGCTTCCTGGCAAACAAGTTTTTGATGGTGCAGGAACTCWGGGGAGGACAGCAAAGGCACTCCAAGACCTGAGACACAAGAGCTGTCTTGTAATGTGGCTGCAGCATCATGGAGTCACGGATTAAGGTTGGAAATTACCTTTGAGATCATCAAATCTGATTGTTAAAGGACAAGATGCTCTACAAATCACAGTTACATCTTYGTTTCTATGCATTTGGGGCCTAAATGTAGGGAATTGTTCCTGAGGAAAACGTGAGTGTGCTTATACAGAGGGCAAAGGGGGGAAGAAATACAACAGGGATGGGTTTGACMAAGTCTGGGATCCCTCCCTTTTCTGCCACCCCCACTCACTTGGGTCTCCCAACATTTCTAGAGACTGAGCTTATTTCTTCATGCCCAAAATTCTGCTAAGTAAGCAAACAGGGAGGATCCAATTAAAATAAACCTCAGGCACCATTCCTTCTTCTTCTGTCCCACTGTCACATTCATATTTTCTGGAAAAATCCCTTTGCCCAGGATTATTCTTCTGGKAAGCTGAGAAGCCTCAGAGAAAAAGGAAAGCAGTACTTACCTGATTTGCTTCTCCTGTGTTTTGCTGCTTTGGATGTGTTTGGAGATTRTTTACCCAYAGGTGATTGTTTCATTGGATTCATGTGAATYGTTTTCACTCTTTGGCCAATCAGGATCAAGCTGTGTCAAGGCTCTGGAAAGAGTCAGGAGTTTTCATTATTATCTTGTTAACCTTCTGTAAGTGTCCTTTCTGTATTCTTTGGTATAGTTTAGTTTAGTATTTTTTAATATACTATAGTATTATAAAATAATAAATTAGCCTTCTGAGAACATGGAGTCAGATTCATCCTTCCCTCCTTCATCTGGGCACCCCACAAATACAATATCACACCTTACACCTGCTGTGGTCTAGTTCCCATTTATATTCCATATATTTAARCCCCACACAAGAACCATGCAGTGACCCCACCTGAGGCTCTGTTTCAAGCTCTCCCATGTCCCCATCAGAGTGTTGAGCTGCTGGCTCCCAGTCACTCAGCACTGCTGGTTTCCAGGTGTACTAATGACATATCCTCTGAACAGAGAGAGAGAGACAGCTCACTCCCAGGATTTTCCTGGGAAGCTGTGAGAAAGCTCAGAGAAARGAATGAGAAACAATTCTTACCTCCACTTGCTGCACCTGTTGTCGTGCACATGCAGAATGTGTTATGGAGATTGTTTACCAAAGGGTGGTTTCTTAATTAGACACTAGCTGATGTTTAGATAGATTAACCAATTAGGTCAAAACTGTATCAGACTATCTATGTTAGAGTTATAAACTTCTTAATTAATATAATATAATATAATATAATATAATATAATATAATATAATATAATATAATATAATATAATATAATATAATATAATATAATATAATATAATANATATAATATAATATAATATAATATAATATAATATAATATAATATAATATAATATAATATAATATAATATAATATAATATAATATAATATAATATATCAACCTCCTATAATCATAGAGTCAATACTAATTATTCTCCTTTCAGGTGACCATTACTAGGATATCCAGGCACCATTTTACCAGTGGAAAAGTTCCAGAAAAGTGGAGGTGCTGCACCTTGCTACTTTTAAAAATTATGCAGCAAATCATTCCAAAAACTCCAGTGATGAAGCCAAAACGTTGCTGTTGCTCATTTCCACTTTTTCATCCATGACTCCTTTGTAAGGACATGGCTTAGATAAACCTACATATGGTGAGGGGGTTTTTGAGGTTTTTTTTTTTATAGTGATGCCCTGCTGACAGGCAGAGTTCTCACTGGTAGCCACCACAATACCAATAAATTCCTTTTCATTCCCATTGCCTTGAAGTTCCCACCCATTCCTCTCCATGCACAGAACAGATATGACCTCAGTGCTTCTATTTTAGGCCCTCAGTAGCATTTGGACAGGGGTGAGAGACTTTGTGATGAGAATTCCAGCTAGAAAAAGGATCAGGTCTATGTCTGGTGCCAAACTGTGCAATTCCTATGAAGCAAAAACCCAAGAAAACCTGAATGTTTAAATAACTTCCACTGAGGACCTGATGAGTCTCTGTGCCTTTACATAAGACTTAACACACCTGAAGGCCCCCCATACTTAAAAAAAAAATAAAAGGAGTACTGAATAATAATATTCCACTTTGTAAATGGAAATTTTATTTTCATTTTCTACTAAGACTGTTTCCAGAGGTCACAGAGCAGGAGGGCAGAGCACCTGAGCTAAGGATCAGCCTCTCTCCACCAGTTACTTGTGGAATGGAAACTAAACACTACATTTCTAAAGCGCCTTTCTTCTTTAAAAAGTCACTAAGAAGCACTAAAAAACGACCTATGAACCCCAAGTTATGGCACTTTGAGTAACAAAAGGAAATTGGGAAAAGTTCCAACAAATGGAAAATTAAATTAATTAGGCTTGGACAGGAATCTTGTAGTTATTAATGAGAGCCAGCTCAACAGCAGTGGTTGTACTGGATCTCTGTCACAAGGTGTGGCAATCCTGTTTCTTAGGAATGATCATTTTTCCTACCTAAGGAATGCAGAACAAAGGACTAGATAATTATTATGCTTTTATGCAATGAAGGCTACAAATCAATGACTAAGATTCTCTCCTCCTTTACCCTCCATCTTCTTCCTTTTGTTGGCTAAGAGCCAGGATAGAAAATATGTTTATCCTCAACAAAACCCTGGTAAAGTAAGCAGAAGAAAATTAAATAATTAGCTGCCTTGAAAAAAAAAGAAACAAACCTAATTTGAGCTTAATTCTTTTCTACTTACAAAGATAATCATCCTAATAGGTATTTTGTGTTTGGTTGTGGTTTATCTAGAAATGGCAATTATTAGCATGCCTTGACAATGGAACAAGCCAAGCTTCTAACGAGGTGTAATTATAACATAAGATATATATAATTAAACATTATACATTGACAAGCCCTTGACAGCCTGCAGTGAGTTAATCTTGTGGTATTGCTCACAAGGGTTGGGAGTATTCAGTTCCCCTTCTGAGCTAAATGCATGTTTGGATAATACATTTTCCTTTCCCCAGCTCTTCCTGCAACTAGATCACACATTCCTCATTTCCTGGCAGTGTTTAAAGTGGAATTTTAAAAGATCCATTCAAACCTATTTGCACAAT
Source organism: Cardinalis cardinalis (assembly GCA_014549065.1). Classification (NCBI taxonomy): domain Eukaryota; kingdom Metazoa; phylum Chordata; class Aves; order Passeriformes; family Cardinalidae; genus Cardinalis; species Cardinalis cardinalis. The sequence continues at coordinate 844,955 of JACDOX010000021.1, forward strand.
AGCCCAGAGTAATGACCATTACTGCAAAATGWGAGGGTCTATATTTGATATATTGGGAAGTGCCTCTATCCTGGTCCACTGAGCTACTGTCAAGGCTGATGATGTTTTTCTGGAAAAGATGAGGAATATATGCAAAAAAACCCACCAGGTGTTGATATTCATGTAACAAACCTCATAAGCAGGTGATAAATTGCATTTTCATGCCCTCCTCACCTGCACTTTAAATTTTAGTGTTTTTATTTCCCAGTTCCTTCTGACTATCAAAATCTCTGACTGGCTTCAAACAGCCACTGTATTATTTTACACAAAATCATGTCAAGTTTTTGAGGCTTTTTCTTCATTTGGCCTAAAGAAGGAATTTTTCTTGCCTGAGATCTTGTTTTATTTGGAGGCACCATGAGCAGTAGTGTTTCCATGCAAGCTGAAAATCAAGTATCTAATGATACACAGAGTTTATAAGCAAGTGGAAGAATTTTGTCACTGCAAAACAAAGATCTCCAGCTCCACTACAGACCCAGCATTTGCCTCTCAGTCCCAAACTATGACATATAACCTGTGTTGTCCCCCAATTACAGAAAACACTGGTTTAGCTTATTCCACATTCAAGGGTTTTCAAACATTAGCTTGGATTTCTCCTCTCTCCACATCCTTTCCAGCTGGACTGAGGGTGAGTGAAGCACATGAGTGCACACATGGAATGAAAAATGAGTCCCCAAAGGCTCTGAGCCATGCTGAAACTGTTTCCCCTAATCAGGAGAAATGCAGTGTGGACGCTCCTGCCTCCCTGTGCCACAGAGGTATCCAAAAGTTAAGACATTCTATGAATAGGACAATGTAGCTTTTTTTTTCTCTTTTTCTTTTTCTTTCTTCCTTTATTATTCTTTTATTCTTCTTTTTCTTCTTCTTTTTTATCTTTTTCTTTCTTTATTCTTTTTCTTCTTCTTTTTTTCTCTTTTACTTTTTCTTTTTTACCCTTTTCTTTCTTTATTCTTCTTTTTCTTCTTCCTTTTCTTCTTCTTTTTTGTCTTTTTCTTTTTCTTTCTTTATTCTTCTTTTTCATCTTCATCTTCTTTTTTATCTTTTTCTCTGCTTTCTATATTCTTTTTTCTTCTTCCTTTTCTTCTTCTTTTTTGTCTTTTTCTTTCATTTTTCTTTTTCTTTTCTTTCTGTATTCTTCTTTTTCTTTCTTTTTTCTTCTTTTTCATCTTTTTCTTTTTCTTTATTCTTTTTTCTGCTTCCTTTTCTTCTCTTTTTTCTTCTTTTTCTTTTTGTTTTTCTTTTCTTTTTTCTTCTTCATATTTTTATTTTTCTTCTTTTTCTTCTCTTTTTTCTTCTTTTTCTTTTTGTTTTTCTTTTCTTTTTTCTTCTTCATATTTTTCTTTTTCTTCTTCTTTTTCTTCTTTTTCTTCTTTTTCTTTTTCTTCTTCTTCATCTTTTTCTTCCTCTTTTTCCTCTTTTTCTTTTTCTTCTTCTTCATCTTTTTCTTTTTTGTCTTTTTCTTCTCCTTCATCTTTTTCTTTTTTGTCTTCTTCTTCTCCTTCTCATGAATAATTAATAGAGAGCTCTTACTGCTCCACTTGAATGCTCATTTCCTACTCACTGCCAGGAAAACACATCTGTGGTCAGAAGCTCAGCTGGTGCAAAGAGGTGTGTAATGGACAATGGATGGCTTCTGCCAGCTGATGATCTGAAAGAAGATATTTCAGCACTGAGAGTCTTCCATTTCTGATCAGACAGAGAAGAGGAGCTCTGTGTGATGTGAGCAGCAGCTCCAGAAATCAGTATGTTAAAGTTARAAGGGGGAGAAAGTGTTGTCTGTGCTTCACAAGTAGACTTGAAATTTTGGGACTAGTCCAAGATCACTTTTATTCTGCTTTGGAGTCTTTTATATCAATGTCAAGATCATCTCCACAACATCTGAACACTTTGCACACAGAGCATCATATCATCATTACTTATCCCATCTCTTATTCTCCTGTCTCTGCAGCGAGACAAACATGTGCAGTGAAGTGCTTCCCTTTCAAAGGGTTGTGGGGTTGATTTTGTTTCTATTTTWAAGGATATTATTAATTTGGGGACATAAAGTCTCCCCGTCTTTTAGAACATTTATTTATTTTTATGGAGGTGTGAAAAATAGAAAAACAAGGCAAGTATCTGGCCTATTACAGGAGGGAGCAAAATTTATGAGGATATTGTCCTGGCCTCAGTAAATCTGCTGCACATTTGACCTTTAACAATATGGCAGAAAGTCACAGCGTGGCAAGGAAATGAACTTTTTGACCATGATATTTACTCTGGAGATTTACAAGGGCTTTTAGATATTCTGAGCTTACATCCCTTTGGAGAAAACAAGTGAGTTCATGAGTGGCAAAATAATATGCTTTATATTAGATTTTTAAAAATAGTAAAGTTATGATGAATCTTTGTAAAAAGCATGGAAACACAGAACCATAGAATGTTTTTTTCCTTAGATATCATCTTGTTTCACCCCCTGCCATGGAAAGGGACAATTTCCACTGTCCCAGGTTGCTTCAAGCCCTGTCCARCCTGGCCTTGGGCACTTCCAGGGATCCAGGGGCAGCCACAGCTGCTCTGGACACCCTGTGCCAGGGCCTCACCACCCTCACAGGGAGAATTTCTGCCCAACATCCCATCTAAATCTACTCTTTCAGTTTGTAGTCATTCCCTGTTGTCCTGTCACCCCATGCCCTTATAGAAAGTCTTCCTCCAACTTTCTTGTAGGCTCCTTTCAGGTACAGGAAAGTAAAAAAAAAGAAGAATTTGTTTAAAAAGACAGAACATGAGATATTTTTAATGGTRAAAATTGGAAAAAGGAAAACCCTACAGCTCTAATATATTCTTGTTTTACTCTTTTAATCTTACTCAAAGAAATCAGTAAAAGGAGCTAAAATGTCTGCAGAAAAGCAAAATGATAAAGAGATAAATACATTGTTTGAGAGAGAGAGCCACAACGAGAGTGGAGAGGCAGATGAGGAAGGTGAGTGRCAGAGCCAGAAACTGGGCATGAGACCCTCAGGGCCAGATCTTCATTCAGGGATTTGTCCACTCAGACCTCCTTCAAAAGTATAAACACTTTGTTCCCTTAAACTCCTGAGGAAGGAGGTGACAATGATGTTTTTATATGTTTTTAAAGTGTTTTTTTCATGGAAAAGAAACTTGATTTCCCCTTGGGATGACAACACTGGATGGGCAATGACTGATAGATGCCCTCTGTGGTTCCTGCAGTGTTATCCCATGGAAATCCCTCYTTTTGGTACAAAGCCAGAATCTGGGCTGGCACCAAGGACACCAGACTAAGCACCCACCTGAGATCCTGTTTAAAGCTCTGGCTCTTTGTCACACCTGGCTTCCTCATGAGACTCCTTTAAAGCATTTCATTTTGCTGTCTGACTCTAGGAAATTAAGTCAGACAGGTGAAGAGTCCTCCTGTGGGCTTCTAGGAAAGGACAGAAACACCTGGACAAGGATTTAAGTGCAGAGGGAGAACAGCAGGTGCAAGAACTCCTTTCCACTTTGTTAGGAAGAGTCACCAATGCAGCAGGAGTAGTTGTATTTCACTTAGAGCTTGGGCAAGGAGATCAGAATGTGTGTGGGAAAGAAGGTTTTGGTTATTTGTGCCTATCTGTGTGTCCTTACTGCAAGGAGCTGCCTCCTGGCTTCCCTCAGCAGCTCAGAAAAGCCTTGCTGCCTATTCCAGCAYGGTTTTATTCCCTCCTCAGATTTCCCTCCAACACAATTCCCTCCTGAAATTCTCAGAGCCAATCYTTCAATGCCAAAACACCTCCTGCCCCCACCCCCTTTGTGCAGTGAGCCTTGGTCAGTGACCCCGAGGTGGAGGAGAGAMAACCTTGAACACCAATAAATAACAAAGGTAGCACTGAGGGGTCCTTATGCTGGAATAAAGTTTTTAACTCAATCCTCTTGAACCAGAGGAGGTGGGGTGGATTAATCCAGACAACTCATTTTCAATCCACTCTTTCAGCATGAGCTGACATAACTCACGTTGACATCTTTGGGACCCAAAGAGCACCAGCCATGTTAAACCCAGTCAGAATAAAAATAAAGAATGTTGCTATTTTGTTTCCATCCATTGATTCATGTCACCTTGGTTGATTTTGGCTTTTTAGTTATCTGAATTCCAGAAAAATAAATAAAAGCTGTATTTATAGCAGAAGTGGGTTTTTTGCTTGTATGTGTAGGTGGCAATTCCTACACCAGTAAACCCCAATAAGAGCAACTATTAATTCCATTTTACAAATTTGATTTGTATATATAGCCAKCTCAAACTATTGTACAAGAGTCAAAAATATGCCAAGCACTTCCAAACTTACAGAACTGTGACTAAACTTGGTTAGGATTCAATAAGCTCTGCAGAGGTTAATTAAATTTGTATAGATTTATTCTTCATTCAGTGCTGTAAAAGGCTCTTCTCTTTGGCTGTCATTGCCAAGTTGGTGATGGGGGAAACTGAGAAGCCTGATCTACATCAATCTTCTGTGCTGCCAGATACTGAAATACTTTGCAGAATATTGGTCTGGCATAAATTGAGCAAAGAAGGAAGAAAACAGAGCTGCAGCTAAAAGCTGTTTGGGTGCTCTGTGGGCTGCCATGAATGTTCGACTTGCAGGCACAAGTGACACATTGAAACCTCCTCTCATTGGGAATTAGCTACAGAAAAATGAACACTTTCCATCATGCTGCCAGGCAAAATGGATGGCCACTTCTCCAGCAGGGCAGTACGAGGCTGGAATGTGGGAATCTCAGTTCCACGAGGATATTCACAGAATCCCAGACAAAGAGACATCAGAGATCACCTACTTACAGCTCCTGCCCTGAGCAGGGACACMTTYCACTGGCCCAGGTGCTCCAAGCCCTTTCCAGCCCAGCCTTGGGCACTTCCAGKGATCCAGGGGCAGCCACAGCTTCTCTGGCACCCTGTGCCAGGCTCCTCACCCTCCCAGGGAACAATTCCTGCCCAATATCCCATCCATCCCTGCCCTCTGGCAGTGGGAACCATTCCCTGTGTCCTGTCTGTCACTCCATCCATTGTCCAAAGTCCCTCTCCAGCTCTTTTGGAATCTTTTTGGGTCCTGGAAAGTCTCCCTGGAATATTCTCTTCTCCAGGCTGAACAGCCCCATCCCTCCCACCCTGCCARTGTTACCCTCACAAACAGCATCCAAGCACTCAGGAAAGTTCTCTGACATTCCAAACTACTGGAAAGGTTACTACTACTTTACTACACACATTTACAATATTTCTTTAGGAAACCAGGTGGGGGTRGGTGTTTCCTTGTACAAAGGGGCAGGCAGGCATTTGCAAAGAGTGCTCAGCATCCCAGGAGAATTCCAATCCATGGATTACACACACAGCAGGTGGCTGGAATGCAAAAAAAAAGATGAAGGCAGAAGGCTGAGAGATTAAGATAACATAATAAAGAATACTTTGGATGTCCAAGTCCCTGCTCAGCTTAATCTGCTCTGCAAATCACCTGTTCAGCAAAGCTGGAAACGTGGTGAAACCCAGCTCTCCTCTGTCACAGTCACATTTTCTGGAAAAATTCCTTTGCCCAGGATTCTTTTCCTGGGAAGTTGAGAAGCCTCAGAGAAAAAGGAAAACAGTAATTATCTGATTTGCTTCTCCTGTTTTTKGCTGCTTCAGAATATATTTGGAGATTGTTTACCAACAATCMTTGGTTTCATGTGAGTTGTTTTGACTCATGGGCCAAGCTGTGTTGGACTCTGGAAAGAGTCACGAGTTTTCATTATTATCATTTTAGCCTTCTGTCTATATCCTTTCTGTATTCTTTAGTATAGTTTAGTTTAGTATTCTTTAATATAATATAGTATCATAAAATAATAAATTAACCTTCTAAGAACATGGAGTCAGATTCATCATTCCTGCCTTCATCTAGGAACCCCACAAATACAATAATCCTCCACCAAACCCTGGGATGTGTGTTTAGTTTTTAGCTTGTGACAAAATGTTTTGCTAAATAGGGATTGACTGCTGGGTCTGAGCCTGAGGATGTTGGTAAAGGAGTGGTGAGAGGAGAAGCAGTTAACATTATTTATTAAAAAGCTTTTAAYGGCATTTCTTACAAAAAACTGCTTAGGAAAGTCATCTATCATGGGGTAGGATTCTGCCTGGGGTTAAAAACTGGTAAAAAGATAAAAAAGGGTGAGGCTTGATAGTCACATTTCATGGATAATTGTCAAAGAAATYCACAAAAGAATTAAACTCTGTAATGTTCCTACAGGGACACTGAGTAACCTGAAGTGTAACTATGAACAGTTGGGGATTTATTACCAAAAGTCATAAAAAATTATATAGTTATGCTTTAAAAAACTATTTTATTTCAGCAAGGTGTAGTTAATGATCACCTTGAATATTTCAGTTATATTGTGGATCCCTTGCCTCAAACCGAACTCCTTGGAGGATGGCTTCTACTTTCTTTTTGGTATGAAAAATATCTTGCAAAGTCCAGGCAGCAGCTGAGAAAAATATCAAAAAATATTGTAAATAACCTGGAACAAGGCCTTCAGCAGCAATTTTTAATTTTTTTTTTTCCAGGAAAAATGTGGCTTATGTGACGTAATTTAGATTGGCCAAGACCAAATAAGACTTTGGAGAATTCTAGATGGCCAGACTGAACTCTCTGCACAACATTCATGACAGATGAAATTCACTGCAGACAAATTTGAGGAGACACATGCTGGAAAGGACAATTCCGCTGCTCATATGCATAGCTGAGTTATAAATTAACTGTAATTATTCAAGAAAAAGATCTTGCTGTCRCTGAAGACTACTCCATGAAAACATCTGCTCAGTGCACAGCAGGGATCAAGAAGCAAACAAAATGCCCAGATTTATTCAGAGAGGGGAAAGGTTTGAAGGCTGGGAATATTATAAAGCCGTGGCCTAAGTCAGAGGTGAGCAGACATCTTGAGCACTGTCATCTAATGYGAATTAATTGGGAAGAGAAAGGATTCAGGAGAAAACACAAAACTGTGAGGGCAACRTTGAAATAAGCAACGGAATGTAGATAAATAGAAAATCTAATTTTCTCCTCTCCTGCTGCACGAGTTATGGTGTTGGCCACTGTCCAAAAGATGAACTGATAGAAGTCAAATTCTGATTTTTTTTTTAAATATAATTAACATGTGCAACATATTCCTGTAAATCCTCAGCTCGAGAGCTTGAACACTTCCAAAATAATTGTCAACATTCAAACTTAGAGATAGATAGATGCCCTAAGTGACATAACCAACCAAATGACAGAAAAGGGTGTTTGGAGGAAACATCCTCTCTGGCCAGGTTAATGAATCTATTTCATAGTCATTCAAGACTTCTGAGGGTTTTACACTCTGGGTTCTCCAGTTTGCCTGCAATATTCCATCTCATATTGCAATACTCTAAGGATTTCTGGAATATTGCCAGTTTTCTTCAATGTGTGCTGGACTGCTTTGCCTGTCTGAATCAAGGATTCAAACTTCTTGAGAGAGAAAACATCGAGCCAAAGTGTTGAAATAAAATGTTGAAATAAATKTTAAAGTACAGAAAACTCAGAAAATAGAAGGAAAAGTAAAATTTAGACCGAAAGACTTGATAAATGAGATTCCAGTTTATATCCTTCAGCAAGCCAAAAGTGTAAGAAAATAGTTCAGTGAAGGAAAAGAAATATTAGCCAGAAACAGCTTTGGGAATTATTTCCCAACAAAAAAACATTTTAAGGATGTGAAACAGAAAAATCTATTTTATGCTTCTCTATGCAGTTGATCATGCATTCCTTCAGGCAGGCAAATCCTATTGACTAAACAAGATTTATGTGCAGGGAGCAACAATGGGATCAAACCTGAAGAAACCAAGCAGTTAATATCAGAGCAGGGCAGGAAGCAGCTCTTCTGTCTTGGCAAAAAAAATTGCGGGATTTGAAAAATAATATGTCTGTGTGTGGAGAAAAAACAAAAAAAAAA
>JACDOX010000021.1:853184-913195 GCA_014549065.1 Cardinalis cardinalis
GGAAGGAAGGAAGGAAGGAAGGAAGGAAGGAAGGAAGGAAGGAAGGAAGGAAGGAAGGAAGGAAGGAAGGAAGGAAGGAAGGAAGGAAGGGTTCTAACATCTTCTGAAAAAAAAAATCCAAGAAATTCCAAAACATTTCAGGATCTCAGCCCCTGAGTGGTTCAGCCACTTTCTCAAGGGGACATGGTTGGAGCTCAGGTGCCTCTTAAGCTCCCTTTGMAACCTGCTACCAAGAAAAGCTGTGGAGACAGGAAAGCAAGTGGTGGCACGTGTTGCTTCCTTATGGCACCTAGACCACTCCAATTTGGCTCTTGGTGCTGGGAATACAAAATTCAGAGTCTCCTGTCTCTTTCTCACTGAGGTAATAGCTCTTTGAAATAGGGGATGGTGGCTSTGTGTCCCTTATCCCCATCTCTTTTCAATTCTACAAGAAATCCTGTCTGCACCCAAATGCCTTTTCTGAGAAAATTGGTATCTAGTTTGCTTCAAGAAAAATAATAATAAAAAAAAATGTTTTGATGAAACTGCATTTCATCAAAGAAAAGGCAATTTCTTAGAAATGTCCCAAACACCCCTGGGTAATACTTTGTTTTCTTTCTTCAGAGAGACCTATCTTGCCTTGAAAATGTGCACACTACAGAAATACATTGCTGGCAGCTCTGCTTGCAGAAACCTAATCCCTCCRTGTCCACAGATGTAGCTAAGCAGTAGAGTTGTCTTTTGGTGCATCCAATGGTTACAAGACCATCTCCCTGCAAAAAGGGACTGTGGCACCAATAAAACCTATTTTATACTTTTTATGTGGTGATAAAAATKACAGCTACTCTGCAATCATACTTAAAATAGGACAAAATTAATTTGCAGGGAATAAGAACACTGCAAGAACCTCATTCTAACCTGTAGGATGCTCAATTATTTACTTCAATTATTGTGGTGCTCACTTCCTATTTTTTCAGTAGCATTTAGAGGCTGTAATCTGGGTCAGCAGCCTCCTCATTTAAATATTGTTTGTACAGGTAGGTCCCTGTGGAAATATTGCAAGCACTGACACTGSTGTGGTTAAAGCAGAGCCATTCATCAGCTAAACTGCACTCACTGGTCTTTTGCATGCTCTTATTGCAAATGCAAGGTAAAACAAGTAAACTGAAAGCAATTTATGTGAACACATTTATTGTATTTGCAGGGAATGCCCTGACAAAGGCCGGAATGACGTATCTGACTTCATGTTCCTAGAAGGCTAATTTATTATTTTATAATACTTTATTATATTAAAGAATACTATATTATACTAACTAAAGAATACAGAAAGGATACTTAATGCTAAAAAGATAATAATGAAAACTCGTGACTCTTTCCACAGTCCCAACACAGCTTGGCCCTGATTGGCCAAAGAGTGAAAACAACTCACAGCAGAATCCAATGAAACAATCACCGGTGGGTAATTAATCTCCAAACACATTCCACATGTGAGCAAAACAAAGGAAAAACAAGTGAAATAAAAATTATTTTCCTTTTTCTCTGACGTGTCTCAGCTTCCCAGGAGAAAATCCTGAGCAAAATAATTTTTTCAAAGAATGCAAATGCCACACACATTTTATTAGCCACAGAGCCTGGCTATGGGTGAATATCATCCTTGAAAAGCCGAGGGRGTAAAGCCTTGAGCCCTCTGGGCTGCCCTCTCAGCTGCTCTTGCTCTGAGCAGCAAATTTGGCTCCTGAGGATCTCCTGAGGTCTCCTCCAGCCAGGGTGACTTTAAGGCCAGTGACTGCTGCGGAGAGGAATCTCCATAACTCATGGGAAATCCCCTACAGGTGGTTGCTTACCCAGGCCTCCAGTTCGATTTTTAGGGTAATTTTGTTATGCACCACTGAAAACTGCTACACATGAACTGTCTCCAGGGTGAACATTTGCCCAGACAGTTCAAGAAGCTGATTAATTCAAATAAACTTAATTGCATGACAGACAAACATTACTTTCCAAGAGGCTTAGTAAGGCACAGCTTTCCCTATGGGCCTGGGTTTGCTGTTCACTTGTCAGTATATGGTGTAAAAAACAACATTTGGCAGCTGGTGGCATCTAAAAATAATTTTTAAAATAGYTTTTCTKATTCTTTCCTCWGAAATTTTGCATATTTCTTTTGCCTAACTTGCATCCATCCATCCTGTGCGATATCTTGGAGCTCAAGTATGAGTGAAGAAGTCACCAGCACAATCCTGCACTCCAAGCAGGRTTTGCCTCATCCCTACACACAGTGAGTCCTTGAGAGGGAATAATTAATGAATTAAAGAGCACCAGGACACAGGAAGTCAGGGCCTTGCTCTGTAAGGACAATTTCAAAATTATCTGGCTGGAAAACTGCTCTTCCCCTCCTATTTTGATAATATATGAGCCAAAAAAACACATGGACTGTATTTTAACCTTTACACCCTTTCTCCTCCTGGTCTCTGATGTCCTGGAGATGCTTCTCTGGTTTATTAAAGTGACAAACCAGAAAACTGCCATTAATTATTCACGTAACATCCTCAATGCTGGCTTGGTGGGACTCATTTCCCATTGTCTTTTGCCACACAGAAGGGGGAGGGAAGAAAGAAGGAAGGAAATAAGGGAGGCTGCAAATCAGTTTATGGCTGGAGATGTCTTRATTGTAATCACTTTTTTTTACCCAAAACTCTTGGAAATCTTGATTGCTGCTGTAAGTACTTAAATAAAGGAAACAGTAAATTTGAATGACATCCTTATGTATTGTTCTATCCAGCTGTGATGTTTGTGGGTGGAAAAATTATTTATTTTTGTTCATTAATCACTATAACTTAGTACTGTTTCCTTGTTGTGTTGTCAAAATGTAGTAAAAAATATTTCATATATATATGTATAAAATATATATTTTTATTTTATTTATATATATATATATATATGTATATACACATAAGTTATATAGGTTATAGTAAGAGTAAACATGTTCCTTAAACTCTTCAATATAACCCTTTATCTTCTTTCCTGATCAAGTGACCAAGATAAATCCCATTGCTTTTGAAAACAATCTTCACACCTTTGGCTTTAATTTCAAGATGACAAACTTGGCCATCCATTTGTACATGCCTCAGTTCTTGCTCTTGAGATGTGACATCCACTGAACTGCCACACAGCCATGAAGGGGWTGGGTGTAAGAGCCAAAATGAGRGATGTGGGACTCCAGGGGCTCTCCAAAATGCAGTTTATTCCATCCAAGGTGTCACAGCAATCCAGGGCTGTGAGTGACAGAGCTGTGCCTACAGCTGTCAGCTCCAGCTGCAGGCAGCCCTGGAGACCCTGAGTTTAGGTTACAATGCATTCTAGACTTTTCTTTGCTGAGCATCTTCATACAGTAGAACCAATCTATACCTTAACTTTTATCTCTAGCCTATCATAACTACTGGAATTACCATATTCATGTTGCTATTCTCCAATCACTAAAAGTTAGTACATTACAGTTTTTCAATTTCCTTGCAGTAGAAAATTCTGAGACCTTTTTTCTACTTGCAACATTTGCTGACTTCTTTGCCTGTGCTATCTTTCTGCTTGGTAAAAACATCTTCTTATTTGGGGTGGGTTTATCCTTTGCTGTAAGTCACAAAAACCCCTTCTAACTAACACACCCTTTGCCTCCTTGGTTATCCAGTAAGACTGGCTCAGCAATTCTTTTCTTCTATATCAAAACTTGCTTCCATCTCTATTCCTTCTTCAGACTCTACATTMAAAAATCTTTCTGCTAAGCATCTGTGAGACTTTCTTGTCAGACTTTCATCCTTCCCAACAGTCAGGGAAGCATTCCCTGCTCCAGGAATTATCCTTCACTAGCTGTCTTGGTTGAGCTTAAAAGTTCTGCTCCCTTCTCCATCTGAATGCACCTGCATCTCCCATCTCCTGAAATCCTCTCTGGCAAACCCTGGTTCTCATTGTAGGATCCATCATGGAGGTAGAGGACAACTTTGTTTTGGGGACAATTTGAGGAAAATTTGAGGACAAATGGAGTGTGTTTTAACTGTTTTTGAAAATGACTGATTTAACCATGTCCTTAAAGTATATAGTGATGAAGTGACATCTTCTTCTCTCCTCTCATACCAAGCTATCTTTAGTTGGCAGATTTTTCTACTTCTAGACCTATTTTCTTAAGAGAACAGAGCTGATGATTATTATTAGCTGGAACTACATGATCTTTTAGGTCCCTTCCAATCCATGCTATGATTCTGTGATTCTATCCATGGTCTGTCTGTGTAGGATGTGTCACCATCCTCACATGACATCTTTCTAAAATAAAAAACCCTTTCCCYCCATCTATTTCCATCTAAGTGGTGACTCAGGCATTATTTGCAAACTGAGCCACCCTCCAGGCTTTAAATGTACCCAGCCTGCAGCATGAGGAGCACAAATGAGCAATTCTGTGGAATCCTCCCCAAAGCACCAAGATATTTCCATATTTCCCTCTGACCACCCCGTGATGCAGACAGGGGACAGCTCCCACATGTCCCCAAATCATTTCCACTGACCCACTAAATCGAATCAAATCACATGCCAGGGTGAGGCACGGCCACAACACAACACAATGCACTAGCAAAGTGATTTTTTTGAAAAGAGAGCTTTCCAAAATGTTTGTGAGAGCAGTCCCATTGAGACTGTYCTGGCACGCTTACAGCAGCCTTGTGCAGCTTTTGTTTTGTGCCCACACTGTGATAAACATCAGTGCATATACCTGAACATTCTTGAACAAAACACRGAGATTTCAGCAGCAAACTGCTCAGCCTTCCATTTGTGGGAATGTCCAAAATCTTTCTCCCCAGTTTGTCCAACTCTGCTGCACAATGCTGCAATTAATTCTGCTCATATCAAAGGGCTCCAATGGAACCACTTTAGGAATAAGTGTATATGGTCATTGTTTATTCTGTTTGCTTCTTGGAACCATTTTTCTGAGGAAAAAATCTGCTTTCTTACCTTCTATTTCTGAAACAAGGCATTACGTTGACTTGTATTTTCAGGGCAGTGTTAAATTGATATTTYTTGAGCCTCCTATAGTTGGAAAAAAAATGAGAAAATGGGAACCTTTGCCCCTTGAAAGATAGAACATGATTAAGGCAAAGCAGTTTGGTGTTACATTGCAATCTGATGTAATGATATGCCAGCAGTGCCCTGGTGAACCTGACATGGAACAGTGTCTAAGGCAATGTGAGTTTCCTTCAGCAGAGGAAATGTTAAACAAATGGGCAGCAAAATCTACCAATCACTTGAGCATGGCAAATGGGCAAAGTGGGTGTGCTCCACACACTGCACACAAGAGGAGGAGTAACACGAGATTTAAAAAATGGCCATGCCCACTGAAAAACMTCTGGGGGTTATTGTCACAGACACATTTTCTGAAAAATCCTCTCCRTAGGATTTTTTCTCCTGAGAAGCTGAGAGGCCTCAGGAACAAAATGTAAACAATGGTTATCTGCTGCTGTGGAATGCAACAGGTGCATCTGTGATTGGTCTCATGTGGTTGTTGCTAATTAATGGCCAATCACAGTCAGCTGGCTCAGACTCTCTGTCCGAAACACAAGCCTTTGTTATCATTCCTTTTCTATTCTTACCCAGCCTTCTGATGAAATCCTTTCTTCTATTCTTTTACTATAGTTTTAATATAATATATATCATAAAATAATAAATCAAGCCTTCTGAAACATGGAGTCAACATTCTCATCTCTCATCCTAAGACCCCTGCAAACACGGACACAGGCTATCCCACACTTTTGGGGTTGTTCTGGAGCCTGTTTTACCCATTTTAAATGGAATTTTGGTTCTCTCTAAACCCCATTCTATTGGTTATCTCACTGTCACGTTCTGGCTCTTCTGGCCAGGTCAGCCTTAGGGCAGGGCAAAGTGGTTGTGCACAGAAAAGGAGGTGTAATGCAAGATTAAAAAAATGGCCATGCCCACTGGAAAACATCTGGGGGTTATTTTACACTRTGGACGTTGTTCTGCAGCCTGTTTTACCCATTTTAAATGGAATTTTGGTTCTCTCTAAACCCCACTCCATTGGTCTTGTTCTGGCTCTTCTGGCCATGTCAGCCTTAGGGCATGGCAAATGGGCAAAGTGATTGTGCACAGGAGGTGTAACACAAGATTRAAAAAATATCCATGCCCACTGAAAAACATCTGGGGGTTATTCCACGCTGTTGGGGTTGTTCTGRAGCCTGTTTTGCCCMTTTTAAAGGGGATTTTGGTCCTCTCTAAACCCCATTCCATTGGTTATCTCACTGTCATGTTCTGGCACTTCTGGCCAGGTCAGCAAACGGGCAAAGTGATTGTGCACAGAAGAGGAGTTGTAACACAAGATTTAAAAATTGGCCATGCCCGCTGAAAAACATCTGGGGGTCATACCACACTGTGGGGGTTGTTCTGGAGCCTGTTTTGCCCATTTTAAATGGAATTTTGGTCCTCTCTAAGCCCCATTCTATTGGTTATCTCACTGTCATGTTCTGGCACTTCTGGCCAGGTCAGCCTTTAGGGCATGGCAAATGGGCAAAGTGATTGTGCACAGGAGGTGTAACATGAGATTAAAAAAATGGCCATGCCCATTGAAAAACATCTGGGGGTTATTCCACACTGCTGGGGTTGTTCTGGAGCCTGTTTTGCCCATTTTAAATGGAATTTTGGTCCTCTCTAAGCCCCATTCCGTTGGTTATGTCACTGTCATGTWCTGGCTCTTCTGGCCAGGTCAGTCTTAGGGCCTCAGGGCGACTCATAAAAAGTCAGAACAATCCATCCAGCACACCCTGCCCTCGCATGGCGAGTGTGCAAACATTTAACCTGTCCTTGCATAAAAGGAGGCTCTGAAATTGCTTCCTGCTCTTTGAAAACTGTGATTGGAGTTCACTGCTGTCTTTTCAAAGTGACACTCGCCACCTTTCATGTCATTTGGTGGTGGCTGGAGAGCTCAGCATGAAAGCAGGAGGCTCAGCTCCCCTCCTTTTTCATTCTGAAAGGGTTTCAGCCCACATATTTCACCTTGCAGAAGAGAGATTTGATCTTTTTCCACTTTGGGCTATTCTGGGTACTTTGTACTTCAATTCTTAATGCTACTATTTGATGCATGTGTACAGGAGGGRAAAATGGCATAAATATGTCTCTCTGTAGCCTGGTGCTTCAGCACAGGGAGGTCTCTGGTTTTCAGTTGCTTCCTGGGACAGTTCCTGTAATTTAGCAGTCATAGAATGTGCTTAACCTGTCCAGGTAAGATGGAGAGAATGCAGAATTACCTTTTTCTTTYATCTGTCAGCAAAAATTGGCAGTAAACTGACTTTTTTATAGATATATTATGGGGTTTCTTGGTCCCCTGATTTGTTCTTTGGCTGGAAAGAGTAGCAGCTTCAAAACAGCCCAATGGCAAATACCTCACCTAAACTCTTCCTTCATGACCCCATAAATGATGCCTGTGTGTCAGGGGCTGAATATTTTCTTGTTCTCTTGGAAGAGATGAAGGCTCTCAGGCTGAGGATGGATTTCAGAGCAGCACTCTCACCTTGAGGATGAATGCACCATTCCCTAAGTCACTGCATTTTAAGGTGGAGATCAGTGTCTATCCTTGGGTATCCTGTGAAGGTGTTTGTTATATTCCAGCTTAAATCAAAGCCAGGTTTTAAAATTCTTGTTGCAGGACAGGTGGATCTATAGCAGGAGAAGCATTTTTGAGCTGCTTTAGGCAGTTAATATCTGCGTGCATTGCAGGAATCATAACTTACGAGCTGTGTTCTTTAATTTCACACAGATCCTGAGCTTTTATCCTTTTTTAGGATCCTCTCTCCATCATCTGCAGCAGGAATCAGCAGCAGCAGCATCTCAGCTCCTGTGCCAGACACTGAATATTGGATGTGGGCTTTGCCACAGTGAGCAATTAGCTGGAATGCCTGGAGTGGAGAGGGCTTCAATGCCATCCCTGTGGTGTGTCTGTGATTTTCCTCCTCCTGTGCATATTTAAGACTCACAGATTTTCTTTTTATCTGCAAGTCACATCAAGCTCCAACTGATGCTTGTGGCTTGAAATACCTGTAAAAAAGCATTTTATTTTGCCTTTTGTGTTCTGACAGCTGCCATAGGGGGCTTGTTATTTCTTCTTGAATACACTTGTTCTTTTACCTTGTATACCCCAGGACTGTTACAAATTAGCAACTCAAAGTGTTGTTTTTATTTGGATAATCTTAATATTGTACAAGCGCCAGATTTTGTCTGACCTCAGTTCCTTCCCTTCCTGCATTACATAACCTGGCAGCTCAGACTTCTGATTAATTCTTTGTAATTCCTCAAATGTGTCAGAACATATATGCTATAATCATTTGACATATCTAAGTGTAACAGGTGAAACCACAGGGAAACTATTCTCCTGAAAATTGAAATGGTTTCCATTTTGCTATGTGGAATAAATACACCCATTTTTTTTTTACTTCTCACCTCCTCCTGTGTTTGCAGTGCCACGAATTTGATGTAATAAAATAGCCTTGTATTTGCACTAAAAATATTTGCATTAAAAATATAGGCCACATTGCAAAAGTCAATAATTTTAAAGTTTATTTTTTTTTCCCCCTCAGAAGAGTTTGTGGGTTTGTTTTAAACCAACCATTTTTCAACAAAGATGTTATATCCACAAGGAAATATAAAGAGATACAAACCCAGTCTGCTTTAAAGCTTTTGGGACATCTGAGCTTCTCTTAACATGTCGTAACATCATTTTTTAGGAGGGAGAGTCAGGCTGGGTTTTTGCCGTTTCCTCTTTTTTCCCTATGCTTTATTTCAGCTGGTTTTGGTCTTATTTTTCAGACAGGGCTCACCATGCTGGGCAGAAGTGATAACAGGCTCATGAACATTGGACAGGCTCAGGGGAAACTGAGAAAAAAGGAAKTTCTTGAAGTGTGTGAGGCTTTGCCCTGGCTTTTTTTCTTATTATTTTTTCATTTTATTTTTTTGTTCTGTGGAGAAGAGCTTTCAGATGAGAAAAACTAGCAGCGATCCAGAAACATGTAGCTGTGTCCCTCTGGAAACTGGGAACTGCTGATTGCTACAAATCTGTTTAAGGCTGGAAAATCTGCAGCTGGCAGAGGCAGAACTGGGCTCCCAGGGCTGCCCACGAGGCTCAAGGGGACAAAGGGAGCACATCCAGGTGTCACTCAGCCCTTCTCCCTCACTCAGGCTTTAGCCTGGAAATCAGCCCCCTAAAATCAGCCCCATCACATATGGAGACATGGGAATGAGAGCCTGAAGAAAAKCAGCAAAAATTTCATATTGCACACAAAGGGAGCTTGACACGACATAAAGACAAACCACAAATAAATTGGTGTTGACTCAAATTCATTTGTACAACCACACAAAACCCCATTTTTCATGAGGACTACCCATCCCCCTATTGTATTTGTGATCCCCCCAGAAGAAGGGAGGAATGATGCATCTGACTCCATGTTCTCAGAAGGCCAATTTATTATTTTATGATACTATATTATATTAAAGAATACTATAATAAACTGTACTAAAGAATACAGAAAGGATACTTACAGAATGCTAAAAAGATAATAATTAAAACTCCTGACTCTGGAAAGAGTCCCGACACAGCTTGGCCCTGATTGGCCAAAGAGTGAAAACAACTCACAGCAGAATGCAATGAAACAATCACCTGTGGGTAAACAATCTCCAAACACATTCCACATGAGTACAACACAGGAGAAGCAAATGAGATAAGAATTGTTTTCCTTTTCTCTGAGGCTTCTCAGCTTCCCAGGAGAAGAGTCCTGGGCAAAGGGATTTTTCAGAAAATGTGAATGCACATCCCCCACCTCTCCAAACACTGCAAGGCTGAAGTGTGGAGGGTCTAGGGGAGATGAACAGCTTTCAGCTGCTGGAGGGCTCCCGTATTGTTGGCGACCCCCATGGCAGGGAGGAATGATGAATCTGACTCCATGTTCTCAGAAGGCTAATTTATTATTTTATGATACTATATTATATTAAAGAATACTATAATAAACTGTACTAAAGAATACAGAACGGATACTTACAGAATGCTAAAAAGATAATAATTAAAAACTCCTGACTCTTTCCAGAGTCCTGACACAAGTTGGCCCTGATTGGCCAAAGAGTGAAAACAACTCACAGCAGAATCCAATGGAACAATCACCTGTGGGTAAACAATCTCCAAACGCATTCCACATGAGCACAACACAGGAGAAGCAAATGAGATAAGAATTGTTTTCCTTTTCCTCTGAGGCTTCTCAGCTTCCAAGGAGAAGAGTCCTGGGCAAAGGGATTTTTCAGAAAATGTGAATGCCACATCCCCCAGCTCTCCAAACACTGCAAGGCTGAAKYATGGAGGGTTTGGGGGAGATAAACAGCTTTCAGCTGCTGGTGGGTGAGCTGCAGCCCAGAGCCTSCCATGAGGAGGTGAAATGAGGATAAACCAAGGAGAGGATAATGAAGCAAAAGGCACTGACCACAGGGTGTTAATGGGAGCTGCTGCCATGGTGAGTGCTCCACACTGCCTGTTCCTGGGGCTGTCCTCACCGCTGACTCCGAAGCTTTGGTGAGAAAAAAGCACTTTTTTAAAATTATTGTGCTTGCTCTGAGTGTAAAACGTTTGGAGTTTCAATGAATCAAAGGCAAAGAATTCAGCTTATCCCAGACATGGAGATCTCAATCCTTCAGAGAGATGAAACAGCACTAATGCTGAGTGGCTGTGTGCACTTCCAGTAATTACTAAAGAATAAAGTCTGATATCAGTGGTATAGAAATGTTAGGTTATGTAAAGCTTGCCTTGAATGAAGGGAATTTCAGGGAGAGAAGGATGTGCATTCATGGCTTCATTTTCATTTGAAAAGTATTACTACTGGTAATGTAAATATGCTGTCTCTTCATTAAATAAAATAAAAAACGTGCCATTTCCCTGGAAAGCCTTAACAAACCTCTACTTTTCCCTGTCAAACCTGGCCATTCTCCAGTTCTATGATTCTGAGTTTAAATCAGGAGACTTGGACTCTGGATTCTTTTTCTTGCCTTATATAAAAACCCTTCTATGTTTCCTTGACTGAATCATTTAATCTGTAAAAATCTAGGAAAAAACCTCCTGGCTCTGGATGCCATGAAACACTGACAAGTCTGCCAGTTTCCAAAGGTGCTCAGTGCCAACAAACTGATTGAAATCAGTAAAGCCTGAAGATATTCATAACCCAGTAAAGACAACGYGTGCCCAAAACCTGAGGCAGTCACAGATAGCAGGGAAATGTGAAAATGGATTCCTACACATGCAATGCACCCTTGAGTAGAAGTGAACCAGGAGAGGTGTAGATTGAGTACTGGGGAACATTTCTTCACAGAAAGAGTTTTTAAGCCCTGGCACAGAGTGCGCAAGGGAGTGGTGGAGTCCCCATCCCTGGAGGGATTTAAAAGCCATGCGGATTTGGCACTTGGATGTCACTGTCACATTTTCTGAAAAATCCTCCTTGCCCAGGATTCTTCTCCTGGGAAGCTGAGCAGCCTCAGAGAAAAAGGAAAACAATATTATCTCATTTGCTTCTCCTGTGTTTTGCTGCTTTGGAATGTGGTTTGGAGATGGTTTACCCACAGGTGGTTGTTTGATTGGTTTCATGTGAATTGTTTTTCCTTCATGACCAATCATGGTCCAGCTGTGTCGGGACTCTGGTGAGAGTCACGAGTTTTTYATTAGTAYCTTGTTTGTTAAACCTTCTRTAAGTATATTTTCTCTATTCTTTAGTATAGTATTCTTTAATATAATATCATAAAATAATAAATTAGCCTTCTAAGAACATGGAGTCAGATTCATCATTTCCTTCCCTCATCTGGGGACCCCAAAAATACCACACTTGGGGACAGGACTTAGGGGTGGCCTTAGCAGTGCTGGGGCAGTGGTTGAGCTGGACGATCCTAGAGGGTTTTTCCAACCTAAATSATTCTGTGATTCTACAGAGGAGAAAGGGCTAAATCTGTGTCCTAACAGATGATTAATTCAGTAGCCACCCAAAATATCACCAATATTGTARGTACCTTTTCATTACTGCAAATATTTGGCACTCTGGCAAGCCCCTTTCAAGCACTTTTAATTCTCTCTGCATCCTCTGGATCTGAGGATCCATCTCCACCTTCTGCATGGAGAATCAAGGTTTTAAAAGGTGAGACTGTGAGCCAGAAATAGATTTGGGCTGTCTGACATCTGCCTTCYTTGTGGGACTGGAATAATAGATCAGCATCAGGGAGGGATTCCATGCTGCTGCTTTATTTGTGCTTCTGCAGAGGTTTTTCTGCTGTCTCCCTGTCACTCAGCAGTGCTCAGGCATAAATTCCTCACTCTGCCTTTGCCAAGAGAGGAGCCTCTCGACACTTGGAGGTGTGAAAGTGGTGAGTGCAGTTTATTCGAGTGCATGGCAGGGGGCCAGGCAGGTGGGTGGTTTGGCTGGAGCCAGAAGCTGCCAAACACACAGGGTGAGATGTCTTGGGAGGAAAATAGCTCTGAATCCTTCCTGTGTCAAGCTGATCCTCTTGGTTAAAGGTGGAAAATGTCCCTCCTCATATCAGGGACATAAAATTATATTTAAGGTCCATTCCACCCAAGCCATTTTGTGACTCTGTGATTAAATATGAAATTTTAAACCATCCTTCCCCACCCCAACACACAGATGCAGAAGAATTGAGAACTTTTCCATAATTTGTTACAAGAAAGAGAAATCCTGTAGCAGAATGGCATTTCATTCTTTCTTTAATTCCTCTGAGAGTCAGATTTAGTAATTCCCTTAGGACACCAGGAATGCTTTCTGAAGATGTCCATGGCAGGCATTAAAGAGTTTCTTATTTTCTCTTCTTCACGTTGCAAGGAGTAGTAGAGAAGATGTCTAGATTGCCATAAAATCTCAGTGGTTTGAATTTTTTTAAAAAAGCAATATAAGAAAAATAATTATTAAAAAAAACCCTACAACAAGAAGAAAACCTGCAACAAAAGAACAAAAAAGGCAGAAAGCAGGTCTCCTGAATGAGTTACAAATTCAAAATGCTCAGAAGTGGGAGGGGAAATTTCTCACCCCAAGGTCACACAACAGCTTAGGAGCAACAGCAGTGAAAAAATGCAAAAAACCCAGTTTGTTGCCTTAGAGAGAGGGACGCCCAGCATTCCTGGGAATCTCTGGAAGCAGCTGGGCAATGAAAGTGACTCTCCCTGCCTGTTTCCTTGGAGATGGAGAGCAATGTTTGCAGCAGCAAGCATGAGAGAAGTTTCCTCCTTGTAAAGGGAGCCAGGTATCATCCTGCCCTCAGCCTGCTGGGATCCATGGGAGCCAAAAACGTGTAGTGCACAAAAAGATCTTCTTAAAACTGAATATATGGGACAGGGGATGGAGGAGAGGTTATTTCAGAGCAGGATGTAGGAAATCCAAACCTAAAGCTGACTCTTCCCTCAAATCCTGTGCTTCCAAGCTGCAGGGAGGGAGGTGCRTTGAATATGCAGGAGCCTGGAGAAGGAAGGAGTTTGCCAAGTTACGTMATGCAGTTGGATGTTCTTGCTCTGACTGCTGACCTGGATCAAATCTGCCGCCAACTTGCTCGTGCAGAAGTCAGCAGCTGGTTCCTGTACTGGCCTGGGACACACTCTKTTCATAACAGGCATTTTCCAGCGGAAAACTGTCACTGTCATATTTTCTGGAAAAATCCCTTCACCAGGATTTCTTCTGGGAAGCTGAGCAGCCTCAGAGAAAAAGAAAAATAATATTATCTCATTTGCTTCTCCTGTGTTTTGCTGCTTTGGAATGTGGTTTGGAGATTGTTTATCCAACAGGTGGTTGTTTGATTGGTTTCATGTGAATTGTTTTTACTTAATGACCAATCACAGCCAGCTGTGTCAGGACTCTGRGGAATCAGTCATGAGTTTTTCATTAGTATCTTTTTGAGCCTTCTGTCTGTATCCTTTCTGTGTTCCTTAGTATAGTTTTAGTATAGCATCCTTTAATATAATACATAGCATAAAATAATAAATTAGCCTTCTAAGAACATGGAGCCAGATTCTCAATTCTTCCTTCATCCTGGGGACCCAGCAAATACCACAGAAAACCTACCAGAGAACTCAGAGGAAAAACATCCTTCTACAGATTATATATGCAGAGCTATCCACTAGAGCTAAAAATACTCCTTCTCATGCACCTCCGTGCAGTTTCGTGACTTTTGGCATTTTGTGCATGTGTCTGTGCTTGTTCCAGGGTGTTCTGYGGAGGAGTTTGTGTCTCCTGAGGTGCAGGAGAGCCAGGGAGGGATGTGAGACTTTGCTGCCAGACGCCCGCGCTGGGACACGGGCTGCGAGCACAGACACCTCTGCCAGCACCACCCTCTGCAGAGATTCCTCCCCAGCTCCAGGGGGCTGTGCCCATGCACTCAGAAAAGCTTTTATAAAGCTYTTTTTATTGCCTGACAGATTTGTGTTGTGTGCTGGTATCACTAAGGCAGCTCAGATTTGTGGCTCAGCCCGAGAGCAGCCTCCCAGTTTATCGGAGCTGTCGGGTAAYGGGACCCATCTCTTAAAAGGCAGCACCTTTTGGCTCTTTCCTTCTGATCTGCTTTTTATTTGTTTATTTCCTTTATCACAGAATCTTATCATTTTAAGGAATTATAAAATGGTTTGAATTTCAAGGGGATACAAAGCTCATCTCATTCCAGCTCCCTGCCTTGGGTAGGGACAATTTCCACTATCCCAGGTTGCTCCAAGCCCCATCCAACCTGACCTTGGACACTTCCAGGGATCCAGGGGCAGCCACAGCTGCTCTGGACACCCTGTGCCAGGGCCTCACCACCCTCACAAAAAAAGAATTTTTTCCTATTATTCCACCTAACCCTGCCCTCTGTTAATTGGAAGCACTTCCCCCCCTTGTCCCAGCCCTCCATCCCTTGTCCCGAGTCCCTCTCCAACTCTCTTAGAACCTGTTTAGGTACTGAAAGGCCAAATTAATTATTTTCTATTGAGTTTCATTCCCAAGAATAGCTGTTTGTGAAGTCACTATTCTGGCAGGCTGGTCTGATTCTTCTCTGGTGTGAAATATTCATGCTTTGAAATGCTGAAAATCTGTGACTTCTCCACCTTCCCACCATCTCCACRTCTCAATTTCTTTCAGTCACCTCAGCTGTAGCAGCAACACTATTCTAACRTCTTTGCACTGAAGTCAAAGCCATTACTCATGCTTGCAGGCAGTCGTAACAACCCCAAAGAATCATTGTTGTAGATCAAAGGGCAAATGAATTTATGACAGCCAATTAAGGCACAATTAATAATTAAATGGTGATGTGAATTCTTAACATGAATTTTTTTTTTTTTTTAGCAAGAATGCTGGCATCTGACTCCACATCTCAGTGGAGTCTGTGGCTAAGTATTAAATAACACAGCACACCAACAGAGTGGTGTCACTCCAACAGAGTTAATGAAATATTACACTGGAATCTGCTCCATGTTGCTCAGCTTCCAAATAAAGTGCAGAGATTTTTAGAGAATACATTAGATGTGAAAAATAAGTAACATATTTATGCCTTGCTTTCAGTTTTSCTGCAGGCCCTGTCTCTGCAGAGATCCCTCTGCTGGATGGTTTGCCATAAACTTGCCAAAGGGTCATAAATTAAACAAAGRAACAAAAAAGAGGCAAAGTAAGAAGCTGCAATATGGTTAGACTTCCCTTCCTTAAGTGAGGAAGGGAGATCTGCCCCTTCCCAGGTTGGATCATCCTTGGCTTGGAGCAACCTGGGATAGTTGAAGGTGTCCCTGCCCATGGGAAAAAATGGGCTTTAAAGTCCTTCCTACCCAAACTTTTCTGTGWTACATCCAAGGCAGAAATTGCAGGTGGATTTCTGGCTCTCACAGGAGAGGGAGGAAGGAGATAAACTGGGTTATAAAGCACAGCAAAGCTCCTGCAGCCCCAAGGGAAATGTGAACATTCCTGTTGCTGCAGTTGGTTCCCTGGACACCAATGAGAGCAGAAGGCCCCAGTAAGGGATTTGGGCAACATCCTGAGCTTTTCTCATGGGAGATGTGGTGGTTGACCCTGGYTGGACACCAGGCACTCACCAAAGCCACTCTGCCACTGCCCTGCACAGCTGGASAGAAAATCTAACAAAGGGTTCAYRGGTTGAGATAAGCACAGAGGGAGATCCCCCCACCAAACACCATCATGGGGAAGGCAAATTCAACTTCTGCACTGACCTGGGGGCTGCAGGGCTGCTCCTCCTGGATTTGGCTCCATGGACATTGCAGCAGATTCCCACAGCAGCCCCCCCTGCATCCCCCTCACCACCAAAACCTGGCCAKGCAAAGCCCATCCAGCAGGGAAACATCCACCAGGGACAGGGGCTTGGTTGTTTATTCTTCCCCAAAGCCTCACAGTTCAGAGGATCTGCTGCTATTTTATTATTCCTCTACACCCCCTGCTATTTCTTTAACAGCTTCTTCTTTAAAATTTTTTAAAATAACAGTTTCTCTTCATGCAACCAGTATGAAAACATAGTTTCCTACCTCAACCCATGTGGTTAGGAGGCCCTTATTTAAAATGCTTTCTCTCTCCCCACCTCCTWCCTGTACAAAAACAACCCAAACAAATAAAAGAGGGATTTTTTTTCTTTTTGAAARTTGGCTGCAGTTTTCAGAGCTCCCACTGTCATTCCTTTAAGATCTTCAACTTGTTTGTTTAAATGTTCATGTCTTTAGGCTTTTCTTCCTGCTTTTATTGCTGGAAACCATGAGAGCTGCTATTTGTTCCAGAAAATAGATTTATTATTTCTTCTCTACCCCAACTATGACTTTCCTTCCATTTAAAGTAAAAAACTCAATTTACTCTTCCAATATGCACTTTATCTCCTGTGACTTAGAGCCCCAAGCTGTGAAACAGCACATCTTTGGTGGGTTGTGACAATTGAAAATCAAGAGAAGAAGGCACTCTATAAAATTTAGGTGATGCATGCCCCAGCCAGCTGCAATCTCATCAGTTCCAGGGTATGGCCTGATGATGGGAGGCAATAACAAAATGTTATAAAAACAAGGATAAATATGCATTTTGCGTTAYACCATATCAAACCTTGTCAGAAGGGAGCTGGCTGGGGAATTTGCAGGTGATAGCAGTTACGTGGTGGGTATTTGAAATTTTAATGGGGCTTTCTCAGGTTTGGGGATGCATTTTCTGGAAGCACAGGGTGGGTGGGGGTGCCTGGCTGGGGAGTGGGAGAAGGGTCAGCCCTGCCACTGTGCCAG
The DNA here is from genome assembly GCA_014549065.1 of Cardinalis cardinalis. Classification (NCBI taxonomy): domain Eukaryota; kingdom Metazoa; phylum Chordata; class Aves; order Passeriformes; family Cardinalidae; genus Cardinalis; species Cardinalis cardinalis. The sequence goes on from JACDOX010000021.1 coordinate 870,454, forward strand.
AACAAGCCCARAGTGACACCTTGGGTTAGCAGGGAGCAGAGGCTGTGCACAAAGGGGTTGGGAAAAGGGGCACCTTCACTCACAGATGTGCACAAGACCTGGGATCATTTGTCCAAGTGAAAATCATACCCAAGGAGTACATTTATTTAGTGGAAAAACACTCCCATCACATGCAATTTTTCTTACTTTCCCCCAAGAAAAGGCTCAATAAAGAGTAATGACAGAAAAATCCAGGAGACTCTGAGAAGGTGAATGCCCAGGATTACTTCTTTCTAYGTCATTTCAGCAGATAAGGAGGAGGAATTTGAATCCAGCCTCCCCACACCTCACAGCAGAGCTCCAGACTCTCTGTGTGTTCTAAGGAAAGCAAAGAGTTGTTTTGTATTTSTCACCAAAAATGCATTTAGAAAACTTCATTTCTCTTCTACATCAGCCTGGAAAACACATTTTGAAACCTGAATTTTCCATGAAACACAATTCTGGACTTCTTGCTATTCTGCTTCAGAGATCAGCATCTAAAATGGAGCAGTGGTCTTTTGATTACCTTCAGAGACCTGGTTCATCTGTATGTGTAAAAAGGTAATTCAGGTCATTCAGTTGTAAATAGAAAGATGATTTCTGCCAGGCACTGAAATGCATGTGGGAATTTATTTATTTTCCCCACTGAAAGAAGTTCTGCCTGCTAACCAGTCCTGCCCTGAACACAATCACAGCTAGTGGCTGCCAACCATGCTGTTCCTTTGAGATACAATAAAGAGGAGTACAAAGAAAGATTGGTGATAAGAAAACCTGGGTAAAAAAAAATCTTCTGTGCTGATTGCATTTAAAGATTCCTAAATTCAAAGCAAAACTGTTAAAAACTCACAATAAAAGAAATTCTGCTTTTAATGAAAGCTTAGTGGTGCACAACCACTTCGACAAGGAGCTCATGGCAGATAATCTGAAATATTTCAGGATCCCTATGAGTGTGTAGTACTACAGATTGTGATCTCAGAGTTTTGGAAGTTACACTGGCTCCTGATAGTCCTCATGATTTTTCTTTTCCACATGAATTATTTTAAGATAAAACCTCACCTTAGAGAAATAAACTTATTTTTTCCACCTGTTGGTTCTGGGGCAGCCTGGGCACTGTTGTAATTTATAATTTTACAGTGCTGTGACTGTTTTCCATGGCTAGTGGGGATCAGTGTGAGAGAAAAATTGATAGAATATGAGGATGGTTAAATTTGGCCTCTGCAGGAGTGTTTCAGGGAAATATCCTGGTCTGCCAGCATTTTCTCCACACATTGAACAGCAAAAAGGACAAATCAAACATCTTTACTACCTGTTACAGATGTAGATAACTAGACATGAAGCAGCAAGAACTGAAGCAGAGATATGAACCAAAAAAAAAAAAAAAATTTATTCAGTCCAATCCATGACTCCAGACTCACCAGGATCTTCCCCATAAATAACTATGAGGCTGTTTTCATTTCTTTTTCTGGAGCTTGACTCCACTCCCACAGGCCTGGATGTGTATTTCCCACAGTGTCTCAGTGGAAAAAAATCTGCTTTTAATGGGGAGCAAACTGGTGGATCCCAGCAGCCCCAGCTGCATTCAATTCAAGCTACCTAGTGAGGAGAGAGTGATGCAAGRAGCAGAATTCAGCCACTCCCATCCAGGAGAGCAGTGATACCTCAGTARGGTCTGAATAGGGGGAGGAGGAATAAGATCTGTGTCTGCTTCTTTCTYTTTGTCTATTCATTTTCACTAGAAAAATATTGTATTAATATTCTATTTGCTTTGCCTGCACCCAAAGCACACGTGGTAAGGGGCTGTTTTCTGTCTCATATTTGYTGTTATAAAATTTATAAATGGCTCTATTATTTCAGCATTTTCTCTCTCTGCATTTTGATCCCTGAATCTGAGGAAATTAGGACCTTATGGCTGTAAACATCAGCAATTGCTGTTGATTTTTCTCCCTCTAAAAGATGTCTTAAACCTCATAACAGGCCACATGCAGCAGGCAAATATGGTTTCAAAAGAGCCTGGCTGAGAAAATCATTCAGTACTATCCTATAAGTGAATCCCTATCTTWAAAGTAAATAAAACTGCATTAAGGSTGGGGAGAAGGAAGAAGAGCTTAAGTTAAGAAGGATTTTATAGCTGTTTCTTCTTTGAAGTAGTTTTATTGCAAATCATCTCACAGTGTAAAACTCAGYGTTAAAACTCATGTCTTCTTCCCAGATCACCAGTGTGGGGTTCACCCAGACTTTGTGGAATCCAGAATTGGAGGCAGACTTTGTACATCACTGAAGTATTGCCACAGGGTGGGAAGCTTCATAATCCATGGATGGTATCAGCTGATTCTCTCAGGTCAGGMTGCAGGAGAGGTTTGGGAAATCATTAAATTTGGAGTGAGCTGKGTCAGCTTAGCACGTGTTGGTTGCTGTCATGGACTGGCTTTGGGGAAGCTGCTGCACTGTGGTTTTGAAGGACTGGTGTTACTCCACCATGAAAATACCTGAAAATACACAGGGTGGGCCAAATGTTTCACCCCATCAAACTGCTCTTACATTACTTAGTGTTTTAGGTTGGAAGTGGGGGTGTGTGTTCTATCCCCATTTGTCAGAGGTGGGGCAGTTCTCTTCTGTTCATTGGGCAGTTTTCTTTATCTCTTCCACAGCCAATCCTCCCTCCAGGAGATCTCTGCTGTTCATGGGCCATTAATYATTAATTATCTTCTGTTCATGGCCACTGAGTGTCCCTGCATGGCTGATCAAATTCCATCATCCCATGGGGAGATGCTCTGCCCAGGGGAGGAGCCAAGCATTCCTACCTGGATACAATCTGAGGTTTGGGACAGCMCAGCAGCCTTTGCCCCCTGCATTGCCAGAGGAGCAGCTTTCTGCTGCCCTGCATTGCCAGAGGGAGCCCAGGCCCATCTGCAGCAGCCCTGGAGCTGCAGAGGAAAACTCCCCCCTTGTGCAGGATCCCTGCTGCAGCAGAGCCACAGCTGGCACTGCAGGAGGGCTGAGCCCCCATGGGATGGGGCTGGGACACCACCCTGACACACAGGGGGGGCAGGGCCTGCTCTGACTCTGTGGTTTGTTTTTGTTTGTACTATTACATTTGTATCTTTAATTTTCCTAGTAAAGAACTGTTATTCCTCCTCCCATATCTTTGCCTGAGAGCCCCTTAATTTCAAAATTATAATAATTCAGAGGGAGGGGGTTTACATTTTCCATTTCAAGGGAGGCTCCTGCCTTCCTTAGCACACACCTGTCTTTTCAAACCAAGACACTTAGCAATGAAGCAGTGGCTACAGAGCACCCCAGAAATCCCCAGCTGCAGAGGAACCATGGAAAAGTTGTCTTTCCATCAGCAAGGCCACCTTTAGAGGGCTGGTGGCAGTGCCAGGACCTGTGTGCTGAAATCCTGAGTGCCATTTCCTCTTCTGAGCAAGTGCGATGAATCCTCACCGATTCTTCATCAAAAGTGGAGCTTTAATTGAATTTCTCTGCTCGTTCCCAGCAGGATGATGGTTTGCAATTGTCCTGTAGCTGCATGCCTGACTGCAGCTCTGCTTTATCTCACACACTGTGATTATGAAAACTGGCTGTACAGTGAATCATGCTGTGATTTACTTTGAAGAGGTCAGCTTAAAAAAATTCCCTGAGAGGAATTTTATTAGATGCAAACAGCACCAGGACTGAATTAAAATGCAGCTTCAGTAGTCTTATATCCATTTCATCAATATCATTATWTTCCTCCCTCTGTTCCACCGTTATAAACTGATTGGAGGTGTTTTTTTCTTTAAAGTGGACGGGTCAAAAGAAGTTGTCTACAAACACAAGGTCAACTGTGCTCCGCTGAAAATTATAATAAATATCTGCAAAGCCTCAGTTACACTCTGTGATGAGTGGATAGAGGGTGTAATGGAAGGGCAGATGTGGAAAGTATCATTTAGTAATCACTCAGCCCAGAGGTTTGCTGCATYTTTACCAACAGGCATGAAATGATGAGGCCACTGGATAATGAAATAACCATTTCCCTCTTCATCTGAGCCAGATCTTCCTAAAGCCTGTGTCTGTGCATGTCCTTCTTGGCTAATAGAATAAATCATAAGTACTGATGTAACACGCAGTACAGAATTAGTGTTCAGTGCTCCACAGGCACCTGATTTCATCACCCACCTTCTGCTTGAGGACAAAGCCCTGAACCAGAACCCTTGGATGAGTCCTGTAGAGTCTGTGTAGGCTGTGAGATCTTGTAGAGAAAGAAATTCTTTCCTGTGAGGGTGGRCAGGCCCTGGCACAGGGTACCCAGAGCAGCTGTGGCTGCCCCTGGATCCCTGGAAGTGTCCAAGGCCAGGTTGGATGGGGTTTGGAGAAACCTGGGATAGTGGAAGGTGTCCCTGGGAGTGGGACTGGATGATCTTAGGGGTCCCTTCCAACCCCAAACCAATATTCTATGAATATTTGTGTTTAATTTGTATGTAGTAGAGGAATCCCTCTCATATCCAGACTAGCCAGGAAAGATGATTATTTTCCTGTGTTACCTAATAGGAAAGGAATAAAGGATGCAAAAAACAGTTCAGCAGGTTTGCCAGTAAATTTGTTTTTCTGTASCAGGAATGGATGTCTTTTACCAATCTAAACATGCTCTTAATAACACAATTTCCTTTATTATTGCTAAGGACACTGCAGAGCTATTAAATGACAAAAACTCTGCTGCAGTTTTGCCTGGATTGCTGTCTTTAATCATGTCACTCCAAAATAGTTTATGGAAATCCAAGATTGGCTTGGAGCATGGATTAATCTCTCCTTCCCGAGGTGGAGATGGGCAGTGGAAATGCCACATTTATGGTGTGGCAGAGCACTCTGGCAACCTGCCCCTGGCTCTGGCAGTGGGCATGGACACACCTGGCAGGAGGGCAGAATTAGGGAGTGTTTTGAGGATTGGTGCATTTCTACTCTGGAAGAAGCAGTGGTAATATTGTATTCAGTGAGTAAATGTTGGAATTCAGGACATCCCTCTGGCTGCCCTGGATTACCAGAACCCCTGCCAGGGGGCTCAGAGACCTAGGCACAGAGCCCAAGACACCTGTGACTTTGATTATGACCCATGGAAAAAATTACCAACCTTATATGAGGATCTGCAAGCCACRAAAGTCTAAGTAGAATAATAATYAGTTTGTCATGGGGTGAAAAATAGATTTTTGGGGTGTTTAGAATGGGGGTTCAGGGGGMAAGATGGAGGAATCTGGGGGTGTCCTGTCTTTCTCCTTCTTCTTCTTGGCCTCCATCTTCTGSTGTGGTGGTGGCACTTTTGGGTTGGTTTAGAGTAGAARCTCACTGTCTAACACAGGTGATGGGTATTGGGAAGTTATGGTAAATAAAGTCCAKGTAGTTTTTAGTAYAAAAAGATAACACCACCCTGAGGGCGGTCAGTGTGCCTCAACCCGACCTGCTGGATGGACCTCAGCAGGTCAGAGAAAKAATTTKATAGCTAAGAAACAATAAACAACTTTGAGAACGAGAAATGARSAGTTCTGACTCCTTCTTCGACTGCTGGGCTGGGAAAAGAGACTTTCTAACACATCTCGGGGTCACTCTGAGCAGCAGAAGTCCCAAGAAGTAAATATTTCACACACAGCCATTTGGCCATAGCTCTACACACACATGAAAAGGATTGTACATAGTCCTGTGCCACCAGCATGCAGAAAATTCTTGGGCATCTGCTAAAATCATCACAAGAAATTTCTGCCAACATGCAGAAGATACTTGGGTATCTGCTAAAGSGATAAAAAGAAATAAAGAAGTCTAAAAGAATATTAAAATAATTGTATTTTTTWAAAAATTCTACCTGTTCCTGTTTCTTGAATTGTCCATGTTACAACCTCTTCAGGAAAYACCATTTGTATCTATAGCTTAATAATTTCTATGGCTCATTAGCCAACTTTTGATTGTAATGATTCTTTATTCAAAGAGCCAATGGTGCTCAAAGACATYGTGTTATATGCCCAAAATCACTTTTTAGATGACTGTGAGTTACAAAATTAAGCTTCTGATGAGGTTGTTATAAATTTCTAAATTGATTTTCAAAATTCTGCTGCTACAGTTGTCTGTGAGAATGGGAATTGTTGAAAAGAAAATACCATAGTGATTTTAAAGTGCTTAAAGTTAAAATAKTCATGTAATCTTTTCCTGATATTGGCCCAATTCAGAATTAAGAGGCCCCAGCTCTCAATTTTTTTAATTTTACAATGCCTAAGCCGATGTAATTCAAGGTATGTRATTAATTGATTTTAGCTTTGTTGAAACCTGTACTAAACCACAGCTTTATGTCAGAAAGGCAGCACTAAAGTCAGGGAAACATTGTCATTTGAATCCCTCTAAAGATATAATTGTATGTCATCTGCATAAAATTAAAAGCAGGTGCACTCTCAGGCAACAAAGAAGTAACACTAAAAAATTCAGTAAAACAGAAGTCTGAGATACACAGAGCACTTCCAGAAGATAATTAATCATCCTGGGACACCATAAAGACAAATTAAATGGAGTTTCTGATATAGCATGTTGGGAAAGTTCATTTGTAAATTTTCCTGACTGACTTAAAAAACTATGAACTGCCAGGAATTCAGGTGATGGATCAAAAAAGATGCTACAGGAAACTGGAGGTGAGGAGAGGAATTGCCCCCRTTGGAATGTAAACCCAAAGGTCTGTGCTTCATACTCTGGGAAGCATCCATAGGATGCCAGTCCCTGGTACTGGCACCTCTTCCAGCTGTGGGGAGAAATTTGGGATTTGTGTCTAAACAAAAAGGGTCCAGCTCTTGCCATCAAGTTGCCCTGACAGTTCCTTAGCACTCTATTGCTTCTTTTCATTTTCCAACTCATTATTCCCTTTCTTGACCCAAACTCCATTCCTATCAAGGGGAATTCTTCCAGCATGAGTTTATGTCCTAATTTATCCCTTCCCCAGAAAGTGAGTCAGGACCTGTCTGCTGTAAATCAGCATTCAGAAATATTCATTTAGACTCAGAATGGTTGTTCAGTTCTTGTTTTGTACTGAACTCTGTAGAWTCAGGTATTTGCCCAATGTTTAGCTCTGCACCTATATTCTTACATGCACAATATTATACAATTGTTATTTTTCATCTCTTATTCAACATCCTCCTATGAGACATCATTGATTTTTTTATTTCATTTTTTTAAGAGAACCATCGTTTCTCAAGAAATCTTGTTTTTCTCTTTGCCCAGAATTTTGCAGTTATTGGTTTTTCAAACAGAACAAAAAGCACACCAGTATTTTTGACTATTGCCTTCTWTATTTTTCCCCATCTTTCTTTTCCCCATGGCTTTTAATAGATAATGGGGAAGGAAAATGAAAACCTGAACACATATTATTTGGTCAATAAACAAAATGAGAGTTCCAAAAAAATTATGATCAWTTCTTTTTGAATCATCCCCACTTTGATATTTCAGAACCCTATTCAGGGAAAAAGAATACCATGTCTCATTCAGAAAAAGAAAAAATACCCCTTAAATCTAAACAAATAGTGCATGAACATGTCATGAGCTGAAACGAGTTTACTTAAATTAGTATTGAACAATTCCAGACAAGAAATAAGCATGCAAGAAATTCAGTGTGATTTGCAAATTATTTGAGAACAGAAAAAGAGCAGCCAAATACATGGGATAGCTGATTAATTGTAATTAGAATGTGGGTCCCTGGTCATGCATAGTAAATTTCCCAYTGATTTGATTTCACTGAAAATAGGGTTTGGTCCCTGTTAATGAAATCTCTCCTCAAGTCAATTGATTTTTACTTCTCCTAAGGAAAATATTTGGTTCAGTTCACCAATAAAAACTGTCCCCATTACCTAAAAAGCTTCATAAAAATGGCACATTATTTCTGTAAAAAGTGAGAAAAAGAGATGTTTCTACAGGACCTGTTGCTGTCTGACAAAAGTATTTGGGTTTTTGTTAGCATAATACAAATGGGCATGGCAGAAGCAAATGCCCCACATRAATTCATATTGATGGAAAATAAAAGCTTTGCATCAACATACTCAAGGGTGTGTATTTATAACAATCTMTTTCTCCATTAGAGCAGCAAGCCAGCAGCAGAAGTGGATTTTTCAAGAAAATCTATTTTTTTTCTACATGGCTTCATAGGTGGATCAGCTGCCAGAGCAGGTGATCTTCAGTGTAGCAATTGTAAAGAAGTAGCAAGGAAAAGAAACCTGAATGTACAAAAATGGCTCCAAAATTCAGATGTTTCCCTYCAAATTATCTAATTCAGAGGTATTTTTACCTTTTTTGCCTCATTGCTGAATAAGTCATACAAGAGTTTTGCCAGGAATTTTGGGGTGCATGAGGGCAAATGAGACTCACACAGGTCAGAGAGAAGGAATACTGGAAATTGCTAATGGTAAATCTGAGATTAAAAAWTACTTTTTGCTTCCTAACTGTGAGCAAACGGAAATTAAATAAGCAGAAACAAACCAAAGGAATTGCTGCTTGGTTGAAAGCAGTAAGTTACTCATTTTCCAGCTTTAAAAATGAAAGGTTTTTTTTTTTGGTGACAAATTGGAGGCAGAATATTTCCTCAATTTTGGATCAAGGAATTAACAACCTGAAGACATATTAATTGTCCAAATATTGTGAGATATTTGTTGAATTATTCTGGAATCATCCAGGCCATGATCAGTCCAGGAGGCTGACACAGTTTAACCTGGTGATTTGTGGAGGCAAAGAGGCAGAACCCAGAACTGGAGCACTTTGATTTCTCACAAGWAGCACAAAAGGGGGAAAGTGCATTAAAAACCCAAATTTTCTTAGAGAATTTAGGAGAGAAAAAGATTATGTGGCTAAAAGTGAAGTGCATTRGAGCAATACAGTGCAAAGAACAATATTGAAGAGCTCTGATGAGTGTCACAGACAGTCAGGCTTGTAGTAAATAAATGTTATTAGGCTGCCACAATTACAGCATCTTCCTGTGCTCAGGCTGGTTGAGCCATCTGGCATGGGCATCCAGATAAAAGTTATGCAATTATTAAAACAAGCTAAATTAAATTAACTTAAATTAATCACAGTGTAGGAAAATAACTGGCCAGAAGCATTGAATCACAGTTGTTTTGAACATTATGACCTATTTTTCTGTTTTTCCTGGGCTTTCTCTAATTATGAGATAACATGTTCTCTTTGAAACCAGTGGCAAAAGTCCAGCTGAGTGAAAAGAAAGATGTGCACAGGGTAATATCTCCCTTGCARTCTACCAGTGTGACATGCACAATGAACAACAAGCACCTAATGAGGGGCACAGATGAGGTTTTTTTATTTCTCTATTTAGGATGTGAAGATAACACATTGTAGCAAATAGTTTGCCAAGCTTTTTTTGGAAAATCCAAAAGACTTGTTTGTTCCCCTGAAGTTCTACAAAGGGTTCATAACAAGGTGGTTTTTGCTTTGATGCTTCTAAGATGATTGTTTAAATACTTTATTTGCCACAAATTTAGGGGGTTTGTTGCAAATTCAGCCAATGTTTTGGTGACAATGTGCTTAAAAAACAGTGTAAAATATGACTAAGTGAAAATGGCTTGGCTTAAAGTGCTGAAGAAATTGGGAAGGAGTTCAACTGACAGGCTCCCAGAGCTGCTGGGAATAAGAGCAGCTGAGAAGGAGAATCCCAAGAAGAGAATCCTGAAGAGTTTCTTTCTGTATTTACCAAACCTCCTTGCTGGTACAAGGAGGGAGAAGTCAGCATCTTGCCTGCTGCTTTCTCAGGGGCAGCCTGGCTCCAGGTTTAGAGACATGCCTGTGTCCTGGATCCAGGTTTAGGGACATGCTCATGTCCTGGTTCCAGGTTAGGGACATGCTGGTGTCCTGCTGATCCAGATTTAGGGACATGCTCATGTCCTGCTGATCCAGGTTTAGGGATATGTTTGTGTCCTGCTGATCCAGGTTTGGGGACATGCTCGTGTCCTGGCTCCAGTTTAGGGAGATGSTCATGTCCTGCTGATCTAGGTTTGGGGAGATGCTCATGTTCTGGTTCCAGGTTAGGGAGATGCTCATGTCCTGCTGATCCAGGTTTGGGGAGATGCTCRTGTCCTGGCTCCATGTTTAGGGACGTGTTGATGTCCTGCTGATCCAGGTATGGGGAGATGCTCATGTCCTGGCTCCATGTTAGGGAGATGCTTGTGTCCTACTGATCCAGGTTTGGGGAGATGGTCATGTCCTGCTGATCCAGGTTTGGGGAGGTGGTCATGTCCTGCTGATCCAGGTTTAGGGATGTGCTCTTGTCCTGCTGATCCAGGTTTGGGGAGGTGGTCATGTCCCGGTTCCAGGTTAGGGATATGCTCGTGTCCTGCTGATCCAGGTTTAGGGACATGCTCGTGTCCTGGCTCCATGTTTAGGGATGTGCTCAGGTCCTGCTGATCCAGGTTTGGGGAGTTGCTCATGTCCTGCCTCCAGGTTTAGGGACATGCTCGTGTCCTGTTGATCCAGTTTTAGGGACATGCTCATGTCCTGCCTCCAGGTTTAGGGACAAGTTTTTGTCCTGGCTCCATGTTTAGGGACATGCTCATGTCCTGGCTTCAGGTTTAGGGACAAGTTTGTGTCCTGGCTCCAGGTTTAGTGAGATGCTCATGTCCTGGCTCCAGGTTAGGGATGTGCTCGTGTCCTGCTGATCCAGGTTTAGGGACATGTTTGTGTCCTGCTGATCCAGGTTTAGGGAGATGTTCGTGTCCTGGCTTCAGGTTAGGGAGATGCTCATGTCCTGCTGATCCAGGTTTAGGGAGATGCTCACATGGAAACTTCTGTTTAAAAATCAAGCCTAAACTTGCTGTTCATCACCTACCTAACAAAATTAAATTGCAGAGGTGTAACAGCTGTAGGGAAACCCAGCTGTGATACATGTGCCTTGGACCACTATGAAGTAAAAYGTTAGACAGAGGGGATTCTATAGCTGTAATTAGATTTCAAGCATAAGGAGCTGCAATTTTACGAATTTCTTCCCCTTCCAAATTGCAGAAAAACCCTTTGGAGTAAAGCTGATTATCAACATACCAGTCTACAGAAATGAAAATGAATAAATTACTCGCCCAAAATGACAGAAGCCTTTACAATAGGAATCCTATCTGTAATAGCGTTGTTATTACCATCATAATTGCTACAATAATTTTTCTTTTRCAATCTCATAAGTCTGTTTCTCATATGGGCATTTAATTCAGATTCTCTTTCAATTAAAGATCATTCTTCTTATGCCTAGGCCTCAGTAGATTTGCCTGAAATATTTCCTTTTGTAAGTTAAGTTCTCCCTTTCTGAGCATGTAATTGATCCATGGCTATCTGTTGGGGAGAGGCATTAGGAGTCTGGAGGTGTGATCTTCCTTGGCCTTCTTGTTTGGGATTTGTGAACTTAAGCAAAGCACCCCAAAAAACCAACAAAAAAAACCAAGCAGTACATTGGCCTTCACTATTCTCCTTTGAGTCACTGAGTTTTGCAAAAGGCATGGACTAAATGTAAACCTAACTCATTTTTTTTTCCACCAACAAGGTTTCAGATCTTCAGCTSGAAGTCCCTAGAAGTGCTAATTATTTTTATTCCAGCATCTCTGTATAAACAATCCTGCTGAACAATCAAACACTGCAGCCCTTTATTATTTTTTTAATCTGGTTTGCTCCACTAGGATTAAAGTTATTTTAAAATACACACGAAAGACAGCAGTTATTAGGAAAAGCCTTAGAGATTCCTCTTGACAATGAGSAGCAGAGGGTTAAAGTCAGCTATTTGGAAATGCCTGCCTAAAAAACACCCACCAGACACTCAAGTGCCTGGGTGTGTGTACCAGGGTTAGCCATCTGCATTTGTCAGCCAATAAACCCCTGCACAAATTCCTGATTTATATTCATACYGCGAGGTTTGGACACACAAAAAGCGGCAAGGGCAAATCCCTGGGAACAATTTCGTTTGCCTCACTTGGAAAATGTGGATTTCTCTGTGTATTTTGAGAAAGAGCCCATCTTCCTCTTTCCTCCTGAGTGATTAATGCTGTAATGACCAAGCTAGACAGGAAGCACAGGGAAAACAGGTGAACGTTTAAAAGGGGGCAAGAGAGAGAGAGAGGAGTTCCCATCAGATGATTAATCAGACAAATGGGTTATTTGGAGAGAACTGTTTGCATGCAGCTGAGTTTTCTAAGATGTAATGAAGTAATTGCATTATGAAAATAATCAGCTGCTCTGCATTCTGATCATTAGATGCTGATGATATAATTGTGGYATAATGAAAAGCAGTCTGGTGATTATTCCATAGAGAAGTTCTCTGCAGATAATATTCAAATTTACTTTATTTTGGCATCTTTTCAAAGGAGCTGGAAGTACAATATAAACAGCTGGATGGTGAGGTAATGTTGTTAGAACTTCTGAAATATGTCCCCTTTTTAAACTATAATCTTGAAAAAGTTCTCTGAGCTTATCTGCATAATGCCAACTGAACTTGTTTGTGTTTTACAGCAGCTCATTAAATAACTTTGTTCTCTATTTCCATTGGGAACAAGCAGTTGTTTTTTGGGGTTTTTTTCCCTCTGAATAATTAATTAGAAAACATCCTGAAGCCATACAGAATCAATTCTCTTATATCCTGAATTATATTTTGCCACTTTCTCTCTTCTTCTGATACACTGTGATAAATCCCAACATCATGTGTGACAGGYGACCGACATTTATGGCCCTTTGCAGGGTACAACACCAGTCTGATCTTCCTCCAGATGTAATTTCACTGCTGTTTGAGAGCCAGGACACTGGATTTTCTCAAGTTAATCATTGATCTCCAAATCAGGCACYTGGTATCTAAATTGGGATTGTCTTCCCAATTTTTTGACACGAGTCAAGCCATTGGGCTTTGATGGGACAAACAGCTCTAAGCAGAAATCTGTTTTCTTCCTGAATATCTGGCAAGTTGTGAGGAAATTAATCTCCTGGCCAAATAAGAAATCCAAGTTATTTTGCTGTCTTGTTAAAAGTTGTGTATTTTCCTGCTATCACCACTGTATTTGAATGCACCTTGAACAGTGAAATGTAGTTTTATGCTCTGCTGGCTATATTGCTTGCAGGGAAATGTCTGGGCTACAACATGGGCTAATCTTTGACTGGTAACAAGCTCTTTGTTTTCCACTCACAGTTTCTTCATTATCCTTCCCCAGACAAATGTGTAACTGCAGCCCTGTGTGATGGGGAATAGTGGTGAGAAAGCAGAGTTGAACAACATCGTGCTACTCAGTAAGACCCATTAGCTTCCCTTTGTTATGAACAAGCATTTCCAACCTCAGAATTTCCCAGCTGATTTAAAWCCCCTCCCTGCCTTTCTATCCATGATACACATGGCTGTTTTTTGAATTTGTTCTCTAATGCAAAGAGAAAAAATTGCCAACTCAGTGTGGTGTGAAGCCAGCCAAGTCTAGTAGCAGGAATGGATAGAGGGGGTGGAAAGGGAAATAGTGAGTGTTGAACAGGGGATCCTGAGATCTTGACCTCAAATATCCTCCTGCTGTATTGAAAATATGCTAAATACAAAGTTCTTGAGTTGAGGTTATCTTGAATTCTTAAAGAGCATTTTTTTTTTTTTTTGCATAGCCAAACCTGCACTGTTTGGGAGGTCACTGTGCTCTCTGGGTCAGTTTGTGCTTGTTCCACTTAGACCTGTTGTAAAACCAGAGTAATCAAATGATTGTAGCTCTTAATGCACAAAACCAGCTCCATCTTCTCTCATTCTCAGGGCTTCAAAAAATATGTTCACAACTTCACTGCCACACCTGTGATGTGCTGAATCAAGTGAAAAGGCTGGAATAAAATGCTGTTTCATTTGATGATGTTTTAACAGGGGAAGTAGAAGCCTACACCTCTCATTGACTCTAATTAGAACAGCACATAATTGGCAGGGCTGAAAGTAAAGCACTAAGGAAGCCCACAGATGTTTCTTGTTGTTTCAGAAATCTAAAAGAAGGGCGGAAAAAAGGCAGGACCAGAACTTGAAAGGGATCTGTAAGCTTTTGAAAGATGCTTAGTTGCTTAATTCTAAATTGACTTAGTAACTAACTTTAGCACCTGTACCTTAAAGCTGTACATATAATATATATTTCTCATATATATATTGAGACAATAAYTCAATTTTAGACCTTTAGAGCCAGAATTCCATTTCCTGCTGTAACTACTAAGTGTCACTGGCAGGTGGAAAGAGGTAGAAAAAGCCAACAGGACAGAAAAATATTGCTGTGCTCCAGCCTTTGCATTTCAGCTAACCCAGGGAACTTTAGAGTCCAAATGCACTAAAGYTGGAGTTGATATATCTTAGTCTATTGGCCTGTGGAGTTGATTGCTGACTTGCTTTTCCTGACTTTGCTGCAGCAAGGGTCTCCAAATGGCATTGTTACTCTGAAGTGCTGTAACAAGGAGTAACGACCGTGACTCCCTCCTCATTACCCTTCCTTACAGGGAGCTGGATTTTTCATGTAACTGCAAGGTAAGTTTCTCAGATGTTGCTTTTTCAGTGCTTTTTATTTTACTGCAGTAATCAAAGAGAAAAATCATTTCCTTGACATGTTATGTGAATCCAACAGAGAAATGCCTGAGGGAGACTTTGGGAATTGCTGGCTGTGTATTCTGCTGGCAGCAGACGGGAAGGATGAGGATGATTCCTGCACTTTTGATGGGTTGTGCTGTCTCCAGATATTGCAGAATCATTGAGGCTGTAGAACTTCCACCTGGAACTCGTAAAAATGTTGGGGGCAAGCAGCATTTCTGTCTAGAATTTACCACATTGGAGCACATACTGAATTAACTTCTTTTGTTTCCTCTTTAAATGCTGCCAAGGAGAAAATCACTGGATATACCTACAGGGATTTTTTTTCCTCACTACCACCCTCCAGTCTGTCTAGGACACAAATGGAAGCTCTGGATATGTGGGTATTGTGGATAAAAAGAATCATTTTTTGTAGCTTTTCACTGGTGTATAAATTGATTTATTAACTAGTATGAAGTAAAAAACKATTTCATCACTTTCACCGAGTATTGACATCATCTTTACATTGAACAGCAGAAGGAAATCTGTGAATGTCCAAGTGGCACAGTCAGATGAATCATGGATACARATGTGGTGGGGGAAAAGTCCTGGGAAATGTCAGAGCTGCTGACAGGATGTGATAAAGACAGGCTGTACCCCTGTCACTGATTACACCTACGAGAAGGGTCCTCAGAGAAACTATAGCAGAACATCTCTATTTAAGTATTTTAAGTGTTTTAAGATCAGAGCTCTGCTGACAGCTATACCTGGCTATATTATTATTACGTGCACTCCTGGGGCAGCACAGCTGATAATATTAAAAATAATAGTCAAAAATATTAAAAATTCAAAACTTACACATCAGCCAAGCTATTTTCTCCTTCCTCCCATGCCCACTGTGCTAAGCAAATCACAGGTATAGTTAAATAAAGAAATCCTACCCACTCTTACTCCTAATTCACACAGTTTAAACATTCTGCAGAGCAGGGTGTTGGTAACAGATGGATTGTTACAGTGTGTGCCATGAATACCTAGGAAGAATGGAAAGTATTTTCTATCAATATTGTGATTGGGAAGTAAAAATCCTTGTAAAATCTCACTCCTGTGAGTAAACAGAATAGTCTGGTGGTGTAAACTGGTGGAGTGGTGGGGAACAACAAAATAATCATCCCCTGTTATGGAATAACTACCTCCAACAAATCCATTTCCATAGGCAGGCAATTCTGATTTGTAAATAGCACACCAGCTAAATTAAGGGARCTATTAATGGCTCACAGATCAAAACTTTAGAGAGGACATTTTTAGCACTTGCTGTACTTTTGCAGCCAATCTAAATAASGTGTTGGGGGAAGTTCTGAAAGACCTTAAATTAAGATAATTTAAGGGAAGCCCTTGCAGTTCAGACTAATCTTTCTCATAATGCATCATGCATGTCCTTGGACTTTGCCATAATGTTATTATTTCCTCTGGTAATTACAACCAACTTCAGTGTAGTGGGACTCCCTATCTACAAAGCTTCATGTTTCACACCTCATTTTATGCTTTCCTGCTGAAAGCAGTTTTCTACTGCAGCKGGATTGTCATTGCATGTCCCACCCATGCTGAACATGGTGAGTTATGGCCCATTTCCTCCTTTCCCCAGTCCTMATTGAAAAGCAACCAATTTCTACTGCTTCTAATACCCACGTTGCTCAGAGCTGAAACGCTTTGCTGAAGGCCAGCTTTTGGTCTTTGCTGACCRCCTCCATTGAGCCCAAGGGTTGTGAGCAGTGGCAGAGTCCAGCTGGAGGCCTGTAGGCAGTGCTGGGGCCCAGGGCTGGGTTCAGTCCTGTTCTTGTTATTCAGCAGTGAGCTGGATGAAGGSACAGTGTCCCCTGAACATGTTTGCTGATGATACAGAGCTGGGAGGAGTGGCTGATCCACCTGGAGGTTGTGGGGCCATTCAGCAGGACCTTGGACAGGTTGGAGAGTCGGGCAAAGAGAAACTCAGTGAATCTCAAGAAAGGCAAATGCAGGGTCCTGCACCTGGGGAAGAATAACCCTGAGCACAATAAATCCTCCCCTGTGAGGGTGCTGAGCCCTGGCACAGGGAGCCCAGAGAAGCTGTGGCTGCCCCTGGATCCCTGGAARTGYCCAAGGCCAGGCTGGACAGGGCTCAGAGCAGTATGGGATAGTGGAAGGTGCCCCTGCTCATTGCAGGGGGGTTRGAAGTGGATGATCTTCAAGGTCCCTTCCAAGCCAAACCATTCTAGAACTCTGTGATATTTCAAGAACTAAGAAAATATCCAACAAACATCTGGTACTTTTTCATTTTTATTACCAGTGGAATGTTATCCAAAAAGTAATTGGTGCTTGATCCCTTTGTTAGGACAAAAAAAAGTCCTAAATTTTAGCWAAGTTCTGAAATTCTAATGCAAGGTCCTGTACCTGGGGGGAACAACCCCAGGCACCAGCTCAGGCTGGGGGTGACCTGAAGGAGCAGCTCTGGGGAGAAGAACCTGGGGTTGTGGTGGACAAGAAGTGTCCATGACAAGCAGTGCCAATAAGGCCAACAGGATCCTGGGGTTTATTAGTGAATTTCCAGGAGGTTGAGGGAGGTGATCCTGCCCCTCTGCTCAGCCACATTCCAGATTCCACATCTGAAGCGCTGTGTGCAATTCTGGGCTCCACAGGACAGGAGGGACCTGGAGCTCCTGGAGATGGTCCAGTGGAGACCACAATGATGAAAAGGGGAGTGGAGCATCTCCCTTACGGTGAAAGGCTGAGGGAGCTGGGGCTGTTCAGCCACAAGAAGAGACAACTGAGAGGGGATTTATCCATGCATACCAATATCTTAATGGTGGGTGTCAAGAGGAAGGGGCCAGACTCTTTTCTGTGGTGCTCAGCAACAGGACTATGGGCAGTGGGCACAAACTGAAGCATGGGAAGTTCCACCTAAATATGAGGAAAATCATTTTTCCTGTGAGAGTAACAGCCCTGGAGGAGACTGCCTGGATAGGTTGTRGAGTCTTTTTCTTTGGAGCTATTCAAAACCTGTGGTTGGACTGAATGATCTTAGAGGTTCCTTCCAACCCCAACCATTCTGCAATTCTCTGAAAAATTCCATTCCCATCAATGAAGCCAGGATTTGTCTGCAGCTGTTTATTTGGAAAAGTGGGCTAGGTTTGTGCTTGGAGGCTTTGCTATGTCCTTCCAAGAAGCTGATAACCTTTCCACAAATGCTCTCCCTGAAAGGAAACAATCATCAGAATGAGAATTTAAATGAGTTGAAGCAGAAAATTAATCAACCAGGAGGCGTTAATGGATTAACTCCTTTCCTGGCAGTGTCCCTTCCAGCATCCTTCCACCTTTCCAAGGACAGGGTGAGCAGAAGTGTCCCCTAGCCTGGAGATGTGCCTAGCAAAGCCTGGCTCAGCTGGTCAGGGAAGCATGCCCAGTCTTCTGCACCATTTGCTGAACAAACAATCATTTAATCTCCAATTAATCAGGTCTCCTAGGCAAATGCTAAACTGACCCCTAATACTTCTCTGACTTCTGCAACAAAGGGCTGAGAAGCCTGAGTTACTTGGGGCTTTTCTTTTTTTATTATGCATATTATTTTATTATTTGATTTTCAAAGAAGGTAAATKATTCCATTATACAATAGAATATCTGACTCACCCTTAAAACTATCTTTAATGTTTTTGCAAACCCCGGGATTGCTAATGTTTAAATCAACAAGAAACAAAATTAGTTCCATCACTCTTTTTATCAGGAACTCAGCGACTAAGAAAGAAAATCAGTAAAATTGCTTCCCACTCCTAAATCCTGTACTGTGTCACAATTTAAATAATTCAAAATTCCCACAAAGTCCCTCTGTTCCTGAAGGAGGTAATCTATCAGCTTTTTTCAATGTGTTTGCAGGTTAAATATTCACTAATGGTTTATTAGCACATATATTGTAGATGATCAACTTTGATTAATGTCTAAATGCCACAAAGTTTCTCATATTTAATAAATATTTTCAGTACTCCCTTATTGCTTTATCAACATAAATTACAATAACTGTCTAATAATTGTAAATCAATACAAACCCTGCAGTAAATCATTCTGAAGCAGAGAGCTGTTAAAAAGGGAAATCACAGAATCATTTAGGTTGGAAAAGYCCTCTAAGATCACCAAGTCCAACAATTTCACCAGCACTGCCCAGGCCACCACTAAACCATATCCCCAAGTGGCACATATGTGGTTTTTAACCCCTCCAAGGGATGCCTCAGTGATGCCATAATTTTCCTGTTCCTTTCCTATCTAATGCTATGCCAAAGAACTTCTCTTTCATTCATTTTTATACTTTCATTGCTAATTTTTACTTCTTTTTTCCCCTGAACCCTCAGCAACTGGGACAGTATATTGGTTAAATCATCTCATTTGAACACTTTTTTTACCTTGCCTCAATTCACTGAGATTAGGAATGTGGGACATTTGGGGGTTTTTTGCTATGGGCTGAAGATGCCMAATGTGATTCTTGAAGTCTTGTGGTTAATTTTACTTTGCCTCTGCTTACCTCCTGATTTCCCTTCTATTTAGTTCTTTTTACTGCACCTTGTGTATGCACAGAAACCAACACCCCTTTGTGCCTACACCTTGGAGAGAGTGAATTACAGAGCCTTGGTTCCAGCAGAGTGGGACTGCTGAGAATCACAGGATGGTTTGGGTTGGAAGAGACCTTAGAKATCATCTCATTCCAACCCCCAGCACCTTCCACTAGCCCAGGTTGCTCCAAGCCCCATCCAACCTGACCCTGGACACTTCCAGGGATGGGACAGCCACAGCTTTTCTTGACAATGTAGAGATAGAGCAATCCTGTCTAGATTTAGGTTGGAAGATGTTGCTTTCTGCTGGCTGTTCCCCTGGGTATCCTCCATGGCAGTGGAGAGAGGGAAGTCTTCCCAAATAGCAGTTCCCAAAGTAGTTCTCTGAAGCAGGCAGGATACATCTTCCTCCACAAGTGACAAAAAAGGAGTGACTAACTTTGATTCCACACCTACCTTGTGGATGGCTGAAGTTAAAGAGGATGAATCATGCTGCTGCACTGGTTTCCCTCCTCTTTACAGAACAAGGGTTTTATTGTTGCTTCTATCTTTATGCAGTCCTTGCCCCAAAATCTCTCCTAGTTTTACAGTCTTGGAAAGACCTATTTTACAGAGTCATGCTGTTGAGTTGAAACCACRGGCTGGAGTCTTGGTATGAGGAGAGCAAAACCCGCTGGATTGAGCTGCAGGATGTGCTATTTGGTGAGCTGCCTTTCAATAAATTTTCCTACGATTATTTTCTCTGGATTGGACAATCTGTTTAATGTTTCCTTCTCTTTCAAAGTGGGCCATTATGTCTGGGATGATTTCAGGCTCCTAATGTGAGTGTAAGTACTTTTAACAACAAAGTCTTTACTGTGCTGGAGTGAGTCACTCCCAGCCAGCAGAACTGTTTGTTAAAATTACTGCCAGTTCCTGCATTATTTGTCAAAAATCACTTCTCACCACTTTGCTAGGACTGATGTGCCCTCCCTGAACATTTCTGCTAAAAAAACCTCTGCTCAAATCTTCCAGAGCTTGATAAGCACAACTTATAACACTCTCCACACACCCCCTTTATAGCTTGTATCTATATTTGCTTTGCTGTGTCAAATCAGCTTATTTTTTTTTTCACTAAACAAACCAACTATAATGTACAGGAATTAGAAAATGCTGTCAAATTCTTCCCTCTTGCTCAATAAACTAGTCTGCCAATATATATATTTAGCAATATCCTGTAATATTCCCACAGAGATTGGTCCCCTTGAAACTTTTAAAATCACATCCAAAACTTCAACTGCAGCAATAGATGCAGAAACAACCCAACATACCACAGAAATGAATATTATAACAGTATTTAGGTGCTGTTGCTCTCTAGGAAGTTCTCTGGATTTCTTAAAAAATATCAGGGACAACCAAAAAACCCAAAAATACCAAGTGATGTGTGTGGGAGAATGATGGACACAAGATATTAATTCTTGGAATCTGTGAGCTGTAGTGTACAAAATGAAGCCCAGAGCCATATGTTTTGGAAGTGTTAAATAACACCAACTCGCCTTTCCAACAGGCACGAACCAGCCAGCTAGACTGGGAGATGTCATTAAATGAAAAGAAAATAATAGAATTATCATCAACGTTATTTTTCCTCAAAAGATGATACAACTTATCTCAGAAGCTACAGACGTGCATAACTATGGGCTAATATTGAAGATTTACAGGTTATAAACTCAGAAGACACCAACATGTTCACTTAATTTGGAYTTGGTGCAGTTCATGCACTTTCACAGAGCACTTCCTGCATCAAGGCTGTAACTTCTGACAACATTAGGACTCTTCCAGAAAAACCCCAAAGACTCAAAATGATGGGGAATCAATAAGCTGCTTTAGTGATCTGTTTCACAGGACCCCCATGGTTTCACAATGTGTGTTTCATTTCCAAAATGATTTGAGTGATTTTGTCCATTGGCTTTTGCCATGCTTCTGTCAGCCAGATTAAAGAGCTTTCCATTATTAGAAGTCTTCTCTCCATGTCCCTACTTATAGATTAGAAGGTGACTTAATCATAATCTTTCCTCAGATAAGCTAAACAAATCAATATTGTTCAGTCTTTGRCTGTAAAAAAGGCTTTTCAGTCCTCTATAAATCCAAACATTMTTTTGGACTCACTACTTTGCAAGGCGTGGTTTTATATCTGAAATATCTGACATATTTTCTGCTCCTATTTGTATGAATTCCCTGGTTTTATTGAAGTTTCTGTAGCTTAAATCAGGCCACCTCACCAAAGGGTTCAGAACATTCTGTGAAATCAGTCTTTTATTGATATTTTTTATCAGTGAAAGCTCTTGTTGATAAATGATGTAGGGGTGCAGTCTGACCACTTACCCCATTTATAATCCAGATTTTATTTAGGTTTTACAGAGTTATGATGGATTTTGTTCACATTTTGTGTATAGACTCCTCTCAGAAAACCACTAAAATAGTCTTCCTCTATGGTCTTAGATGTCTTTTTCACGAAAGGATTCTATAATTTATTTTTATCAGAGTTTCACATGCTGCTTCAGCTTTTCACTTCTGGATGGCTTTTTGATGGACAACATCTGATGACAAAGCTTGGAAATCACTGTGACTTGATTGATTGATTGATATATTTGCTTTTAACTGAACAGGTCTGGGGGTCCTGGTGTGGCTCTAATGAGTCAATATTTTCCTCTGAAATGTGCCAAAATAACTCACAGAGTTTACATCCTGATTGGGCAAAGGCTGCAAATACCATGGGATATTCTCTTTATTTGCAGGTACAAGAAGTGCTGACAGTATTTGTGACAGCTTGTGGGCTTGTTTCACATCATTGCTAAAATATTTCCAAATTTACATCATATGGTGGAGTAGCCAGAGATATTTTCACGTGGTTATCCTGCAAGTGTACACCAGGAAAGTCTTTTGTATCTCTAAGCCTAAAGGAGACAATGTAGGGAAGAGCCTCATTATAGCGCAAAATATTTCTATATATATACTTTTAAACTTCTCATTTACATGTGTTTCAACAGTCTTACAGAAGGTGGTAGCAGCTACCCTAAAGAAAGCTTTGAGCCTCTTGCATGACTTCCTTTTCCAGGAAATACATGTCTTTTTTTTTTTTTTGTTCAGCTGGAGACCTCTTTGCTCTTTAATCCTATACAGGTTTTACAGAGGAAGMAGTTGAATCACTCTTTTCAAGTGAAAATATGTTAAGGAATAAGAACATTTCGTGTGTTGTTCATGTGTTTACGACCAAAAAGTCAAATTTAAATCAGAATCTCAGCACCATAATCTTTTAGCAAATGTTACCAGCTGTTCAGCTCCACACTTTCTTCCTTCTTGAAGTAAGTAGGAAAGTGAAAATCCATCATATCAGTCAGCTAGAGGTTCTTAGTCCCTTTACCTTGACAGATGATGTATCAGAGTGCCTGTCTTTGTGGAAATTTTAGTTTTAATGGGCTGGGATCCATCTTCTTGCAGATACTAAAATAAAAATATGCATCAAGTCATTTCGATGACTTAAGCCTATATATATGTAGGCTCACTTTTAGATGTTCTTCTGAGAAATAGGACTTAATTTTTCTTCCATGTCTATTTATTATGTCACACACAGCCTATTTTTCTTCATTGAAATGGCCAATGAAAACAGCATGGCTGCTCTGCTATTATGATATCCTTCTGAATGCTAACAAGTGTGAGATTTAAAGAAAAAAAAGAAGTAGAAGTTTGTAATAGGCAGAAAAATTTATCTCAGTGAAATTCTGAGAAATTTGCCAACAAAATTAATGTAAGACAGGAAAAAAAAAATCATGGAAGGACAGTTGGAAAAAAAACCACCCCACCCACCAGGAGAAATATTTTCTAAGTGTTTCACAGTAAATTGGATATCAGGAAAATGCTTTCTTCAGGCACATATAATTCTTTATTACATATAAACCTAAATTACATGTGTAAAATAGAAATAGATTGTTTCCTGTGTGGTATAATACCTACTCTGCATTCTTCCCTCATAGCTGTGCAGAGCCCTGCATGACAGAGTGTGGATGCTAAACATCCTGTTAGCTGATACTGTAATAAAGATCAATATACAAATTTACTGCAATAAAGCAAATTATCCAGGGGTGAGTGTGGCTTTTGAACACTATAATCTTTGTCCACACAGCAGCAAAACAAGGTCAAACTCTGAATATCTGAAATACAGGAAGTAAAACAGCCTCTTTAATGAGGATTTTTTCCCACATAGGTGTGGCAATGGGAAATAACAGACAGATCACACTGTGATTTCAGGTAGCACAGAACCAGTTCTGGAAATAAGGGGTTTTAACTTTTTCTCCCCTCTGGAAAATAAGAACTACTTTGAAAAGTGAGCTGAGACCTTGTGCCTCATGTACCACCCAGGGTGGCTTAATGCCTCTGGGGCTTTTGACAGGAATAAGGGATGARAAAATGAGGAAAACAAATGAGGAACGTTTATATCCATGATATTTTATATTGGTACTTCTCATATAGAATCACTCAGGTTGGAAAAACCCTCTAAGATCATGGAGTCCAACCATTCCCCCAGCACGGCCAAGGCCACCACTGACCCATGTCCCCAAGTGCCACCACTGACCCATGTCCCCAAGTGCCACATCCAGAAAGCTTTTAAATCCCTCCAGGGATGGGGACTCCAAACTGGAAAATCCTTCGAGTGAAGAGACTTCCCCCAATATCCAAACTAAACCTCCTGGCACAATCTGAGAATCTGAGGCGGTTTCCTCTTGTCCTGTCACTCGCTGGTTTTGAGAGGAGCCCGACCCTAAATTTGGGGAAAGTTGCCCAAACCAGGGTGGCTCAGCTGGAGCCTGCAGTGCACCTCTCCAGCAGGGAGGGGCTCCTTGGCTTTGTGCTCACACCCCAGCAGTTCACAACTCCAGCTTTTTGATCCATTAACCCATTACGATTCCAACCTTTTTCAGCATTCTCAAACTTTTCTGTCCATCTGTCAATTTATCCTGGTTCTCCACACTGTCCCTTGGACTGCTCATCAAATGTAAAAGTATCATATTAAAATTCAGRCATCTGCTACCTTATCTTTCTTTAAATCCTGGTTTGCAGCTCTTTTTTCTCATGTAACCTACTCACATTTTCCATTTGCTACTTGTTTACTTCCAACCTCTACCCTGCATTAACAGCAACAAAAATACTAGAAATGCYTAATTACCTCATTTCATTTTTGTTTTTGTCTGTGGACTGAAATATTTTCTTGTGATAATTCATTTTACTTTCATTTCTAGTCAGCCTGGCAAAAAATGAAAAGAAAGATTATATGATTTTGACTTGAAAGAGTATTTGTTTGACCTTAAACAAAGTAATTAGAATTCTTTCTTAAACTCTATCTTTTACTATAAAGAAACTGACTTTTTAAATGCTACTTTTAGTTTGAAATTATCCTTTTCAGCACTCTCCTTTTTTTTTTTGAAACATTAGGCATATATTTTGCATGATATGATTCAGCTTTTTATTTTCATCAAAAAGATTTGATGAAAAAATTTCCTATACTCAGAGACTTAAATGGACCACAAAATGTTTTAATACTTTACTATGTTCATTTATGTGCAAATTCAGACTTTATGTCCAATTTCATGTGTTTTTGTTTTAATCTATAAAGTTTTCTGGGCAATGATGCCTCCATTTAATGTTTGTGCAACACCTGCCACAAAAAATTTTGGACCTTACTGTGGATTTTTTATTCATAGTCCAAACCAAATGCCAGGAAAGGATGGAAATTTTCTACTTTTCCTGTCCTTTCCAGATTTAAACTTGGGTCAGGTATCTCTCAACAAATATGCTGAACAGAAATATTCATATGACTAAAAACCTTATTTATACAGCCAAGTGGGAGCACTTAAGGGTTGTTTAATGTCTAAGTACAAAACTATTAACAAGGACATAAATTTTGCCAAGAATGTTGGCAAGAGAAGATGTATTCCTTCAAGGATTTATCTGTACCCATTCGTTTAGACCTCTAGCAAGACGTTAAACATCAGAAAAATTAGTTAAGGTGTCACTTTAAGGGTCTGAAAAATGTTGGAGATGGTTTGGACAGGAAAAAACACCTTTGGGTATGTTTGGTGTGTTTTCAATAGCTCCCAAATCCTCTGGGCCATGAGTGTGCAATTACTTGAGGAGTATTGAGTTGTGGCTGCTGTTGGGAGATCAGGGTGGGAGAGAAAACAGAACTGGTCGTGGTTGTGCCACCAGAGCAGGCAACTACAAAGGGCCACCTGATTTTGGGACTTTTCAGTCCTGTATCGACAAAGTAACGATGATCCTGAATTTTAAGCTATGATGGAATGGTTTGGTTTGGAAGGGAATTTAAAAATCATCTTGTTCCACCCCCTGCCATGGGCAGGGACACCTTTCACTAGCCCAGGTTGTTCCAAACCCTGTCCAACCTGGCCTTGGACACTTCCAGGGATGTTTGGCTTCTTCATGCCATCAGAGCCAAATTATTAAAGAAACAAAAGATAATGGCACAGCATTAGCTGTGTCTCCAGTGCTTCTCAAATGAATTATATGACAATTTTTGGAGACTTAGGGTTTCCAGCTGTATGGAAATGTCCCATTMAGTGGCAGAAATGCTGGTGGGGAGTAATGATCTCAAATTTCTGGTCTATTTTCAATTSGGATCTGCAGTGTCCTTTTCTGGTATCACACAAAGGACAGCGAGTTTCAGTATATCCTTAAGATATGATCTAAAATAACTGCACTAATTATTCCTTGCTGAATGATCCAGTCAATTTGTTAAAATATTTTTATTATCCYTTTCCCCTCTGATCCTGCAGCAATTTGCAGGTTTGGGACTACAAACAGCAATTCTATGTGAAAACTTATTACCTGATTAAACACTATTGGTCCAAGTTGATAGGAACAATTGCCTAAAAAATGAGGAATCAATTTTAAACCAAGGGTTGTACTTTTAAAACCACTACTTAAAAGGGACACAGTAATGTAATTAGTCAGGGATGTAATTAGAAACATTTCAGTGATGGCTTGAGTGAGTGACATTTCTTTGCTGTGCATTTTGGAAATGTTAGACCCTGATTCAAGTTCTCAAAGGAACTTTKGTCTTGAACTTTGAACATGGTAGAAGTGGAAAAAAACAGCTGGCAATTGCTTTGAGGGGATGCTCTTCTGAGGCTCCCCAAAATGCCTTTGCTACAACCTTGCCCTGTATCATGGCCTTTTTTCAGATTGCAAGGGAATTGCAAGCAACAATGTCAGCTTGAGCAAAGAGCAATCAGGCTTTGGATCTTGAGGAGATTTAAGGCAGCAGCTTCTAGAGACACAGTGATATTTGGGCTAGGGCTGACTTTTGGCTCATGGTCAAAGATTTGGCTGTGTGGTAACGTGAAGTGACACAGGGCAGGGTTAGCTGGGATATGGGGAAGAAATTTTTGGCTGTGAGGGTGMTGAGGCCCTGGCACAGGGTGCCCAGAGCAGCTGTGGCTGCCCCTGGATCCCTGGAAGTGYCCAAGGCCAGGTTGGACAGGGCTTGGAGCAACCTGGGACAGTGGAAGATGCCCCTGYCCATGGCATGGGGGTGGATTTAGCTGGTCTTTGTGGTCCCTTCCAACCCAAACTATTCCACAATTCTATGACAGCTTAACATTCAGGATTGCTGTTATTTTGTGGTTGAGACTGGAAACTCCCAAAATTAGGTGGCCCTTTGTAGTTGCTTCTTCTAGGAGGGGTTTTGTGGCCAGATGTTTTCTCTAATTGCTTTGGTAGAAACACAGTGAAGAAAAGTGCTTTTTGAAGGGTTAATAAGCATGAACAGAGCAWGAACAGGAACAAATATGAAATGGATCAGAATAGAAAAGATTCATTGAGGGTCAGTGTTATTTCTTGTTCTGCATTAACTTTAGGAAGGCATAAYGGTTTGGAATTGAAGTTGGGACTATAGCTCTAAAAACAGGTTTGAGTTTGGCAATGTGAAATCTCAAGCCTTTCATATGTASGATCTGAATCTGCATTTATATCTTTAATTAAATGATTTTCTTTTTTAAGTAAAACACATTTCCTTGGTATATTTGAAAGCTCTTCATGGTAGGAGAACAACTGATATTTTTAATGACTAGCTGTTTAGAAACAGCCTTGTACACACAAAAAGGCTGTACAWAAATTTGCTTCTGTGTACACAAAAGAAAAATTGAATATTTTCAAGGCTGTATAACCTGTTCTTTTTTTCACCTCTGTAAAAGCTGAAGGGTTAAGCCTCTCTGTAATTTGCCAAATCAAATGTTCTTTCCCATAATCAGAGGTGGATGGAATGTACAGATGTTTCATCACCATTTAATACTGAGCAAACCCCTCCAGAGTTTCTCCAGACCTCCTTATCTGTTATGTAGTACCTGTTTAAAACTATGACTGGTATTTTTTTTTTTTGATGTATTAAATCCTTTCTTTAACAGGATGTCATTGATTTTTTTTTGTTTGAATTTTTTTTTAATGTCTGGCCTTTTTGGTTTGGGGTTTTTTTTGACTGTTTGGAGGGGATGTGGGGTCTGGTGAGGCATTTTGGTATGAACCTATCTTTCACTGAAGGCAGTATCAGTTAAAACCCCTTCTCTCTGCSCCAGGCTTGGTATTTCTGGTGGCTCAGCTGAGCCCAGGGAAGGGTTAAAGCTGTMTTATGGCAACTGCTTGGCTCAGGGCAGCGAGTCCCCAGCTCAGATGACACTGCAGCCACTGTGGGAGAGGGACTGGTTAACCACCAGTGCCTCAGAGGAAAGCTTTGCCTTGCACCCTGTGRCTTGTTTTTCTTGCTTGTGACATGGTGCAGGCTTTTGTTTAAAATGTGCATAATTTTGTAGCTACAGTAGTTACAGACTTTAATCAGCAGTAAAGATAAAACAGTGTCGCTTTTGTTCCCTTGCTAAAGCTCTTTTCCTATGGTGTCACTGGCTGCTCAACAGCCACATTTAGCCTGGGTGTTTCGTCCAGCCTGGCCAGTCCACAGGAGCAAGAACATTCCTCATTTTTTTTTCTTCCTACAGCAAAACATTTTCCACACATTTTCTCTCCCAAGTTTATGAACCACAGAATTCACAGAATGGCCAGGYTGGAAGAGACCTTCAAGATCATCSAGTCCAACCCAGCCCCAACACCTCAACTCAACCCTGGCACCCAGTGCCACATCCAGGCTTTGTTAAACACACCCAGGGATGGGGACTCCACCACCTCCCCAGGCAGAACATTCCAGAACTTTATCACCCTTTCTGTAAAAAACTTTTTCCTGGTACCCAATCTGTATTTCCCTTGATGCAACTTGAGCCATGATGAGTTTGGGAGTATCATCCATCCTTGCTCATCCCACAGCTGTGCATGACTCTCCCAAAAATGTCAGAGCACAATTTCCCCACTCTTCCACAACCCTCTCTCTTTGCTGATGGACCTGATCTGGCTAAAAACTCCCAAATATGAATGGTGGAGGAGGAGGTCAATTTGGTCCTTAACAAGATACTCATGACAAAATCAGGTAGGAGGATTTATTTTCCCTTCACACAAGCAGATATGTAGACCAGAACCAGCAAGTGCCAGTTATAAATCTTGCTTGAATGGAGTAAGCCAGCTCTCTCCCATCTGATGATTTGGCCCTTCATTTCTCGTTGGTAAGAAATTTCTCGTTGGTAAGAAATAAATAAACTTTTATTGATAGAAGAAAGAAAAATGCTCCTAAGACAGTTCATCAGTTGTGTAACACTACTTGTATTAAGATGAGAAAACTTAAATGGAAACCCCAAAATTTRAATTTCTCATCAGAAATTAAGAGCAACGTGCTTCCTTCTTTCCCTCACGTGCCTGACCCTTTTGTTAATTTTTCAATATACTGGAGATTATCGAAACAAAACTGATKTAGTGGACTCTGGTTGCACTGTGCTGTTCAGGGATAGTTTTGTGCTCTCCTCATAGCAAGGGACAGGAAAGAACCTGACATTTACCTCTGCTGTGTGCCAGGAGCCAGCTGGTCTGACAGCATATGTGTATTAGCAGGACAAGTGGCAAAGCCAAGCTTTGTGTAGCATGTGCTCATTTCTTSCAGTGAGGGGGTCAAAAACCTGGCACAATAAAAGCTGGAGRTACTTTAAGATTTTGAGGAGAATGTATAGAAAATATAGGACAGAAATCCACAGAAAGGTGAGTCTTTTAATGCTATTCACAGAGGAGCTTATTCTGTGCATAACTGAATATGGAGGTCCATTAAAATGAGCTTTCCCAGAAAAGCTGCAATACCTTGACTGTTTTAGTCTCTCATACTTAAATAATTTTTGAGTCTATTCTTGTTAGTACAGAAAAGCCTATAGCTGAAAGGTTTTTCTTCCCTCTCTTTAAATTTGTGGTGCAAAAAATKATGTCTCATTTTCATTAGTATAGGGTTTTGTCTGGGAAAGGGTGTTTGACCTCACAGGACCAAGATGAATTTGGCAAGAGGAGAGGTAATAAAGAATTTGGGTGCCTTAAGTTGGTACCTGATAGTAAGACACAGTTCCCAACAGAGGGATATTGTTATAGACTAACTCAAAGGAGTGGAAATTAGGAACCTAACTTTATGGCATTTGCTGGAACCTTCTTGTTTGCTGAGCAGGAGGAGAGGATAAGCAGTGYCCAGATCTCCTGCTTGGCATGAGAAACGAAGAGCCTGGAAACCATTTATTGCCTGAAATTGTACTCTGCTGGTCTGCAATCCACTTTTCCCTTCAGCACTGGAAGATGGCATCTCTAATTTCCATTTTCCTGACACTGAAGTGGCTCTAGGATGAAATGTAAAGGCACAGGAGGCTCAGAAGGCACATCTGAGCCAGCATGCAGGAGGTCTGTGTGACAGCCAGAGCCAGCCCCTCCTCTGCTGTGCTGCAGTCCCACATCTAAGCACACATAGTTTTCCAAGTCTCTGTCATTATGGTCATTTACTTCAGCAGTTTAGATTGACTCATTAAAATGCTTCCCCTTTGCCTTCCCAGATGAGGCACATTTAATGGGTGCATTACACAACCCCACACCTTCCAGGGCTGCTCTGAACTCACAKGAAGGGCAGTTCAGCTCTGTTCCACCACATTTATCTGAGCATCCAAGTCCCATTTCGAAGGTGCCAAGTCTTCTGCAAATTACTATTCTGGTCACTTTTTTTTGAGTTTCATTACCATTTCTAATGATACAGTTTTCAGAGAGAATCTGGAGATAAAACATGGAAGAGATGAGGCAATTTTTTCAAGAGATAACCAGTGTCACCTTACAGGGAAAAAAAATGTCCTCAGTGTATTAGAATGTCTTGGAATACCTRAATGTTTGCCTACTAAGGAAACACTCCTGAAACTTAGTGTTTGGAAATAACATTGCAAAAAATGTCCAAGAAGGGGGATGTGAGATGCACAACAAGGTAATATTTAAGTTTATTTGCTCAATATCTCAATTTTACARTATCAACCTGTATCTGATGTCCAGGCAGGTGTAACTCATCAAATTACCTTCTAATTTACAGCTTTATAATTCCCTGCAACTAATWACAGGCACAAGAATTAAGGTTTTAACTGAGCAAGTGGAGGATCTTGTGGCAGCTTGTGCTCACTCTTTTCACCCCTGCTAATCCCATTAGGTGCTTTGTAATGTCACATGCAGAGCATGCTATTCCTTTATTCTTACACCACCCTGTGCTGTGGGCAGTAACCTGGAGCCTCCCTCCTCTCACCTCCTCTTGCTCTTTTAATGRGAAACAGGAGTTTTTATCAGGAGCCAAAAAAAATGAGCCAGTACACAGCATCATCATCATATTGCACTTTTGCAGCACCATARTCAAAAATTTCAAGATAATTTGCCATTAATATATATTAGACCACATCCTGTGGCTGYTGCTCTGACTTTAGGCAGGGCAAGGTCAAAGGATATCACAAAATACAGGATTTGCACCCTTTTGCTGTGTTAGCTCCTTCTGTACCTTTGGGATTTTCCTTTTAGGAGGGACCCATGTTGGAAGTGCAGACTACGTAAGCCTTGACCCACTTTTGGGRAAGAGATGTTATTATACACTACCTTAAAAGGCTCTTAAGATATTTTTGGCCACTCAATACATAATGAAAAAATATATTCAATACTTTAATGCAGCATAGTTCTTAATAGTCTAAATGGGTCAAGGCACCACACCCACACTGACTTTAGATAATGCTCATTTTTTCTGCTTGTTTCCATGTCTTTTTCTTAAATCATTAGTAAGATTTTTAAAGCATTTACAGTGTCAAATAAATCACATGTTTGAACTACTCTGACAGTGTTTTACTGTTGGGTAAGTTGAGATATTATCAGTAACAGACTTGAGCACCTTGAGGGATGCCCTGTATTGGCCACTCACCTTCAGAAAATCAGACAATAAATGGTAAATTTTGGGGGKTTTTGTTGATTCTTTCCACATCTTCTGGAACATCTTTGTTTTGTCATGTGCTCTTATGATTTCTATGACCCTGCTCCCCCAAATGTGATCACACCTAGTGCAGCAGTTACTGATATTCTTAGCACTCATGTCTTTTTTACTGGTACATTTACATTACACCTGTTGGGCCTTGAAAGGAGTTGTGCTACACAAGCTGACTCCCAGTTTTAAATGTTTAAATGTTTTAAATGTATTTTCCATGTCCAGAACCCAGCTGTCTAATGGCTCAGTGACAGCAGAAATCTGGACACAGTWTCAGTCTGTATACTAGTAAAAGACATGCTGGCATTCAAAGAAAATAAATATATATTAAAAAGCATCTCATACATGTTGTTTTTCCACTCCCAGCACAAAGCAGTGCAATAACAGACACACCTAAATTTTTGCTCCAGCAAGTACCCTGTCCTTGAGCCAAATATCCTTTAAGAGAGTCAGGGCTCCCCATAAAACACTTGTTTTCTCATCAGCTTTATATAAATAAGCAATTTCCCAGAAGCACTTTCCATTTTGCTCCCTATTACTCCAAACTCTCCCAAACCCATACACATTTATAACCTGATGAGGGGAAAAAAAACCACTGAAGCATTAAAATAAAAGTATAAAATATGTGTATCTTGGTCCTTCAACTCAATTGCAAAAGTTGTATTAATGTCAGYGTGTGTGGGTGGAAGGAAAGAGTGAGGTTAGCTAGAGCTTGAATATATMAAAAACCAACAAAACCAGGAGTTTTTCCTAAAATTTCATGATTAGAATCACTTTTCACAGGGCTCTGTRACATCTCATCACAGTTCTACTGAGCACCTTTCTCTTCCACTCCCAACTGCTTTATGTAACAGAGACAGCTCCATGGTTTGGGTAGAAAAGACCAAGAGAAAAGTCTGTGTTCYATTTCTTTGAGCATAAAGCCTTTCACCATGTGCTGAAAAAATGTAGGTACCACTGGCTCCTGCAGTTCCTCATCTCCTTGATCTTAAATCAGCTCTTTTCCAGATGCTTTTTCAGAATACTCTACCCTCTGTTGCTTTTCAGTGTGGTTTCTGCTTGTTTCTTGCATTGGGATACTCCCCTTCCTTCTTTCCCCTTTTCCTCCCTTTCACATCACCAGAAAATAAAACTGCCACTAATCAAATGATTTCTGCTTTCCTGACAAAATTCAAGTATTTATTGATGCCATGTTGTAGCTCTTGAATCACTCTGTGAGACTACAGCACAAAGCAACACAGATGTCAGCCCCTCTGAGGAGATGCCATCAGTTGATAACTTGTGATTAAACCCATGCTTAACTCAAGTATAGGACACATCTGGGTTAATTTAAGGGAGGAATATATATGAATTTAAATTTAAGAAATTGCTTGAGCTGTAATTCAGCAACTTTATTGCCTCACACAAATAAATTCTATCTTTGCCAACTCCTTTTCCAACTTAAACATCTTTTCTTCTGATGTAAAAAATTCCCAAATCTGGAAATACCCAGTCCTTCCAATACCTCTGAAGGAAAAGACTCAACTGCCAACTTGGCAAATATCCCCCATAAAAAGACACTTTTTTTACTTACAGTGGTCCACCTGCATAAAATKAAATGAGTTCCTTGTGTGGGGTTTCATCAATGATGTCTGCATGATAAATCTGTGCTATTTTTATGTCTTTGAGATTTCACCTGATTCTTATTTACAAAGGACAGATGCAATTCCCTGTATCCACTTAGATTTCACTACTGAAACAAACCCCAAAACCAATAACATTTTTGGCAATGACTTGTGCTTGTTGACTTCCAGTTCAGAAACCACTAGAAAAGGTTTCACCCATGTTAAATGACTTTTATTTTTCAATCACTGTTATACAGAGTAGAAAACAAGAGTCAATTAAAATAAGAATACTGTATCTAATGACATTACTTATTTATAAGACTAAAGCTATGTCCTTGTGGGTTTATGGTTATGCAGATCTAAGTTAGAGCATTTGAAATTAGTCTTCATCTTGACTGTGGCAAATAAGAAATATTTTTTAAAAGCCTGGAAAATTTTTGTTTGGACAGAAATGGCTTGATTTTGACATATTTATAATACAAAACAAAGCTAAAAGATTTGTAGGAACTGTCACAGCAAAATGTTTTGCTTTAAATTGCCAAAATTCTGTTACAGAAATCACTCAGGTTTTATAAAATATTTCATGTGGTTTGCATGAAGAAATCATGAAGTGGAATGGATCCCAGTTTCCTGTCAGAGAAATTCCCCAATTAGGATATTGGTAGTTTTTTCTCCCCACATTAGTGCAAGTCCTGTGACCACTCTGGTTTGCTGTGTCCCTTCAATATTTCTGAGCAGGTTCACCAATTCAATAAAAAAGCATTTTCTKTTCTCTTTCTTAAGGTTTTTTGGGTTTTTAAGGGGCAGCTCATTCAGCTGATATTTAGGTAGGAAGAATGATTTGAAAATGTCAATATTCCTGCAGTGCCATTCCTGTTTCAGGAGTGCTTGATGTAAGGCCTGTGAGCCCTTAGGTACCACTTGACCTGACTGACCAAGAGGTACAACCATTTTCAGAAGCAWTAAAACTGCATAATTCAATGAACATTTCAATGAACTGAAACGCTCACAGCATTTCTGATACTGAAATCAAGGTTTTTATCTAAATGTGGCACCCTTGTTTTACAAGGAGCATTCTTCTCACCCTTCTCTCACAATTCTCAGGTCCATGTGGGTTTTTGGAATGTCATTTTCCTTCTGTGTGAAATTACCTCCATCTCCAGGCTCCAGAGGATGAGCCTGCTGCTGGRTAACTGCATAACCCTGGGATCATTCACACACACAAACACAAAAAGGAATTATTTAATGAGGACAGGGCAAAGGGGTGTGAAATACTCCATGCATATTGCTCACGACCCATTAATATGTTCAGAATGAAAAACACCTGAAATTTGTGTTGCTGTATTGTTCTGCAGATGAGAAAAGATTTCTTAGTTGAAGTACATGACCTTCAGTGGAAAAAAGGGTTTGACCTTTCTAAAAAAGTTAATTAACAAGGAAGACTCTGTAAATTAGGTCAAAGCATCCATTAAGATTCATGAAAATCCCAGCTTACAATACACTGGTCACCACCAGTAGTAGCTCTTCTCATCAGATGTCTGTATTTTAGCTTTTTCCTTGATTTTTCCTTTTCTTTTACTTACAGAACCTGCTCCATTAAAAAAATTAGCTTTCTGTCATTTTCATGACTCATCAAGGCCTGAAGGAAAAAACCAGAATCATCCACAGTCTTCTCATTTGTGACACAGACTATTAACAACTTCATTAACTTTCTTCAGGCCATGTTTTTGTTCAAGGTCTCTCGTGCATTTTTACAGGAGTTACTGGAAAGATGCATTGTCTTGGGCTTCTGTCAAGAGAAAAAAAAAAGGAATTAGAAATGCCTTTACATTCATTAAGACATGGGAAATAATTCCTGTAAATGTAATTGTAAGTAAAACTAATCTTGGTCACTGCTTTGTGYTCAAAAGATAGAAAATACATTTGATTGCATTTCTTCTCATTAGGAAACAATATATCACAACCATCGGCTTTAACCCTTGATTAAGAACAGAGAATCATTAATGCACAGCAAACCAGAAACTATAAACAAGAGGAGAAGTTTCTAAACCCAAGTTTCTTGTTCTACACTACCAACRTGCAACATTATATCAGATATAAATAATCCCCTCTATAAATCTCATTAAGGCAACAGGAGATTGTATAATAAGCCTGAGAAAGGATCAAAATTTAGCCCAATACTCAGGACATGGAAGAACAGTACTGGGATACTGAGGAATTCAGCAATTTTCACTGTGATGAGCAAATACTGAACAGCTCTTCATCCCACCTGTGTGTAGAAAGCACAAGAAGATGTAATCATGGAAAAAGCAGAAGGTTTGAGGGCAGTAACTCACCTGAAGTGAAGCAAATCCATTGACTGTTTTCTTTAAGAGCAGAATAGTTCCTGAACTGGATGTGCAGCCGTGGCAGCACAGAAACCCTTCTGCCCCTCAGACAGACAATTCTGAAGTCCATCTTAATTTGTGAGAGGTAAATTAAGATCTGAGTATTAATCCTTCTCCCTATGCTTTTCTTTGGCTGGGAAAATAAAGGGATTCTAGGGACAGGGAAGTTCCAGAAGACAACTTTTAACTAGTTCTGCAAAGGCAAGAGCCAAAAATACATCCTGCAGTTCTTAAATCTGTTCACCTTCTGCCTCGTTCCTCTGCCACCTCCTGTCCCTTCTCTCACACACTCAGCCCAATTCCCTCCTCCTGTGCTGTCTCCCTCTCCTTGCTCTCCCTCCTGGCCAAGACTCCCAGAACACAAATTCTGTGCCCAGATGAACCACACTGAAGTACAGCTTGCATCATCACTGTTTACCTCTGACAAGTTTCCTTAATTGAKATCCCCAGCAAGAAAAAAACGCTCCTGGCGTTGCGTGGGCTCCCCAGGCATGGACAGATTTCCTGTTGTTTTGATGCAGTGTGCAAACACAAGAAAATARAAGTTGTTTTCCAAGGAGCTAACAACATCAGCAGCACGAGGCATGAAGTGTTTACAAACAACAGATGGGAGACAAACAGCTCGAAGGTGGGGGTCAACGTGGGAAACAGAACTCTCTGCCTAAGAGCTGCTTGTCTCAACAAGGGGCTTGGAGGAAAGAAGAGCYCTGAGGAGAGAGAGAAGATGATTTTTTTCTCATATATGTACAATTAAGAAAGCTCTGAGGTAAGAGAAATGGAGGCAGCTTTAAAGAAGTCAAGCTAGTTGTTGAAGAAGAGCAGAGAAGATACATTTCCTGAGTCTCAGTCTTTGAGACAGAAATATATTCATTTTATAAATGTGAGAAAAAGAAGTTATGGCACTTGAACTGAATATTCCAAATTTTATATCACATTCCCTGAATACATGCAAAAATTCTAAACTCTTCTTTCTCTATGCCCCTTTGAAATACAGAGACTCAATGAATCTACTGCAAAGTGTCCTTGCAATTAAAGGTGACAGATGATCTCGACAAACACACAACCCCCTGCTCTGATAATTGGTGGCACCAACTGAAGTTCAAAGGAAAATTTTAACAAAATTTAAAGCCTGTTCCTATGGTTTTCAGAAGAAACTATTTAAGGAAAAGGCCTTTTAACAGCCTGCTATGGTGGGCATTGATCTAAGTCCAACACCAGCAAACAGCAGGTGTACTCTCTGTGTTTCTTCTGAATTTTTAAATTCAGCTTTCTGAAAGCAGTGAAGGTATCTGCCCCATCCTCTCTGGCATTAATAGACATACCCCCTGTGGGTTTTTTTCTAAACAAACTGCATCTGCTGCTTGCCTGCAAGTCTCTTCAGGGGTCTGAGGCAGGCTAAGGCCCTGGATGCTCTGCCTGGCAGGTCCTTTTGAGCCAGAGCAAGGGGTGGCAGAGGGCATGGCAGGCAAGGCCTCTGTGTCACAGCCCACCCTGCAAGTGACTGYGGTGTTTTTGGGGTCCCYCATCGTGGGGAAGAATGATGAATCTGACTCCACATTCTTAGAAGGCAAATTTATTATTTTATGATATTATATTACATTATAGAATGCTATATTAAACTATACTAAAGAATAGAGAATRGATACTTACAGAAGGCTTAACAAGATAATAATAAAAACTTGTGACTCTCGCCAGAGTCCCRACACAGCTGGACTGTGATTGGCCACTAAGTCAAAACAATTCACATGTTGGATAAACAACCACATTCCAGAGCAGCAAAACACAGGAGAAGCAAATGAGACAATATTGTTTTCCTTTTTCTCTGAGTCTTCCCAGGAGAGAAATCCTGGCTAARGGATTTTTCCAGAAAATATGACAGTRAAAAGTGACTCTCCGTAAAACACCCAATTTAAATATCCTGCAGGATGGAAAGGCTTCACTGTGCTGCTCATGGAACACCCAACACAGGAGGAAAGATTCAGTGCAGGAAATATTTTTGACACACTGTACTTGAGCACTGCTCAAAAATGACACACCCAAACTGAAATTCAGATACTCAAATGTGTTCAGGGACAGGGAGTGATGTTAGTCAATCCCTGGATATTTATGTTCACTCAGTCAATCCAAAAAGAAATGTCTTATTATACAAGGCACTGAAAGATCTTTTGGGAGTTGCTGACAACATCCCTTCAGCACAGGTAGCCAATATCTACATTAAAGCAACAAGTTGGTTTGTCTTTAGATATCACTGGGCCTAGAAGAAGCTTAAAGTATTCCAAGATCCACCTGCAGCTTTCAGTCTGAATTGCCTGTGAGATAGATCCTCAATTTCTCCCACTTAGATATCATTTAAATTATTATTTTCCTTAAAAACCCTCACTAGTCTTAGTTTCCCAGTTCTCCAAAATTCTCTTTTTCACTAAAGCACAAATGCTCTACAAATAGGATAAGGCATTCAGGATCAGGTGGTGAAGAAAAGCCCATTTAGACACAGAGGTATTGAGATAATAACAGAAGATGTAAGAACTCAAAAAYGTTCTTGAAGCAAACAATCAAAATGGTTTTCAGCAATGATCTCTCTTGGTGTAGAAGGAAGTTCTACAACAGAAAAGATGAGTAAAAGGTGTGGAGGGTTTTTTTGTGTGTACACAGACACAATGCTGAGACTTTATGCCGGGGAAAAGGGGAAATTCCTGCCGTGGTAGTTCTCACAAGAGTGAGATGTAGAGATAAAAACTCAGTTTTTAATACTTCAAGAAGCAGACTAAGCTATTGTAAGACTGAAAACACGTCAAATATTTAGTCTAACTGAAGAAGCTGGTATTGTACAGYACTTAGATGCAAGGAAAATACAAGAAAACAGAGGAAAAAAAAGAGATAAAGTATGTGACAGATATTATAGCAAAAGCTAAATGTCCACTGTGAGGGAAAAAAGAGATAAACTGATTGTTACATTAAAAAAAACACAAAAAGCTAGAATTAGCATGAAGAAATAATATTGTGATTATATTTATAAACATGCTCAGTTTAATTTTAGATCTATCCTCARTGTAAATTTTTCTGGCATGCTGGAAAAGATAGAAGTTTTAGGCTGTTGTCCTCACTATCAAAGTAACTTTGTCAGAGAACACATCACATGTAGTTTTATGGAGAAAATCTCTATTTGCTGGATTTTAATGGTGGGCAGAAGAAAATTATTTACACTACACTACATCATGTCAAGGTCCCTCCTTTCTAATGTTGTTATTAAAGAAAAAAAACAATTCCAAAGATGATTCAGAAAGTCAAGTACAGATCTGTCTGGGCATCAGCAAACTATAGATTAACATTTGGAAACCAGACTGCTGTGGGCTGAAATTTGCTGTGTGATAGATACCCAKGAACCAACAATCTGCCTGTAAGGCCAAAATTACCAAAGCAGAGCTCCTTGAGCAGAGAAACTTAACCCCCCCTTGATTTCCTTTCCTTGTTATCCCAGGGAGCACACAGCTATGGGTTCTTCCAAGAGGAATGCACTCAGAGAACCCCAATGTTCATCCTGCCATGTAAATCCTGCAAAGTGTCTCCAGAGCTCACAAGACACCTGGAATTGTGTGCATCCTCCTTCTGGCTGGTCCCTCTGTCCTTACAGAGTTCAATCCATGATCCCACTCCTTCCCTGATGGCCTTTTCCATAGCTAAGGGCTGCTCCACCTATAGGAGGTCAATGGGCACAGGCAGAGGGTTCATCTTGCACAAAACCCACTTAATAATGGGTTCTAGATAATGACAGGCAGTTCTACAGTTGACACAAAATTTAAAAAAAAACAAACCAAAAAAAGCACCCATGCATACTTCCCTCAAGCAGAACAGTCCTTTTGTCTGTCTTGCTAGTCCAAGTCCCCAGTATCTCCAATGGGTTGGTGATGTTTCTTCTCCCTCCATAGCTGGGTGTTGGCAGTGGGAGATGTCACAGAGTCAAAGGAATTTGTTTGGAGCTTTCAGCTGGCCTCCCCTGGCAGGTGTGAGCTACATTCACTCACTGAGCAGCTTAGCAGCTTATCTCAGGTTTTAGTAAACAAAGTTTTTAGTGGCATCAAATTCAGTTTTCTTCTTTTTCTTTGAGATAATGGTAAAAATAAGGGTGATTTCAAAAACCACTTAATAACCTAAAGGAAAGACAGAAATGACAGAGCTTCCTTCAGGACCATGAAAAAAGTAAGTTCATAGAGCTCTTCCAGATCTTCAGATTTCCTCATGGCATTCTGGGAGATCTCTTAGCAACAGTCCAGCAATCCATGTCTTCTGTCTCAGATAAAAGTGATCTGGATGAGGTAAGCAACCTCATTTATTTCTGAAATTGACAYACTTTAAACAAAAACATACAAAACCACAAAACCAGCTGAATGAGTCCTTAGGTTGAAATTTACAAGAGATGCATTTGAAGCCTTGCTACTGGTGAAGGGGAAAAATACTATTTTTCATAATCATGCTTATTTTATTATTTGTGGTCTTACACATCCACTATAGCTCATGCTCATTTCAGTCAGATGCCTGGAGGAACATTTAGCTGACATTCAATTAGCAAAGTAATGCAGGGTGATAAAGCAGTAGGTAATTTACCATGTTCTGTTTGGGAACATTCCTTGTTGCCATTAATATTCACAACACACCAGCCAGTTCCAAAGGAAGGCACTGCCCCTACCAAGAACAACCAGCAATCCAAAACATCTGGATTAYAAAAATAGAGGCAAGAAACAGAAGGTCTGTAGGCAACAGTTTCCTAACATCACACACCTCCATTTAACAGGGTGGGAAGGACAAAAACAGTACCTAGAAAAGGAATTTGGTGCCACCTGCAAACCTATTAAAGCACAAACTAAACCCCCAGTTTGCCCTGCACCAAGAATTTGCACCTCATCATAAAGGGGACGTCAGCCTAGCATGGTCTCTGCTCACACCTGACACTGTGAGGTTATAAGAATTCCAAGTATTTCTGTACACTACTGACTGTGACTACTTCCAGCTACATGGCTGCACCAAGTATGTGCCACGCAGCATCTGGTCACGTTTAAATTCATATTYAAACGATCTTGACTGTATTTTTATRTGGGAAAAGACAAGAAAAAGACTGGAAACTGCTGCCTCTACTTGAGGCCTATCAGTGGCACCTGTACCACTAGCATCATTCCCATACAGGCTGAGGCAGGGAAATTGTTTTGGCAAGATCCCTGCAAGCCTAAAACTGTCAAGCAAAGGTAAAAGAGTGGGAGGACTCCTCCCCCTCCCCTCTTCGGTGCCTGTGAGTTTCTGTAGAAGCCAGGGAAGCAGATGGATGCCAYAAGAGGTGCAAAGGATGCCTGGAACGACAGCACGTCAGTGGGATTCGTATGGGAATGGCAAAATCCCCTGGTGACACCCACGCTCCACTRGGATCTTCCTCCACCCCTGGGGTGTGGAGCAGGACGGTGGCAGCACGTTCTGGCCAAGAGAGACAGCAGAAGGTGCTGCCAGCGTAGTGAAAAAKAAAAGATAAGGTTGGTAGGATGAGCAAGGGGGAAATGAAAGYGCAAGGCTTTGCAGAGAGGACCAAACCCTGGTATTTGGTGCACAGAATCAGCAAATCATAGAATCAATTAGGTTGGAAAAGACCTCTGAGATTATCAAGTCCAGCCAATGATCCAACATCACTGAGTGCCACGTCCAGTCTTYCCTTAAACACCTCCAGGGATGAATGACTCCATCACCTCTCTGGACAGCCCATCCCCATGTCTAACCACCCTTTCTGTGAAGAAATCCCTCCTAAAGTCCAACCTGAACGTCCCCTGGAGCAGCTTAGGGCTGTGACCTGTCATCCTGTGGCTGGCTCTCTGAGACCCKACACCCTCCTGTCAGGCAGGGCTGCCGAACACCCAAGGAAGAAAGACACACACAGAGTTTCTGTAGCTGAAGAGAACAGGAGAACCGAGGCTCCTGCCATCAGTCCTGWCGGTCCATCCATACCCACCGCTCTTCCTTCCCCCTGCGAGGCGCCTGAGGCCGCGCTCGGGCCATGACGGGGGCGCACCCAGAGAGCGCCTCCAGCCCCTCGTCCCGGCCCTGCTGCCACAGCTCCCGGCGCTGCTCCCGGGCCACCCGGCCGTGCCCGGAGAGCCYCCGCTGCCGGCACTGCCTGCAGAGAATCGCGGCGTGCTTTGGGCTGGAAGGGCCCCCCGAAGCCCATCTCGATCCCTCCCTGCCTTGGGYAGGGAYAGCTCCCACTGCGCCAGCCCGCTCCAAGCCCGTCCAACCCGGCCTTGGGCACTTCCAGGGATGGGGAACCCACAGCTCCTCTGTGCCAGGGCCTCACCGCCCTAATACGGAGGCATTTCTCCCTATTATCTAATCCAAACGCGCTCTCAGTCAGTGTAAGCCCATTCCCCTTGCGCTGTCACAGCCCGCTCTCGTAAACAGCCTCTCCATCCCTCCCGTGCCTCCCGCCGCCCCTGCGCCTCCCGCTCCGCACCGCCCGCACCGGGGCCGCGTCCCCCGCTCCCGCAGCGCCCGTGCCCCGCTCTCAGCCCCCCACCTGCCGCAGCCGTGCCCGCTCCGTACTCACGGCCGGCCCCGGAGCCGGGAAAGCGGCGGGTCCATCCCTCCCTCCCTCGTCGGCAGCGCCCGGCGGCGCAGGCGCGCTGCCGCCTCCTCCCCCCGTGGCTGTGGCGGGGCGGCCGCGGCGGCAGCGCCCGGCTCCGCTCAGAGCCGAGCGAGCGCGGCTCGGGCCGGCGGCGGGAGGAGGGAGCGAGGCGAGCGGGGAGGCGGGGACCGGGCGAGGGAGCCGCGCCGCGCACCCGGCCCGTCAGTGACCGGCGCTGCTGGGGAGGAGGAGGAGGTGGCGGAGGAGGAGGCGGCGGCGGCGGCGGCGGCGAGAGATTCTCCCACCCCCACCCACCGAGCTGAGGTGAGGCCAGGGCAAAGCATCCTCCTTTCTTCCCCTCATCCCTTCCTCCCTTTCATCCTTCCTCCCGACCTCCTTCCTTTCATCCTTCTTTCCTTATCCTCCTTCCCCCTTATCTCGCCTTYCCCTCATCCTTCCCTGCGCTTCCTGGTCCTCCTTTCCTTTCTTCTCTCCTTAGCCACCTTTCTCTACTCCTCCCCATCCCCCAGGCTCCCTCTCCCCGTGCCCACATTTCGCACCCTCCAGATATAATAATCTTGCCTTCCCCCCC
>JACDOX010000021.1:913256-932571 GCA_014549065.1 Cardinalis cardinalis
TTAATGCAATTTCAATTCTCGCGCAGTGAAAGACCGGGAGAGGGAAAGAGACAGAGTCGGTCACGGAGATAATCCCCCCCTCCTGTAAAGAATAGATTAGAATTAATGGTCATTTTGTGGTGCGTGTATTATGGGAAGAGGGGGATTATATTTAGGGAAGAAAAGAGAGAATCAAAGGTGTGTTGTTCCACTTATTCATCTATTTACCCGCCATCGCTTCGAGGTGAAACCTGGCTCCGTATTATCTTAAATCTTTTTTTTTTTTTTTTTGGGTATTGTTTGAAATTATTCTCCTTTCTTCGGGCGTTAGAGGCTCCTTCCTCCCTTTTATCCATCGCCCTGTGCGTCCCTGCGCGCTGCGGTCGCCGCTGCTCCGATTGTGTGCGGGGAAGGGTCGCGGGCAGCGGGGAGGGGGCTGCGGGCACCTCCTCCATCTCCATCCCTTCCCTCCAGGCCCCTCCCGGGCTCTGAGACCTTCCCAAGTCCCCGCCGCACATCCCGAGAGGTGCCAGCTCCCGGCRGAGGATCCGCTCCGCTGGCGAGGAGCGAAAGTTTAAAGCGTGGCTTTGTCTTTGCGAGGAGCCGTGGGGATGCTGCCTGGAAAGCGACGGCAGCCAAAGTGTCTCCTTGTGGGGCTCCTTGGCGTGGGAGAAGTTTTTCTCGGCCGTGGTGGTGGTGATGGGGAGGGACAGGCTTGCCTGGCTGCCGTGCCCACCTGGGAGGTGGCGTTGGGGATGCTCGGCGGGACATCCGAGCTCCAGGGCTTCGGGAAAGAAACTTTTAGACGTATTTACAGCGGGTTTAAGCAGGCACTCCCTTTTCTGGAGGTTGGAGGGGTGAGTGCCCTCCCTGGTGTCTCGCTGGTTGTGTGTGATGCCTGGGTTCTTCTGAGGTTCTTTTTTCTCTGGCACTCGCTGGTTGTGTCTCTCTCCTGTGGAGCATTGATTTGGTTGCAGGCGTGCTTCGGACAATTCCAGCCTTTTCAAACTTCTGCTTGCTGAATTTGAAGTTAGTTCATTCTTCACCAGGATAGAAACGTTTCAACTCCCCCGTTGTTTTAGAAATTGACAGAGAGCAGAGCAGCTGATGCTACAGCACAACTCTGGGAGCCTGGATGTGTAACGTGTCTGTTGTGCATTACCTTGGCATGTATTCCTGAAAAATGTTGGATTTGTCAAGACTGCYGTGAGTGCTGGTGTGTTTTGGAGTGTCAGGTGGATGGGGAGCATAAACAGGGGCAGGCTCAAAGGATGCTGCTGATGTGAACACCAGATTTTCCTGGCTTTGTGGCTATTACAATGCTGCTGGTTTTCCTTTCTTACCTGTAGTGCCTGTGATTGCTACAATGCATTGTATCAGCCTTTTCATACTCCAGGTCAAACAGGATTCTTTCTAGAGGAGAAAAAGTACTGACATGAAAGGTGAAGTTCTGCACTCAATTGTGTAAATGCTTGTTTA
Organism: Cardinalis cardinalis; assembly: GCA_014549065.1. Taxonomy (NCBI): domain Eukaryota; kingdom Metazoa; phylum Chordata; class Aves; order Passeriformes; family Cardinalidae; genus Cardinalis; species Cardinalis cardinalis. Next base: position 914,715 of record JACDOX010000021.1, read on the forward strand.
CAGAAATACCACCTCAGCTGGGTGCAAGGGAGCTGTAATTCCATTAATGGGCTCTGCTGGTGACAGAAGCCTCAACAGGAAAGCTCYAGTGTCACTCGAGCCCTTACATGGAAATACAACTGTAATTCATGCAGATTTGCTGAGAGCTCTTTTAATATTAATGTTGAGCATGCATGGTACTACTGAAATGCCTTTGAAGCACTGAAAACCAGGAGTATTTGTAGACTGAGGCTTGGAAGCCAAAGGAAGCAGTTGGATCTCCTGCTCTGACCCCTGACTGTTGTAGTCAGTTGGGTTTCATCCAGTTACTCTTGAATGCAATAATGTGCATTTGGCTGAAACATGTTTTCCAGAAAAATTGGAATTTTGATCGGAAGACAGTGAGAGGTAGAGGATCTGCTGTTATATTAAGTTATTTGGCTTCAGCTTCCAGTCACTGGTTAATGGTGTGCTGTCCTCCACTGTGCTAAAGAACTCAAAGTATTTTCTTACCATGGAAGTATTTATCTGCTGTAACCCAGTATTCCCTCTCTTTTCTACTTGAAAAACCAAGTGAGCTGAAATTCTTCAAATTTGTCACTGCATGCATTTTCCTCACAACTCAGTTTCTGGGGATTGTTTTTTCCAAATCCACTTTTTCAGCATTTTTATGAAAACGTGAGCTGGATGCAGCACACCAGAGCTTTGTCTCAGGAGTGTTTTGTGTGTTTAAATATTACCTCTCTGGTGTTACTCCCCTGCTTCTGCATCCCATTTACATACTAAACCTTCATTTGCAGCCCTGCATTTTTGATCTCCTTTTCTCTGGGTACTCTCACTGTGGCAAACCCTTTGCAGGACTGTTTCTTTCCACAAGAGTTCATCATTCCCTAGACTGGCATGTGTTTTGCTGATTGCAGCTTTACAACTTAGTACGTGGCTTTTTTAAATAACATTTTCTTTCTAGCATTGATTGATTATACCCAACACTCCTGATGGCTTTTTGGAACTGATTTATCTCAGTTATGTAGCACTCTGTCAATTTATACTTGTGCAAATTATGCCATGATTTATGGTGTAGACTTACAAATAATTGAAAAGGTGTTTTGTGGTAGTGGCTTCCCTTTGGTGAGCTCCATGATAATCTGAGTTATGTTGTGATGAGTTCTTCTCAAAAGCTGCTCTTTTTTCTTTTTGAGTTGTCACTTAACCAGTTCTTCACCAGTTTAATGGGTTCTGTTTGGTTGTCAGCCTCTCACAGAACACTGCACTAATGCCAGAGTAGTTTATACAGGCAGACAGATATTTCTGCCAATTGGAAGTATCAGTCATATCAAGGAATTAAATCCCAATCATTTTAGGAAGTCAGCTTTCATTATTTTACTTCCTATAATTTGTTACAGAGCTCTGAGGTATCAGTTGAGTCCTCTATAATTTCTCTTAAATCATTGTTTTGTTCTGCCATTGTTCTAACCTTCCTATGGTTACAGCCACAGCATATTTGTAACCTAAGTGTTCATTCAGACTGCTGGAATTACCCCAGGATTTTCAGAATTCCTAAAAATCCRTGCTGGTAGGACAGGGAACTCCTTGGACACTTCTGAGAGTGCTTCTCCATGGTGATCTTTGGTCTGGCTTACCAAAGTAACACTGTTTTAACATGGTATTTACAATGGGATGGAAAAGTAATTAATATTCTCATGAGCTACCAGGGAATCATCAACTTCTTTGCACTTGCAGAATTACTTTTTGAATGTATCTGCCCTTTTGCACTATTGGTGTAGCTCAGAGTCCCTGTTTAGCACCACACCTGTGTGACAGCTGAGATTTCTTTTGTTCCTGCAGTTCCCCCTTGCTTTTTTTTTCCTGCTGCCAAGAAATGTCTTCATCCTCACCTATTAGTTTTTTACACYTACTGTTTCAAAAAGAATGATTTTTTATCCCTTAACACTTTTCTTCTTGTTACATATGAATTATAACCACAGTATTTATTGAAATCTGTTTTGTGGCCAAATTGTAGTAGTTATGRCAATGCCTTGCAGGTGTTACATGCTGTCTGAACACACCAGCATGACATTTTATTTTTTTTTCTGTCTACAGTGACATTAAGACGTTTTGTTACATTTTAGGTGASGCTTTGCTTTTAATACAGCTTATTCTAAGGTTTGGCTGAAGAAAGCTGAACTCTTTATTCACTTGCTCCACAGTTTGTTCATAGGTGTATAAAGCAAAGGAATACTTTGAATTTAGATATTAAATCAAATGGTCATGGGAAGATGAAGGGCAGCTATACAAAAATAATCATAAAATCACAGAATGGTTTGGGTTGAAAGAGACCTTAAAGCTCATCCAGTCCCACTCCCCTGCCGTGGGCAGGGACCTTCACTATCCCAGCTGCTCCAAAAACCAATGTCCAACCTGCCTTGGACACTTCCAGGGATCCAGGGGCAGCCACAGCCTCTCAGTCACAGGGAAGCAGAAGTAAATAAATAGCACAATATGCAGTTGGAAATGAGAAGGGCAGTGTGCAGAAATGAAGAGTAGCAGCACTAACTGTTAGTCTCTAGAGTGGCATGAATTACATGCTTAGGACATGGCTCGATGGGAGGTTTTGTGGCTCAGGTCTGTAGGAATTGCTCCCTTAGAGCTGCTTTAGGTGAGATGCAAGAGGGAGATGTGAAAAAGACCAGAATGGGGAGATGAAAGTTACAAAAAGCAAGTTGTGTTTTACAGGAGAGTGAGAGCTACTCCTGACTAAGATAAACTTGTTGATTTCATGTAAACACTACATTTGTTACATTTGTTGGGATTAAGCGCTCTGAAAACATTGCCCCAAGGGAGCAGGGGCAGCTGAGACTCTCATTCCTCTCAGGAGCTCCAGTACTGATGGGGCAGATCCTCCAGCTGGATCCACAACACCTGAACCTGACTGGGAGCAAAGTGCTGCTGAGTCCAGCCTGCCCTGAGCAGTGCTGGGAAGGAAAAAAGACAGGATTTTTTAAAGACTGCTGTAAAAAAAAAGGTTGAAGTGACAACAAAGACCAGAAATCAGGTTTTATTGTATAAAAAAAGTGGCTGATATCTCAGCCACTGTAAGTTCTGTTAACTGCTTTTAACACCACTGTAAGTTCTAGTGCCCCCAATRTAAAAAGGACATGGAATTGYTGGAGCAAGTCCAAAGGAGGGCAATGAAGTTGCTGAGGGGACCAGAGCATCTTGCCCATGGAGACAGGCTGGGAAAGTTGGGGTTGTTCAGTCTGGAGAGGAGAAGGTTGTGTGGAGAGCTCACAGCACCTCCCAGTGTCTGAAGGGGCTGCAGGAAATCCAGAGTGGGATTCTTCATCAGGAACTGCAGTGACAGGACAAGTGATGGGTTCAAACTGAAAGAGGGGAAATTTAGGTTAGAAATACAGAGAAATTCATCCCTGTGAGGATGATGAGGCCCTGGCACAGGATGCCCAGAGAAGCTCTGGCTGCCCCTGGATCCCTGGAAGTGGCCAAGGCCAGGCTGGACAGGGCTTGGAGCCACCTGGGATAGTGGAAGGTGTCCTGARCATGGCAGGGGGTGGAACAAAATGGTCTTTAAAGTCCCTTCCAACCCAAACCATTCCATGATTCTGTTCTGATTTTMAGTTAATCCATTGTAGCCTCTTACTGTCTTGGAGGAATCCATGGTACATCTAAATATATCCCAGAGTGATAACRCTGGTGTATCAAGTCTTTGGTTGGGCAGGCTCAGCACTCTGCGGCTGCAAATGAATTTTGTATCAGGTTTCTGGATAAGAGCTCTGCATCTCAGTTTTCCCATGGTTTCCTCAGCATCACACATGGAGTGAGCAGTGATATCTGGTTCCAAGCACTGGTTGGTTACAGAAAGGCTTTCCTGAATGTTTCCAAACACTAGGATAGGTCGAAGTCGTATTTATACAACAAAAGATCAGCTGCTCTGGGGAAATAAACTGCTGTGACCATCAGTTACCAGTACAATWGGTTGGAAGGCAGGATTTTTGTGTTCCTTGTGTTTTGAATATTTTTTGTTTTGGCATGGAAGGAGCAGGTGAATTTTAAAATTGCCAGCAAAATGAACAATCTTACCCCTAGCAGGACTCTCCCTTCTCCCTCCACCCCCCCTACACATTTTGTTGTTTCAGATGTCTTGTGCTGTCATCAGACAAAGCATTTTGACTTTTTAAGGGGCAGGAGGAAAGCTTTWCTGTAGCTTTTCTTTGGTTGTGTGGACAAAGCACACCTTTCCTTGAAGTACTTTAACTCTGCTGAATCAGCATTTTCTGATAGCCAGGCTTTTTTATTTTTCCTTCTTCTTTTATCCTCCTTTGGAATATTTTTTGTCTAGCTGTGCTTTTCAGCCACATCACCCCCTGCATTAGTATTCTGCTACAGAGAACAGTGGAGAGACATTTTCAATGTTGCAGCAGAGACTGCCCAAGTTTTCAGGCTTCTTAAATAATGAGAATTGCTCAGTTAAGTGAAGCTGAATCCTGTAACATTAAGAACATCTCACAGGGGTTGCATTTGAAAGGTAAGAAAAGCAGTAGATTTTGTAGTTATACCAAAGAATTTCTGTGTTCAGAGTATTTTAAAGATATTTTTGTAGATACTCCACTCTGTTATTTTTACTGGTGTTACAGTCATTATTATGTGACATTTCTTTCTCCTGTGGACTTGTCCTTTTCTTTGAAGCTTTGTATTAAARAAACAACAAGCATATGTTACAATATGCTTAATGCAGACAAGGATGGAAGGCAATTTGAGTGTAAGTGGAACTTAAATTCTGAATACAGAAAGTGGAAGTGGTTTTGGTCAGGGGAGGCTCCCAGTTGCCCAGGTGACTTCTGTAAATGGGGCTTAAGCTTTTAAGTTACTTAAAGCTTCTAAATGGATTATTCACTTTGCCCTTTTCTACAACTAATCAAGCTTAATTTTTAATATGCTGTTATTTACTAACAAAACCCACTCACTCTTGCATATTTTGTTTTTATGGCATTTCTCCATTAGAGCCCATTCAGCACAGCAGAAGCAGCTGAATCTCTGAGTTCTCTCAGTTTTGCATGTAAGGAAAGGATCAATTGGAAATATTCCTTATGTTTTAAACACAGAAGCTGTGTCCATCCTGTGCAGAGCTGACAAAACCACTTTTATCAGTTCTCTATGTCTTTTCAAACATCAAAAGAAACTCCAAAAGGTTTCTTCCTAGAGACTGAACTTTCAAGTTAGACTGTGGAGTAAAGCACTTAAAAATTGTTGTAAAATGTTGGTCAGCACTGGTTTTAGTTCTGTTGCAGTGCCATCATGTCAGTGGCAATAGTTGTGTCCTTTCCAGAGGATCCACGCTAAGAAAAATGAATAAACTCTTTCAAAAAGAGGCATAAGAATTATTTGCAAACAGATAATCCGAGGCACTTGTTTTTATGTAATGAGATTTTTTTTTTCTCCTTTGCTACTTCTAGAAAAACATTTTGTTGTATGCTTCTTGGGATAGTGAAATTTCTTCTTCAAGGCTGTTCTGTAACTTTAAAATAATTCAGAGAGTTCTGTAAATTAATATTTTTAAGTAAATGAATGAACATGAATCAACAGAAAACAGGTGTGATGTCCTCTGTCATTAAATTCTAACTTTCTTGAATGTTATTATCAGGCTTTCTTCCAGATATAAAATTACCAGCTGTGATAAGTTACTCATGGTTAAATTTTCATGATATTTATGGAGAAACTTTGAATATAGGATCCATATACTATCTTTTACTTCTGCATCTCTGTAAAAAATCATACTATGAAGATGGTTATTTCATTTTTTACAAAAACAGAACAAGATTGATTCTAACATTTTTTATTGTGACAGAGTATTCTAAGTAAAATGTTGTGATCTGTGTTTGGTTTTGATAGAGAATTTATAAAAGTGCTTAATAAATTGTTATCCCATGGTTACAAATGTTGACTGTTCAGGTAAGAGACTGTAGAGACTTATAAGGAAAGGTATAAAATGGACAACTACTAAAATATGAAAGGAGAAGAATCCAGGGTAATCAGGAGAGTAGTAAAATATAAGGAAAACATATTGTAAAAGATAGGAAAGCTGATTACTTTAATTCTTGCAATTAAACTCCACAGGCAACTCTTTAAAATGAAGTTATAGAATAGTAAAGAAACAACTTCCATAAAAGTGCCATTTGTTATCTTTTCTTTTCCCCCTCAATGGGGTCAAAGTGAAAGAGATTCATATATTTTTATTGCAGCACATGAACTCCTTTCTAATTCTTGTGCAGATAGTCTTCAGTGCTTACTATAATCAAGTCAGAAATGCAAATTCAGAATTACAGCTGCTTAGTCTAATTTTAAACGTCTCTATTATCTCCGTCATCTCCATCCCCAGTGCTTGGATGCTCCCAGAAATACTTCTAAGAACAAGAAATCCTCAGGAAGCCTGTGAATGAAGGAGGATGAGGTGGAGCAGGGAGAGAATCAGGATGAAAATGCTCTGACAAACGTCCTGCTCAGCAGGAGCGCTGCTGGGAGGCTGCAGAGTTTGCTGAGCTGTTCCTTGCCTTACATGGGTGGCCCATGCTCCCCCTAAAATTCAAGCTGAATTTTATTCAGCGTGTTTGGGACTCTTGGCCTTGCTAAGTGTTGTTTCTGGGTCACATCTGATACCCGGCAAGAACAGGAAGGTGAAGCAAAGGAAAGAGGAGAGCTATTCCTATCCTGTGGTTTGATTTTCCTTGCATGGCTCAGGGGGAATTCTGTGTGTGGCTAAGGCAGCAAACTGAATCCCTCCATGCTCTCGCACACTTTTGCATCCTTGAACAAAGTTGTTTTTTTTTCTTTCACACTCAAATTCCAATCCTTGCATTCAGGCCTGAGCTCAAGGGATGCAGGGGAGTGTGGAGGAAGTGCTCAGGTGTTAAAGAGCAATGGGGACACGAGTCCTGGCCTGGATTGTCTTCTACTCCTGCAGGGTTTGGATGAAAACCAGCATCAAATCTTACACACATTTATAATTCTCTGTATGCTTTCTTCATCTTCTGAATAATCTTAGTTCATTTCCAAAGCATTTTCTGCTAGTACTTTATGATTTGCTTTGTCCTAATTCTGTACTTAGTACCAATTTTGTTTACAAATTCAGCCTAAGAACTAGAGAATGTCTGTGTTCAGATATTTACCTTCACTTGGCTGAGTAAGAAACAACATTTCATTATTGTTTTAAATTATATTTAATATATTTAATTATAATTTCCTTAATGTGATCAGTGAAACTATCACCTTGCTTCCTGTGGAGTCTTCTTGGAACTCCAGCCAAAGGTATTGAATGGTCCCAGGTGATCTCAAACGCTGCAGCACAACCTAATTTACATGACAGAGTAGTATGGAAGCATACATTTTGTGCAAACATAGCCAAAAAGCCTTCAGAATTAATGTCTTGAAGTAGTTGAGAAAGCTGAGTGACTGTAGTAGCCATGGTAACTTTTTTTCCCTTTTGCTTTTAAGTAGAAACCTCAGTGATTACAAGGCTCTGTGTGAGCCTTGAGCTGGGGATCTGCTCAGCAAACTACAAATGTGGTGGCAGCAAAGGAAAAATCCCAGCTAGCTGGACAGATTGAACACAGGGAGAGCAGTGTGGATTGGGTGCAAAAATAGTAGGCTTGCAAACACAATTAGGTTGAGAGCTCTAATTGTGGCAGAGATGCTTTTTTGGAGGCTCCACACTCCGTGCTCTCCTTTTTTGCTGCTAGTTTTAGAACTGTTTTGGCTTGACATGTGCTGAAGCTGCACATCCCCTTTAGCTCAGATGCTGCCAGACACTGACTTTGGACTGACAGATCTTTGCAAACTTGGTTGCATGCTAAAGGTGGAGTCAGCTTAACTTTATTTTAATTTTTTTATTGYTTTTGGGTTCACAAGAGTGATGCTGAGATGCACTGACAACATGAGTGTGTTCAGGTCTCGTCAGCTTAATGAGTTTATTTTTGCTGGGTGGTTGACAGTCAGCCAAAAGAAACAAAAAATTACTTAGCCCAAGAACAGCTTCTTGGCTGGTTTTTCATAAAAAGATCAGTCAGGAGGAAGGGGAAACACTAGAGATGGGTATTTTTAATATCAGTTTTCCATAATGGTGTAAAAATGGGGCTCTCATTATTTTGCTCTCTCTGCACCATAACCACATTAAAGGTGGGGTGAGGTCCATTCTGTTGCCACAATATCCAGAAAAAGTTCTGTGCCACCCTCGGGGTGCTGCAGGATTTGTGATGTTTAAAGCTTTTCCTGGTCAACCYTTKGGAGATAATCCACAGTAATTRAATATTTCTTGAAACAGAGTGAGAYGGGCTGTGGAATGGTTAGGACATGGGTGGATGAGGGAAATCAATGTTTGATTACACAAAAGGAACTTTTAAGGAAGGACTGAAARCCACATTGCCCAGAGAAATGCCATAGGAAGTGTATCAAAGGCAAATCCTGGATTTGTGGACAGACTGGGGAATGATATCCAGCTCAGGATATTTTGTGATTCTATAAAATAAGACACTGGAGTTTAAACACTTCAGGTGTGCTTGAAATTACTACTGTGAATTGTGCAGATTGATTGTGTCCAAAAATTTTGAGTGACCTTCTACRCCCACCCCTTGACTGGGCTGGTTTGGATGTTTCTCTTTCATTGCTGTTTTTCATTAATAAGTTGTTTTTCATTAAGGTGAAAGCAATATCTTGTAAATGAGGAAAGAATTTTGAAATCAGTCTTTAAAAAAATGTGGTTTTAATAATTTCCACCTTGCTTTAATTGGAAATGGGAATGGAAGCCACCTCTGGGCCACTGCAGCTCAGGTATGGGAAATGCAGCAAAGCACAGCTGCTGTGGGACAGGTACATGACAGCAGGACTTTTAACAGCTTCAGGTACTTAGRGGTTCTTTTATTAAGAGGAAAATAAATAAATACAAAAAAAGAAAGTCCTGTGTCTGAGCAGGTAAACCTCCTTTAGGTATTAAAATAAAACTAAAGCACCCCTATTGAATCTGAACTCTGGTCTTCACTTAATCCTCCTTTTGCAGTAAATTCAGTGCTTTGAATCTGAAATCCATTTCTCCAATTTCAAGAAATGTGCAAAACATGAGGAACGCTTAACAAGGACTGAGTAGAAAGATTTATTTTACCAGGAGCCTCTTCCAGCGTTGCAGAKGGTTGCTGGCTGTCTTGTTTAAGGGACTAGTTTGGGTATTCAGATTATGCAAGATTAAATCCTTGATCCTCTGAAATTAATTACAGAATTTTCATCAGTGTTGCAAAGCTCTTACCCAACACTTCTGGAGCTGGTTCTGCCTTCGGCTGTGGATTGTTTCTGTGTGTTTTAAGTGGAGCTGGAGCCAGTCCTGTGTGCTATTACAGTGATGCATAAATTGCTTCTATCTCTGGAAAATTCAAATGTTTTCCTGTGTTACCTTGTAGAGCAGTCATGAGCACTGATTGTGTCTGTTACATGCTTTAGAAAGCAAATGATTTATGTGAGCAGGAGGGTTTTATTTCCATTTTAACATTAAAAAAAAATCAGCAATAAGTGTCTGGTACATCAGCTCTTCTTTGCATCTGATTTCTGAGCTGCTCCAAATACACAATACATACTGCTCAACCTTTCATTTTAATGAGTTATTTTTTGTGTTGTTGTTGAATCCAAAGCCTGCTTTTCCTCTGAAGTGAGAAGCTTCTGTTGTCGTGTTGGCCCAGTAGAAGAAMACATTACAGGTGGATTGAGTTCCCTAAATATGACAGAGAGAGCTGGCAGTGTTCAGCTTTGCTCTTCACCTAGGGCATGGGGCTCATGCAGCTCTGATTCTGTACAACATTCTGGGTTATAACTCAGTGCTAGAGATAACCTCAGCCATACCAAAGCACTGAGTACTTGATAAATTTCACTGTATTTATCCCCAGAGGTGCTCACATGGATGGAAWGATGCCCTGGGAGGAACCACAACTCTGGGTCAGTCTTTAGTGTGGCAGGGTACATGAAATAACATTGCAATTTCCTGAGAGAGCCAGCATTTTGGCAAAGTGAAAATAGAATTTCAAATGTCTTAAATTCTGGGYGTTACAGACATGTGTATCTTATATTCTGTGTGATTGATCTGAATTAACTCTGGGCATGTTTCTAAACGCAGAGTTCTGTGGAGAACATCACTAGAAAATGCAAGATCTGTCAAGGGCAGTGATCACAGTCAGCATGTTAGAAAAAATTCATGATTTGTTCCTCCAAGRAAGTTCTGGTGTCTCAGGAGAAACTGTTGTGTTTTGATTTTTGGATCCCACTAAATAAACCAGATGGATTTGGTGGAGGTGTGTAATCMCTTGGATTTCTTCTGTCCCAGCAGTGATACCACACCCCACTTGCAGTCCTTGCACATGTTTAATCACCATTAAAGAAGCTGTTGGGTTTWAAATCTTATTTATCCAGGTCCTCTAGTGAAAATGCCAAACAAAAACTCAMTTTTACTGAAAGGTGTCCCTGCCCATGGCAGGAGGTTTGGAACTAAATGATCATTAAAGGCTCCTTCCAACCCAAACCACTGTRTGATCCTGTGATTTTATTATTTTAAAGAAAGAATTTTGTTGAGAGTCATTACTAAAATTCAGTCTAAACATTAGACCAAAAAAAGTGTATGTTTGTATATTTCTAAATAATGGAGAGCAAATTACGTGCCAGTWATATTATTAAAGCTAAAACCATTTGAGTGTGTTAAAATTGAGTTCTGCACAATATTGTGAAAAAGCTAAAAAATATGAAATGCTGTTTTTTATTATGATAAATTATTGTGCTTCCGGTGATTCCGAGATATCTTATGTGTCAAAGTAATGAGCACTTCCCATATTTAATTACTTTTTTGCTAAGTTAGGTTCTTGAGCCAGAGGAAAAATTTAATTTTTAAGAGGTGCATTTCTGTGAAGGTTGCYACAAAATGTGAATCATTGTGAGGCCTCAATAAAATGCAATCTGTTATTCCTTGTGTTTTACTTCAAGCCAGTTTGAAATGTAGGGAGATGCTTTTTTGCTCCACTCTGGCTCCGAGTTGCTGCAGTCCAATGTTTTCTGTCCTGATGCTATTTTTGTTGCTGCTGTTTGTGTTGAAGGCTTGTGATTTCATTAACAGTTATTTTAAAACCTGAACAACCTGACAGAGGGCTAAATAGAGCATAATTCTGTTTCCCATGTAGATAAGCTCAACAACACATGAATAAAAATCAGGTTGGCCTCTCCTCCACGCTTCACAAGTCTCCCGTGTGGCTTTGGGAGCCTTTGGGAAATGGGCCATGTTATCTTTAATTTTTTAAATAATTAGCATTGCTTTAATCCAAAGTGTATTTCTGGATGRATTTGCAAATAATAATAGGTGTGGTTGTTAAGATTCCTTTTTTCCTGGCTGTTTTTGTCTGTGTTTCTGGCATGGGGGAGTGGGATCTTATCCCCTTCCCTGGATGGGAAGCCGTGCATTGAATGAAGGAGTTAAACAATTTTCCCAGACTTTGAACCCATTTAAGGTTGTGTTAACCCTTGAAACCCCAAACGTGTGTCTTACATGTTAACTGCACCTGTGAAATCATCCTAAGAGTGTCTTTGTCACTCAGGTTGTCACAACACAGGCTCGTGGTTGTCCTCRGAATGAAATAACTTTGATTAAATTACACAGGCTCTCCTGATCCTTGCTTTTCTGGCCTAAAGGATGATGTGGTGACCTTCTGCTGACACTACACAGAATGTGGGCTTTGTTGATGAATTTGAGATCTGCCCCTGAAGTTTCAACCAGAGGTGCTTGTTCTACACAAGTTCCACACAAGTTCTACCAATGTGGCATTTGCTGGGTCCCCAGGATGGAGGAATTGATGAATCTGACTCCGTGTTCTTAGAAGGCTAGTTTATTATTATATTATATTAATTATATTATATTATATTGCTATACTAAAACTATATTGAAGAATAGAGAGAGGATGCAAACAGAATGTTACAAAGAATGATAATGAAAAACTCGTGACCCTCTCCAGAGTCCTGACACAGCCTGACTGTGATTGGTCACTAAGTAAAAACAATTCACATGAAACCAATGAAACAACCACCTGTTGGATAAGCAGTCTCTAACCACATTCCAAAGCAGCAAAACAGGAGAGAAAAATGAGATAATTATTGTTTTCATTCTTCTCTGAGGCTTCTCAGCTTCCCAGGAGAAAAATCCTGGGCAAAGAGGATTTTTCAGAAAATATAATGGTGACACTACCAACTTTGTTTTTTGAGGTTATCCCTGTGACATTTGTCCCTTCTCCACATTAGGTTGCATGTTCTGTTATTTGTATTCATTTCATGTGATTTGTTCAATGTAAGAAAACAAGCCTGTGCTACGTTTGTTTTTAAGTGAAGAGAAAAAAAATGCCTTTCTCTGGGATGATGACAATGAGCTGTTTATTACCACAAGCTGTGCATTTTATTTTCTTTTACTTAGAAAGCAGTGATTTGTCTGAATTTTTGGAGTGGTTTTTAAGTGAATAATGATATAAGAGCCTTCTTACTTGAGGCTTCTTATAAATGTAGTTATTTATATGAGGAAAAATTGTTCAAGCGTGGATTATTTATGTGGAGGAGAAAACTGGCTCTGGATTGATATAATTTTTCTTTCCCATCTGCTCTGAACGAATTTGTTTTCTCTGTGAGCAACGAGTGCTTGCTTGCAACTTTGTTTTAGATACTTAGGAACTCCTTTTAGTACTTCCCTTAATGAACTGATCCAATTCCAGCCTCACCTTTTGTTCTTCAAGGCAAACTTTGTTCTGTCATGGCTTCAAAGAGGTGTTGTGGCCTTTCCTCTTTCATTTTTGGCAGACCTGGTTTCATCAGGTGGTTAAAAGTAGAACCATTTTTTTTTCTTTTGGCCTGGTGATATTGTCATGTTTTTTCCTTAATTTTTTATTTTCCTGCCAACAACGAAGAAGATTAATTGCACTTTGCTCCCACCCCCTTCTGATCTCACTTTTGATGCTGGTCCCTTCCTAAGATGGTCCAGTCTGTGCCTGGAGCCTGGGCTCAGCCTCCTGAGGGAACTGGGATGTCAATTCACCCAGCAGATTGTTTCCAAATGGGTAATTCTGTCACTGGGAATGTGCAGTTGTTGGTTAAAAGAGCATCCAAGCAGCCTTCCTAAAGCATTGTTAATTATTGACAGTAAAGAGAGACGTGGAGGGGTTTATATCAATAAAGATCTCTCCTACCTACAGCCAAGAATGACCTAATTTGTTTTTTTTTTTTAGGTACACCAGCAGGATATGTCTGTAAACAGTTTCTAAGCAACAGCTCCCTGTCCTCTAGAAAGAATGTCACATTTTATCCCTGACTCCTGGGTTTTGCAGCCCTTCTGCCCAAATCTGCCCTGGTTTTAGGGGGAGCTTGGAGGAGCCTCTTCTGCAAGGATGAKTCTCCTCTTTTGTAGTACCAGCACCCACCCAGGGCTCGTGAGGTGTTGGAAATTAAATCACTGTCTCCCTTCATGCTGCTCTGCCAACAGCTTTGCTGTCACAGGCCAGCACTGTGAATTATTTCTGTGCAGCTTCATAAACATTCTGTAATGATCAAAGAGCCCATATTTCTACTTCCATTTAAATCCAGGAGGTGACAAACCAGAAACACCTCGGTAATTTTTTTTTTTTTTAAGTGATTACATGGTTTGAGCTGGTTTTAAAGGGAAAAAGTGACTTTTCCTCACAGCACAACAGGTCTCTCTTTTCACCAAGACTTGTGTGGCATCTGTCTCAGACTGAGGGAAATTCAGAGGTAAAGAAAAAGAGCCCTTTGTTATCAGGTTTTTATTAGCCCTGTCCCTGGAAGTAAATGTTTAGTTTGTTGAAGGTCTGGGAGGAAGAAGAGTCACAACCTCATCAGTTAGCAGAGGATGGTGGGACCTACAGAAATATTTTGTTCATTTTGCTTGGTTATTTTTAATTTGCTCTGTTTTCTGCTACTGTTACGTAGCATTTCAGTTTGAAAAACTGTCTTGCTGCTTTTATTAAGAGAAAAGGCCTGTGGCTGTTGGAACTGTTTAGATTTGAGTAATGGTTATGATTGATAATATAGGCTGTAGCCTATGGCCTGATTTAAAGGAATTGTRGAGTTTATTTCTCCTCTAGATGAGGTAAAATGATAGGTCTTGTGTTTGWGAAAAACAGAGCTCTGTATGCTTCCTCTGCTATTGTGAGGAGCTGTCTAGTTTCTTACAACTCTCTTTGATTTYGAATCAAACAAAGGAAATAGAGATTTCTGCCACGCACAGAATGGGGAGTGGAAAGGCAGTGCAAGCACTTTTCTGGCTTGCATTAAGAAATAAAAATGAGTAGAAGGAATTCTGTGGGAGAGGTTAGGTGTTATGATGTGCAAGTGGAAAGCACAACAAGAAAAGAAGTTGAAAATACCTGTCTGTTTAAAACTTACCATCAAAGTCAAAAAATCTGGAGTTAGAAGATTGATGAAACATGAGCTTTTGAAGAACTTTTTWATGAAAAGGGCAATAAAACTAAGATTTGTGATGTTCTTACTCTTTAGGGGCTGCTAGGGTGGCTTTCTGTCAAATACCATAAAAACAGGCTGAKGAAAGAGTGAGAGTAAATTCTGGTTTTTACTGTTCTCAGCGTTCTCGCCTTCTCCATTACATTTTGACCAAGAGTAGTGTATCATCATAAAATTCAGACTGAAAGTGAGCTTTTGGGGCTTTGTGCCTTTCTGTTCATTTCTTAGGTAAAGAAAATGGTAATCTCAGGCAATCCCTACCAATATTTGGCTGATATTTCCCTCTAGCTTTGGGCAAAATGTACCTGATTATTTGTCTTCCATGTAGAATAATTCCTCATTATTATAATTATTTTTCTGTTATTTCATTATTTCTGTGTAATTATGTATAAATAATGGATAAATCTCGCTGAAAGAATGTCTCTGTTACTTAAAYATTCTGCTGTATACTAAGTATTCTTTTCTGTACAAGGCAAATTCTTGCACCTTTGCAAGCTCTAGGTTTATAGAAAAACCTCCCTTTTCAAAAGCAAAYGATTGTAGCTTTGTTTCCTGCATATATTAACAAAATGTTTGAAGATTGAAGGGAGTGAACATGCAGTGAGTCATCTTGTGTGGAGAATAAAACCTGATAGATTTGTGAATGRAATCCAGCTTTGGGAAGTGGAGCATGTAGTTTATTATTGCTGCTTTTTGGGGTTGTTTGGGTTTTTTTTTTTTAGTTTATTTTTGCTTTTAACAGATGTGTGAGGAAGGTTTTAATTAAAGTTGGGAAGTGCTGTCTTACACATTTGTAAATCAGCAAATACTGGGATGAATTGAATTCAGTGAAATTTTAATATGGGTGGGAATATCTGTCTGAGAGATTTTGAAGAATTTTTGGAAGTGCCTCCATTGACTCTGTTTCAGGAGCTTTGATTCCTAAACCTAAACACAAACATGTGGATGCCTACAAAGTTTGAAAGTGAACTGAAAACTGGAAGTTTGATGAAGTTCCTTGGCTTTTTTGTGTTAGAACAGGTGTAGGATTTTAGCAGAATTGTGGTTTGCTCTGATGACATCTCTGGAATGCCAAACTCTGCCCTGTGTTGTACAAGGATTTCTGCAACTCAGAAAATACTAAACATGCTGATCACAGGGGAAGTGAATAATAAAATCTGTCCTTCTTTCTGTAGYGGTAGTGGTTGGAAACAAGAGGATATGGGTGGTGTGATTGATCCYTGGATATTCCATCCCCAAGAACCAGCTGCTCATGGACTCCCTGAGTCTCAGGGCAGCAACTGGACCAGGGTTTTTAATTAAGGACAGGAATGTTATTGTTTCATGGCTTCCCTCCTTCGTGTTCCCTTCACTTCTGAAACATCCTGCTGCAACTGGTTCCACCAATCTGAGGGGACAAATGTTGCCTGTTGGATGGTTTGAAATCTGATGGGTGAAGAATTTGAGGTGCATTTGAGCTCTTGTGTCACAGGAGCTGTTGTGAGCTCTGYTCCACTCTGGGCCATCTGTCTTCACACAGAACATGGAATGGTTTGGGTTGGAAGGGACCTTAAAATCACCCAGTCCTCACCCCCTGCCCTGGACTGGGACACCTTCCACTGTYCCAGGTTGCTCCAAGCCCCATCCAGCCCGGCCTTGGACACTTCCAGGGATGGGGTGTGGTTTAATCATATTTCTTTGTGATTTATTTAAAAATTGGATGATGAGCTGTGTTTAGACTCTCTTCATATGGAAAGCATTCCTGACATGGAGACTCTACAGATCCTTTTTCWGGTTCTGCCAGACCTTTGTGGAGGTGCAAGGACGTGAGGCATTAAGAATATAGATGTATAATAGATAGTGACATACAAGTATCTTGTTTTTTTTTTCCTGAACAAAGCTGTGCAGAGCTTTACTTTTTCAGAGGGCTCTGTGATCAGTTGATATCTTCAAGCCAACCATTTTACATGTAAAGTAGAGTTACTTTTCCCCATGTTATTCCCACGTTGTTCTTCGTTTTATGCACTGGTGAAAAATGCATTTTCATTACCCATTTTTGCCCCTGGTCACTGAGCTTGATAATATCTGCAATCTGAACAGGGAGATTTATGATGGAGTGTTCTGCTTTATTTATTTATTTCTATTAATCATTAGAAATGATTTACTTTTCTCTTTCACTTTACTCTTTGCCTCCTTTTTTTTTTCCCAAAGTGGTGGTGGCAGAAATTCCTTCTGGGGCCTGGTGATGCTGTTACAGGGAAGATGTGAGGTTGTGCTTTACTTTCCAGAAGCTCAGAATCCAATTAAATAAAGGAGTTAATTTAACAGGCAGTGTAATTATACTGCATGGACTGAAGTTCTGCAATGAAGTAGGAAAAGCTCGGAGAGGATGAGGCAGAATTTGTCTGAAGACAACTTCACTGAAGTGTAGTCAGGGATCACAGGAGAGGAAAAACTTGGTTCTGAATGAGTTTGGGACTAAAACTGCCACTGTTGAAAACATCTGAAGCAGTGATCACAGAAATTTTGGTTCAAAGCCTTGTAGGAGGTGGGGGAAAGAGGCAAATTCACTRTGGTCGTGTTTAATCTCCAAAGAGAACTACACATACAGGGAGGTATGATTAAAAGGCAATTAAAAAGAACACTTTGGGAGTTTGTTCTTGAGAAACTTCACAGAGTCATAGAATCGTTTAGGTTGGAAGAGACCTGGGAAATCATAGAGTCCAACCATTTCAAGGAAGTAAATAAATAATACTCATTAAAATAGAAAATGAAGGAAAGGCAGTGAGGACTCAGGACAGCAGCAAAAGCTACTTTTAGATAAGACAAGTTTTTAAAAAAAGTATCATAATGTGCAARTATTCAAAGCCCAAAATGTTACATGGGAGGCCAAAAATAATTCTGCAAAAACATTCAAGATGTGAAAAGCAATTATGAATCTTTTTCAAGTGCTTTGGAAGCAAGAAGTGTTGCAGAGAGTTGGCAGCCAGTAGCAAAAGGAGGTAGGAAAGGTAAAAGGCAAAGAGGATGAGGCCCAGAAGAAAAAACAGGGAGAGTCTGAGCATCCTTGTTCACAGGGAAGCTTCCAGAAAACATGGCTGAGACTGAAGTGTTGGTTAAAGGTGTTTTAGAGGAAACAGATACAATGAGTGATATCATGTCACTAAAATTGAATTATTTTCTAGCTCACCATGCATTCATGTGTTGCCCTGCCTCAGGGGTCAGGTTTCATAGCACAGAGAGCATTGATTAGATCCTGCATTGACATTGCCATTGCCTGCTTTTTGCCAATTTGTAGCACTACTTAATGTATTACTTCCTTTGAAAAGGTGCCAGTTTCATCTTGTTTCCCTTTTTT
>JACDOX010000021.1:940708-1130036 GCA_014549065.1 Cardinalis cardinalis
AGCCTTCTGTTCTCCAGGTGAGCACCCTCAGCCCTTCCAGCCTGGCTCCAGAGCAGAGGGGCTCCAGCAAAAGTCTGGGATGGGAGGAATAGTGGGACAAGATGAGCAGACAGCTTTTCACCATGATGTTGCTGGACAGATTCTTGCTGGGATGCATGTAGTGTGTAGTAAACTCAGACTATCAACTAGAATAAAAGAAAATAATTTCAGTTACTGCTCTAATTAAATTTCTGAGCAGCATATCCAGCTGGGTCTGCTCTAAGAAAAAGAAATTGCTTGCAATGTGTTTTTTGGTTTTTGTTTATTTGAATTAAATTTTGGGCTGTAGCCAAACCTAGTTGTGCTTAAATTTTGTTATTTGGCTGTGAATATGAAGGTGATGCTCTTGGAGAATGTAGATCAGAAATCTGTAAGTGATGTCACAGATTCTGTTTTCTAAGAGAAATGGATGATAATCACATGATCTTTTTTAAGTTATATCACCATTTCCTGTCTAAAAAAATATAAACATTTAAAGTATGTATTTTCATGAGATACCCTTTTCTGAATAATTTACTTAATTTGCTCCTTTTTTTCCTGTGTGTATAATTATCATCATACCAYTGCCAGCATTATTTAATTTCTATAATTATCAGTATTAAAATGAAAASCCTTGGTTTTTTGTCAGGCACTTTAAGTGATTTATCCTCTGACAGATTTCTCTTTCCTCCTTTGGTCTGTTTATTRAAAAGATTGGCAGTTCTATAGAATATGAAGTTTTTAGATGCACATTGGCTTTCATATATTAAGGAAAAAATAATTATCACTCTTTTAGTTCTGATTATTCCTGTATCATTGCAGAGTTTCAGAAATGGGATATTGGGCACGTGGTTTATGTTACTGTGGTAACATAATGGTTAACAATGGTTGATGGCTGCTGGGTTCAGATGCTCTGGAGTGCAAGCTGCTCCAGAAATCCACACTCTTTTCCAGCACACATTTGGAAAATACAGGGGATTTGTCATTTCTACAGCATAGAAATGTAGCTTTGAGATGTTTTATTAAACTAGGGGATAAGGAAAATGGGGGTTTGGAGAGATCATATGTACCTGTTKGTTTAATAAGAGGCGCTGAGTTGACAATCCCTATCCCAGGAAGGGAAGGTGCTTAGGCTGAAAGTTGGTTGGAGAATTTTCCTTGAGGCAGAGGTTACATTTCCAACCACATTTSTGTGGCAGSAGCTCTCTGGCCCCAGAGRCAGACAACTTTCCCAGGCATCAATCTAGGAAAGGATGGGAGAAGATCAGAGAAAAGAATGAGAAACAAATCTTACCTTGCTGCACCTGGTATTGTGAACATGTGGAATGTGTAATGGAGATTTGCTTATCAAACAAATGGTAAAACAAACAAGTAGTTTCTTAATTAGCCAATGGTGATGGTGTTTGGATTAGAGGACCAGTTAGGTCCAGCTGTATCATAACTGTCTATTAAAGTATGGGTTTCTTAATAAAGAAATCTTAATACATGGAGTCTGTGTCAATTATTACCCAGCGGGGACCCGCCTGTGCTGACACATTTGTCCCTCAAGTCCAGCTCAGTTTTCAGATCCCAAAAAATGMCTTCCTCCATTAACTGGATCTGCTGGCAAAGCTGCCTGAAGGACATCATCCCCACCCCCACCATTTTAGGTCAGAGGGATTTTTCTGTTTCAGCCCTGGAGCTGTTGAATCTCTTACTCTTGGGAGTTGGATTGATCAGTCCTTTTCTCCTTCCCCCACGTTCTGCTTTAGGAATTCACTGAATTATTCCTGTTAAAATCTGTCCCCTCCTTGGGGAGGGGGCAGATTTTAACAGGGCAGGGATTGTCCCCCTGTGCTGGGCATTGGTGAGGCCACACCTTGAGTGCTGTGTCCAGTTCTGGGTCCCTCATGGCAGGAGAGACATTGAGGAGCTGGAGCTGTCCAGGGAAGGGAATGGAGCTGGGGAAGGGTCTGGAGCCTCAGGAGAGGCTGAGGGAGCTGGGAAGGGGCTGAGCCTGGAGCAAAGGAGGCTCAGGGGGGACCTTGTGGCTCTGCACAGCTCCTGACAGGAGGGSACAGCCGGGGGGGTCGGGCTCTGCTCCAGGGAACAGGGACAGGAGGAGAGGGAACGGCCTCAGGCTGGGCCAGGGGAGGGGCACAGTGGACATCAGGAATAATTCTCTCTGGARAAGTTGTGAAGCCTTGGAAAGAACTTCCAGGGAGGTGTTGACATCCCCATCCCTGGAGGTGTGCAAGGAAGGCCTGGCTGTGGCACTCAGTGCTTGCCTGGGGACTGGTCACAGGCTGGACTCCATGACCGTGGAGGTCTTTCCAACCTAAATAATTCTGTGATTTTTGTGTTTCCTCTGCAAGCCAGCCACAATCCACAGGAGGCAAAGCACAAATGTCACCCCAAGGAGCCAAACTCAAATTTCCAAGGACTGAAGTAAAAGCCAGCAGGGAGGTATTTTATCCCACCTTTCCTCTGGAGGCAATATGCATGACAAAGATGCTGAACTGCCCAGTTGGAAYATATTGCTCATCTTTGTCTCAGCTCTGTCTTCCAAGAAATTCTGTTTCATTTAAACTTGTTTAAATCCAGAATGGCTTCAAGTTACTGCTTTAGAGCTACATTTTAGTATTGTAAAGTATTTTTTTTTGAAAGAAAGATAAAGGTTGAAAATAACTATAGTAACTAGCCTAGATGGTTGAATAATGKTTGGACAGAACAGAAATAAATTGTAAACATAATTCTTTTCCTTGAAAATCTCAAAGCTGCATTTAATAGAGATACTCTTAGGTAGTTAAAGAATAATAAAGAAGTCTTGCCCTATCACTGAGTGGTTGTAGCATCATTTTTATTTCACTGTATCTTTCTTTCTCACCCTAAATTTCCAGATAACACACAGTGGATGAAACTTTTAATTTCACTTTGTTTAGATTACTAATATTCTTCCAAACACAGACTGTTTGTTCTGTATTTGATAAGGAACATGATAACCCATTTAAATGGAAAGGGAAGTAACAGATACCTCTGTGCTTTTATTTTTAATTATTAGGTAGTGTAAAATCACAGGCAAATCTGTGTAACAKAAACACACACTGCTGGCAGCCACAGCTTACATTTGAAAGGCCATCAGCACTTCTCTGGGGTTTTTTTGCTGATGTTTTAGGCAGTGGAGCTGTGTCTCAAACACTCCTTGCTCTGTTTTGCTGTGGGGTAATGTGTGATCCACAAGGCCCAAAATTGAAGGAATTAGAGGGGGAAAAGACCTTTCAGGTTTTGTGGGTTATTTTTTTGACAATGCAGGATTCTTACGCCATCAGCAATGTTGTCAAATACGTGTCTGTTGTAATCACAAATGATCTTTCCAAGAGTTTTTTCTGCAGTTTCTAAATGCAGATCACCATAGGAAAGACATCCTCTGTCTCAGGTTTTGTGGTTTCCTTGTTGTACTTCTCATTCATGTTAAAGAATTGTGATTAGAAAAAAAAATAAATTGAAGTTTGTTCCATTTTCCTCCCCATCAGTTACTTTTCTAAAGGCAAATCATTCTTCTTGATCAGTGACCTCTAAAACCAGTTGATTTACATTTAAATACAATTTACATTCCTAATAAAAGGGGAATAAAAGGGCCACAATATTCACATTGAAACATTCGTTTTCATCTATCACGGTAAAAACAATTTATTGTAACCATCATATCTATGGAAAATACTAACATTAAAATTAAAATTAGAAGTCAATACTTGACAGACTGACATAATCTTATAWTCTGCATTTCCTTTATCTTCCCCTTTGTCTGCCTGCTTATGAGCTGTTTAAATTCCTTTCCTTAATTTTTAAATTTTTAGAATAATTTGCATTTAAAGAATGCTGGATAGTGTTATTTGATAGACTTGATTTTTTTTTTTCATGTTTAAATTTTGGATGGAAATTTTAATTACCATTCAGAAAATTGWCATTTAAATAGTTCTTATTTTAAGACCATATATATGCAGGGTGGATGCATTATTTTTCTTACTGTTTAAATCTGTGTAACAAATGTTATCTGTAGCTGKATATAATTTTATTTATTTTTTGGGTATGTATGTATATTATCATATCCTTTCAGTTTTGGAAGTGGGAGATTTCTGGTTATTATACTGATTTTTTTTTTCTTTAAATGCTCAAAYGAATAAAAGAAACAAAACTTTCCAGGATTTTCAAATAGAGCCTGAGCCTTGAATGAAGGTGTTGAATTAGACATGACATAGATGTGATATAAATTCCAAAGCTGGAACATAAATCCAACTGTGATTTAGAGTATATGCATAGCACTAAAAAATGCAGATGGAGTTCTGACCTCGAGAGCTCCTGCAGAGAATAAAGGGCATTTTTACCCTGCCTCTCTCTATAATAAATAAACTGAGGAATGGCTTAAAATTTCATCTATTGCTTATTAAAAAAACCAACCAAACAATAAAACATGATTTTGAAAAGTGTTCCTGGGTAAGATTTCCAAAAGCTTGCAAAAAGGAAACCATAAAGAGGTTTTCTCTTCAGCTTCATTATGAATTGATGAACCTTGCAATTTAAATCRGTTTTGCTCATTAATTTTCATGTGTGTGAGCTAAGTTCATTGTATTGATCAGAAGTTCTAAACCTGATGTGATTAAAACCCATAAGTGCAATAAGAGAACAAACACTGCTGTTGATCTCTGATGTGATTTYTTCTTCAAATTAACAGGATCTGGTTAATTTGCTGCAGTGGAAGAGGCCTGGGCAGGTTTAATAATTCATTTTATAGAACAGGGGTCAGGGACACTGAGTGACACATCCTGTCTCACTGATTCTGATTTTTGAGGCTCAATTTAAGATCATATTAGTAACTTACTCACAGAAATAAATTACCAATATGGTCTTAACGATTATATTATTTTATATTATTTTGAAATCATCTCTCAGGGATGTGAAGCCAGGTTTTACTCCAGAGCTGTGTGGTGCAAGAATGAGGAAGGTGGAGCAAATGCTCTTGCAGCTGCCACTCGCCCATGGGCAGATTTTTGGTTTTTGTGTGTAGATGTCTGAGTTAAAATGACAGAACCAGCCATATTTCAGTTGCCCCTGGAGAAGCTTTGGAAATTTGCTGGGAAGCTGGAGAAAAGCACRTTTTAAAATCATTTTTTGGGCAGATTTTTTTTTTTTTTGCTCCTGCCTTTCCTCCCCACTCCTATCAATGTTTATTTCTGTTTTGTGTTATTTTTAAGTGACCCCTCTCTCTAGAGTAATCAACTGACTGCTTGATTAAAATTGGATATTTTGCATAATTAAATGAGCTTTTTGGCCTTTCTTGCTTTGAGGTTTGGTTTTAGTGGAGACTTCAGTGGTGCTGCTGTTGCTCCAGGTATTTGGAGGATTTGGAAGTTCTAGTGATTAGGATTTTGTTTAATTTTGATGGGCATTAATACCTTCCTGTACCTGATAATTTTTGAGAGGTTATATGATTAAAGAGAACCTAAATTGTGCTTTCTCTACTTAGACTTCTCACATTCTAATTTCCCTTTTTTTTCTTTATGTCACCATTATTTATAGACCTTTCAGTGTGAATAATTTACAGGTGAAGGCCTTTTGGCTTTAATAAATTGGGATATATTTGGTTTTCCTGGTTCTGTGATAATTTATTTTAATACTTAGGTCARTAGTTGAAGGAGCAGAGGGGCACCTTGGAGAATCCTCTTCTCAAAGCCCTGATTTTCTCTCTGCTTTTTGTAAAGCTTCTGTACTCCCTTCAGTCAGTAATTTTGATTTTTCTATGACTTGGTGATCCATCTTAGATAAACATATTGCACTCTCCTTTTCCCCTTTCCACCACATCTTTTCTCTTGAAGCTTACAATGAATTTTCTGTTGTTTTTAACACATCCCCTTTAAATGGGAAAGCTTTCATAAGGATGAGCTGACCTAAATCAAAGGTTGAGCTCTTTGTCACTTGTCTGTCCCTGCTGGTACCTGGGAGAATTATTTATCCACCTGTAAACAGACTTTTCTGTGTGCTTTTAATCACTTAACAGTTTCTGTGGCCATTCAGCTATATAAAAACACTCTTTGTCTTGCTTCTGATTGAAGACCTCTCTCTAGCCATTAACTGTTGCTCAGATGTTGCTGAAACATTGGCTGCTTTGATGTCTCTGCATTTGAGTGCCATTATCTATTAATGAATTTAATAAAAAAACCTCATCCATCAATAACCTTTAGTTCCTTAAACCCAGGATTTTCTTAGACTGGCTGTTATGAACTTGGAGGTAGCTTCAGTCACATTGTTTACATGTCCTTAATTATTATTTTTTCAGATCTATCATCTGAGCTCCTACAGAATAATGAGAAAATGGGCTTAAGATAATTTCTGTTCAGTTTCCAGCCACTATTTCACGTGGTATTCTGCTCTGAGTGGGGCTAATTTGAAGCTCTGTTGATAACAGATAAAAATACTGATAAATACTGGATAAATACTGATAAATACTCTACTGTGGGCTCCTTCAGCAAAGTTCAGTATTGCAGCAAAGAATGAATTTACCCAGGAATAATTAAGTTTTTGACACGAATCTGGTGGCTTCAACAGGAGGACAAGTAGGTTGTGTAGAAACAGCAGACAAAAAATTGCTTGTGAAGTGTCTGCATTTCTTCTGGTTCTGATCTCCWGCCTGGTTTACCAATTTAGCTTGAATTTTCTTGTGTAAGGAAAATTGTTCTGGGAATGTGGCTTCATTCCTGTATCAGGGGAGTTCCCTGGTAGGAAGAGGTAATGAGATTTTGCGCTGCTGGATAGGAATTTTCTCCTGACAAGAGAGAAAATTTTCCCTTTTTCCTGTCAAGAAAACCATTACTAATATATTTTGTAATAAGCAAGAATACAGCCTGGTGTATCTTAAGTAAATAATCTCACTTAAATGAGTTTATTCTGGAATATCATGCATTTTGTCATCTCTGATATTATAAGATTAAATATCCCATGTTTTGAGACTAAGATTATAGTAAAGATTTGCACAATAGAATCGAAATCCTTCTGAGATGTTTGGAGCTGATAGTTTGTACTTGGTCATCCAAAGGAATGATTATACCCTACACAGTGCACTCATAGTAATATCTTGTCATGAGAGACCCAAATGTGCAAATCCTCAAAGATTTTACAAAATTAAGCTACTCCAAACCTTAAAAAAGAATCTAAATGGAAAAAAGAAATTAAAAAGCTCCATTGCACTCAATTATTCTTTGCTTCTRTATCTTTTTGCTCTGGAAAATTATTTTTTTATTTAAAAATCTGTGTTAATTCTATTTTTATGTGATGTCACTGTAGATGTTTCAAATATTAAAACAAATTCTTGGTTGTAATGTCTTTAGAATCACAGTTCCTTTAGGACTCATTCATCTGGTGAAGTTTAGTTTTTAATAATAAGTTCTATGAAATTCTTCCTGCCCAATATTAATATTTCCACTTGAACATAGATAAAGCCAGATTTTTAAAAAAAATAGATRAAGAAAAGCCTTGGTCAAAGTCCATAAAATTTTATGGTACAAATGACTGAACTGTGTTCCTTGGAATAGTTGCTATGGAAATTATTTTTTTTTCCCCACTGGGTTTTTGTTGTGTATGCAATGAGGCATTTAAATAACAGAAGAGATTACAGAGAAAGTCTGAAAAATAGGAGTCAACCTTTTAGTGCAAATACTTGGAATAATCATCCCATCCTGGGTCACTTAGCACTGTCCCATCCCTTTTGGCTTTAGGGATTCTGCTCACGAATTGTGTCTGCACTTCAGAGTTTGTGGTGTAAYAGGAAAATAGGAAATAGGGAAATTTGGCTAAAGAGAATAAACAGGCCACATTGGATGTTGGCTTTATGGTCAGTGGTTTTATTTCTGACTAAGGATAAAGTTCACTTCTGCTAAGTCTCTCACACTTCATTGGCTTGATATTGTAAAGGGAACCAAAAGGAATCCAAATTCGCCCTCCCATTTATTTGTCTTTTTGATAATTAATTTTATTTCCAAACATTTAAATGCACTGGGCTTAGTGTACGTTTGACTTCAAAACAAACTAGCAAAAATGCAAATATGATTATCAAAACTGTCAAAAGAAAGAAAAATGTCTTTGAAATGCTGTGTTGATGGGAAAAGGTAGTTGTAAAAAAGTTTTTGAAAACTACTTAGAGAAGAAAGAATTGGGACAAGTCATCTGCTGCACCAAATTTAGAAGTATTCTCCAAAGGTTGTTAATAAAGCAAGAACGTGTGTCTATAATAAAAAGGAAATGGGAAACTGGAAAAAAATAGCTGCCTTTTAAAAAGACTAGGGGCTAAATCACATTTGAGAATTTTTGGTGCTTTTAAGCACCACGAAGTCATCATCAATCTTATATAATAGGAAGTCAAATCTTTTACCAATTGAAGGCAATAGAGAAAATTACTGCTGGTTTCAATAAAGCAGGTTTAGAGCCTGTATCRTGGTCTGCAAGGGCAGACAGAAATCTCTGCTCTTGTGAGATCCTCTCGTGTCTGACACACTCCAGAATTGCCAAGCTCCTGGTGAATCCTATCTCAATCTGCAGCACTCGGGGTCATAATTGTAACTTCAATGTGCTGGAGTGACTGCAGTACCAGTAAGTATAGCCTAAAAAGAAAACTAAAGTTATTTCAAGTAATCTGAAGAATGAGAATGTATGAACCTCGAGTATCGGGTTTTTCATTAGGTTCAYGATAAAAAGTCTGAAAAAAATCCAATTAGAATCTAGTTTGGCTTTGAAATTCGCGTCATATTTAAGTAGTTTTTGAAATTTATTTTGGCAAGGTTTTTAATGAATCTGCTGAGATTGCACGAYTCAGACGAATAATAAATTGTGTGAATTGTTTCAGTTACTGCAAATAACGTGGGCATAGAGAAACTCATGAATTCAGCAATGCCAAGTGCAGGGTGCTGCACCTGGTCAGAGCAATCCCAGGCACAAACACAGCCTTGGGGGTGGCCCTGCTGGAGCAGCTCTGTGGAAAAGTGCTGGTTCTTCAAAAAGTCTGATATATAATGGAAAGTAATGATAATAGAATCCTCCTTTATTTTTTAATTAATGAGCTGCCACTCACTTCCAGGACCAAATCCTCTTACTTTGAGTACACCAAAGTTTCATTCTAAATGCAATATATGTTCTCCTTTCTTGCATAACACAATACCTGTATAGCTGAAATCWTAACATCAAATGTCTTACAATACCAATTTATTTATTCTGTCCTTTGGCAAGCTGGAAATGCTGTTTGTTGCCAAGAAAGAGAATGGCACAAATGAGGCGGCATCTTGAAATTACTATTAAAAARTTAAGGCTGAGGAAAGGATTTGAAACAAAATTCAGTGGCTTCTACTCCAGCATAACACACCCCAGGAGGAAAATTACCTGTGGTAGGGCTGGCTCTCCAAAGGTCTCTGAGGAGAAGAGAAGGTGAGTGTGGGGTGGAGGAATTGTTCTGATATTAACAGCTCCCTGCAAGCTTCTGGCCTAGGGCAGGATGAGGAATCCTGGGCTGCATCTTTCCACGTGGGCACTTGTAAACTCTGCAATCACCACAGTTTATTTCATTTCTGGCCGCCATGACTTCCATCCACGAGTAGGTTGCCATCATCTTGCTGTAGTTGGAGCCACCTCGTATTAACAGGCTAAGCTAATGTTCTTCTTGGCTGAAAAATTTGGGCACCTTTGAGCTGATGAGTCATCAAAAAGTGGAGCTGCTTCCTTGGAGCAGTCAGCACCATGATTGCAAGATTCCCTGTTCATCAACACAATGGAGTGAATTGCATCACTGGCACCCAGAGCTGTCACTTGCTGTAGACAGCCAGGCTCACTGGTGWGATCTGTGGGATGGATGATTTATGGGGTTTATGATCCCTGAAGGATTGTATAAATAACTCCAGCTTCACTGGGAGGTGCTRTCTGTGACTGGCATTAGTGGTGGAATTCAAAGTTACGTGTTGGTGTGAAGGTTCTGCACTGGAATAAATGTTCCTGAAAGGTCAAATGGAATGTATGCAGTCAGGTCTGGCTCCGTTCCCAGATTTTATGAATGAAAACATAATATTGGGCTTGTAAAATCATATCCTTTCTCTTTTAGTGCAAAGTAGTCCTTTTAGCATACTTCCTTTAGAATTTGTAGCTGCTTGTGTGATGTGGTGTGAAAAATGAGGTGCTTTGCTGTTCTGTTTCCTTGGGTACAAGGTTGTCTCCTGTGTGGTCCTTTTTTCAGATGATTGCTCCCTTTGTGTTGCAGAGGGAATGCCATTCTCACAGTTTGGCTTGAGTAAACATCTGTGTGTCCATGGCAGATACTGAAACTCCTTCTGTCCAAAACCTTGTTCAGATGTCTCCTTAATACCCAATCGTTAGGTTTCCATAGATGGCAAAGGACAACAACAAGAGCAACAACAAAAACCAAACAAAAAAACCCAACAAACTGAAAAAAACCAAAAAATCCAAACCAAAACTAACCCCCCAAAACCCCCAAACCAAGAACAAAAACAAACAAAAAAAACCCAATAACACCGCACTGCAAAAATCTCAAACCAAACCAAAAAAACCCCAGAAAAAAAATAAAAAGGGACAAATTAATGCATTTTTCTGCAGTACAAGAAAATTACTTGGAAGTTTCTGTGGGAGTTACACAGCATGAAGCAAAGCTGAAGTGCTTAATAATACCAGAGTCTTAAATGTAGTATATATATTTTACCTTGATTTGTTCTGTTTATTATTTTATGAAATTTAGCTTTAATTTTTTTTTTCTCCCTCAACATCTTTCATGAAAAATCTTGACTTTTTTTTTTTTTTTTTTCCTTTTAATTTTTTTTTTTCTCCCTCAACATCTTTCATGAAAAATCTTGATGATCATAATGTGGCTGTCAATGGGAACTTTGCTTTTTGTTTGGCTTTTTGAGAGTTGCTGGTGTATTTTAACTTTTCCCTTTCCATTTTACCTTCCAAAGTAAATATTCATTTGAGAACCTGGCTCTGTATTTTGCTTATAATCTAGTGAGTATTTTATCGTGTACAAACTACCTTAATTACCTCTGGAGTTTCYACCTAGGTTGTAGGAAAAGTAGCTGCTTAAAAAAATCAAAGTGTGGCACTGCTAGGAAGGCAAATGTGTATTCTGTGCCCAGAGGATTTCACTGTGAATGGTGGTGGAGTCATTAATCAAATATAGTTCCTTATTTTCCTGATAAAGGAAGAAAGAATGGGAGTTCAGTAAATGGAGATTTCAGTGATTKGAGTGGGAGAATGCTCTGCCTTTTTTTTTTTTTTGTTTTAATGAAATTGAAAATGCCATTCAGCCTTATCTGGAAGTTCCATCCAGCACTCTCAGGWTCATGAGTTTCAGTGGTGCACTGAGCAGGAGTAATGTTACATTTGAAACAGAATTATTGAGCCCTTCAGTTACTGTATGTGAGCCTGGCTCAAACTGAGAAGTGTTTCAGCTGAAGGAGACCTTGGTGACGCAAATGACAACTTAAATACTTGCTTAAATATCAGGAAACACAGATCTCTTCAAAGAACCAATAAAATCATCCACAACATAAATGCTGTTTTCTGGAGGAGGCTGTGCAGACCAGAAGATATGCAAATATTGGATTTAAAGGTAATTTGTGTAAGCTAACACTGCTAATAATTGGAATTTACGTATGTGCTGGCATATGGGAAAAACTAATTAACCACTCATGCCTAATGTTGCATAATAGGAAATGGTAACTTGCAGGCAAATAAATGCATGAAAAACTCATCAGGTTCTTGTAAGCAGGAGCCATGATTCAGATTTTGGGATTCAGGCTGGATGCTGCAGCCTTCTGTGGGRTCAGCAGCGTGCAGTGTTGGGCTGCCTGTGAGCTACCATAAAAAACAACCCTGGGACAAATCCCATTTCAGCCCTGGACTGTGGGAGTGGAAAACCCTGAGAGGTCCTTGGAGGTGAGATTGGACATGGGCTGTGGCACTCTCAGTCCTGGCTGGGAATCCTGTAGGCACTGGAATGTTGGGAGTGGGCAGTGGGAAAGGCAGGTAATGCCTGGGAYGTCCCAAAACTATGAATTGAAATAGACTTTGGAACAGAATTGAAATGACTTTGAAATTTCCTCATCTAGCAGTCGTAGGGAATTTCTSATTTTGCTTGCAAAATGCAGAATTAGGCATGAATATGTATATATTCATATATATATATATATGATTTCAAACCAGTTATGTGCAATTTTTATTTAAACTCTTCAGCAATTATCACTTGAGAGAAGGAGGTAGAAGGTGTAGAACTGCTGATATSCAAGTTAGGGTTTCTTCCTGTTTAACCATGAAAGTTGAATTGTCTCCTGTGTTAGAAAGCTGGCTTATACAGTTTGGTGTTCCTAATAATATTCATCCAAATATTATGTTCTTTGTGATGGGTGTGGAAATTTAGAGTAACTTGCCAAATGGTTCTTTTTAATTTCAGGAAGAACTGTAAATGCTTTTCTGTTCCTTTTAACTAGAAGGAATAACTCTAATTTCCTACTTCACTTAAAAGTACATGTACTTTTTTTATTTGTTTGTTTTGCATTTGGGGAGAGTAAGAAGAACGAAATAAAATTTCATAATTCCTAAATCAACAACRATTTTTCAGCCATATAAATATATTTAAATTATCTCTCAAGAAGGCTAATTAAATATTTAGTATATAACTGTGGATTTCCATACATTTTCAGCTGTAGTTTTAAGCTGCAGTTTACAACAACAGTACAAAATTATACCATTGAGACAGTGTAATTTATGAGATGTGTTTGTAGTTTTGCAGCTGATAAGGACAGGATATGAAAAGGAAAAGTCACAGCCACAGTGCAGTGAAGTGACAAAGGAGACAATTTATGTGATTCAGACAGGACAGTGCAGAAGATTGTTTCAGGGAGCAAGGTCAACTGTGTGCAAAGCTGAAAATGTTGCATTTAAATTAATTAAGTTTATTTTAATGGAACTCAAAGTGGCTGGGTCCACACCGGGTATGGCTTTTATCTGCCCAGGGTAACTGAGCTACTTTTGCATTCCTCTGCCTCTGGCTGGTAAAATGAAACATTATCTTGAGGCTTTCTGAGAGAATGGAGCAGTGGATGATGGATAGATAACTCTGAATAAGAGTAGGAAACAGCAGTGGTGATTAGAACACTGATTGTATCAAGCACATTTAAGAAATCATTTTTCTCCTCCTCTTATCCACTTGTCTCACTGATGGCAGGATCAAAATTAATTCCACAAAATAATCTCTTCTGATTTCATGCTTTCTTCTTGTGAATACCATGTTTTGAGAGGGAATGCAGAGCATCAAAAATATTAATGGGAAGAGATAAGTTTGTGGCTCTCCATCTGAAGAGGGTGGTATAAGAAAAGCTGAAGGTGATGTGAGTGAAGATGAATGTTGAAGGTTTGCTCCCTTTGGGTCATCCCATCCTCAGAGTGCTGCCTTTGTCTTGAGATGACTCCAAACAAAAGGCTGAGGACATGGCATAAATGATGCCAAATAAGTGCTGCCAATGTGTCTGATAACCAGAAATATTTACAATAATGGCATTTTCTGGTCTACTTGAACGTAGGCTTTGAGCATGAGATCTCAGTGGCAATAGAAATAAAATATTAAGCTCTTTATAAATTGTACTTTTCATTGTTATAAGCTGAGTTGTCTTAGTTAAAAATAATGCACACACACATGTATTGCTGTGATATTCCTGGCAAAAGCCTCTGACCCATAAATCTGATTACCACTATTGTAATTTTTAGCAAACACTACCTTAATTTAAATTGCCCTATTTAGTTGTAGATTTCAGACCTGTGTTTGTGCAAAGAAATTTYGCCACACAGAAGTAGGAAGATAGTGGTGAAATTMTGGGATTAGCATTTTGTGTAATTCAGTTAGAAACTGTATAACACGGCTTGGATTTGGCATATGTTAATAGGCGAGATTCATTTATGGATTTGATTAAATGTGCTCATTGTTGTGAAACATTTTGTTGCAAGACTTGCATAGCTAAGGCTTACCTTAGGTTATTATTTTAATTTACTTTGCTTACTTGCAATAAACTGGTGGAATTGTGTGGAACTAGATTTCTCTTCCAAAATTTTATGAGTTATTACCAATCCTTGCTCAAAAGTTTCCTTATGAGGCCAGGCCTGTGGTGACATTCCCAAATTTCTGTCTAACAAGGAAATTCAAAGTAATGGAAGTTCAGTACCTGGGGTTTCATACTATGACCTCATACATAATTTATTTTTCACCCACTGTGAGAGTTTAGGGATGGGTTTTTGTGATGGTAGAAATAGAATAGTAGTAGTTTATTGATAAATTTTTGGTTATAGTGTATTTTGTATGTTTGGAATTAAAGTTTCAGAAGGSAAGTATTTTCTTATTAATATCTGGTTTCAGCTGAGTTTGCTCTGATTATACTAAAAAAATTAATTGCTGGTAGGAATGTTTGATTTCCTTTCTGTGATCTGAGGAAGTAATTAAGTGTTGTTAAATGGAATCCTATTTCTTGAAATGAGTTCACTTTCCTTTGAATTTCCTCATTAGCTTCTATCTTACAATTAAGTAATTGTGCAAGATCATCATTGATTAAAAGTAGTGTAAAGGATTTAAATGTGTATTTCTGCTTTTGGGAATGTGGGAACTATTGAGGGGCTAGGGAAGGGAAGAGGTGCAGAAAAAAATGGGAATGCTTGATTTAATATGATTTTTTATTTTCCTGTGAAATTAAAATGACAGTAAGGAGCTGATCAACCTGAAAGGGACTTAAAGGTGGTTTTTACAAGGGCAGAGAAGGGGGCAATGRGAAACAGCCTCAAGTTACACCAGGGGAGGATCAGGTTGGATAGTAGGAGAAAATTCTTCASTGAAAGAGTGGCCAAGCMCTGGAAGGGGCTGCCCAGGGCTGTGGTGGGGTCACCATCCCTGGAAGTTCAAAAAAAGGAATKTATGTGGTGCTTAATATGGTTTAGTGGGTGTGGGAAATGGAGAGATAAAAACTTCCACAGACACAGRAGGGTTTGATCTGCAGCCTTGGRAGAAGCTTGGATTKATGTAAAAATAAAATACACAGACATTAAGTAGAAAAACAATAAACTTATGTTTTTATAGTTGTAAGTAAGAATTTGCCTTAAATAAGTGAGAAACTGTATTGATAAGATGGTGAAGGGTTTATGATGTAGGGGTGTGGTTGTATAGAGTAAGCTAAGAGTTTAGAAGTTGCAATAGATATAACATATATTTCATCTGAGCACGTGAGATAGCAGCTCATTGGATAAAATATCCACAGTGCAGTAGAAGTGAGTAAAGGTGATAGGTCAGAAAAGCAAAATAAACCCTGTAGCAACTGTCCATTGGGTTAGAAAGTTCTGTATGGTCTTGTAATGAAGAACTTGTGACTACTTTGAGCTGTGGCCAGCTGCTTGCTCCTCTAAAATCTCACAGCCTCTGAGACTGATGTTTATCTGAACAATAAGTCATTCTTAGCCCAGCTGTGGTCCCATCCCTTCAGTAAAAGTGGCGATCAAAATMAGTGGGAGTGGTGATACTCAGAGGTTGGACTTACTGATCTTGGGGTCTTCTCCAGCCTTACTGGTTCTGTGTTAGAAGACAAAAAAAACCTTCTCTTTCTGCCTGATAAATAGATCCTATATAATGTTTATAATCTGGTTTTTTTCTACTGTGTTTTCTATCCCTTTTGGCACCAGTAGCCCATGGAGTCTGAACCTCCCTCCTGTCAGGGTGTGAGAACACTGACAGCAGAACCACTGTGTCACTGCTGTGTAGATAGTGAAGGAAATGTCACCACCAGCTCAACCCTTGAGKTTTTTTTCCATGCCTGCCCTTCTCAGTAGTGATTCCTCACTTCCAGGAACATCGTGGGTCTATGATAAAAAGTAATTTTCACGAGTGCCTCTGTGTGAAGCTGGATGGTTCCTCCGTGTGCCTCTTTTAGTAAACGAAGCTGCTGATGCTTGAAAGGCAAATTGGAGCTGTCATCTGTGTGTTTCCCCTCAGATCCACTGGATTCCTTGGTTCCTGATCCTCCCTGTCAGGGCAAAGCCATTCCTGCTCTAAGAGCCTGGCACCACATGCCCTGCTTGCTTTATCACTCGGGAAGTGGRAAAGGAGTAGATTTATCTCACTCCTAAGAGCTGGCCCAATCTTTTGTACCCTGGAGGTTTCCTTATCTGCTGGAGATTGTCTCCAAGTGATTTGTCTTGTTCTCCATCCCAGAGCAGGCAGCAGGCTGGGGYGACAACAGCTTTACACTCCATTTAATGAGGGGATGAAGTGGTTGATGCCTCTGAGTAAAAGTGTAGGAAAGCACTCCCTGCCAGCTTTCCTGGACTCCTCTCGAGCCTCAGGCAGCCTGCAGCTCAGCAGCTTCAGGGCAGTCTGTTAGGGGGTTTTGTCTGTTTTGTGGGTTTTTTCCCTTTCTGTTCTCTTTCATGAATGAATTAAGGCATTTTATGGGCTGATGTAAATTTCTCACATCCGTAGTGCACTATGACAGGGAGTTCCCAAACCCTTCTGGATAGCGCCGAAAGGGTTTTATTATTTTTTTTTCCCATTGGAAAAGACAAAAGCAAAATGTGGTGTAATTTTATCCATGACATTACAGGTTATTATTATTATTATTATTTATTAGGAGAAGGTTCTTCCCCCAGAGGGTGCTGGGCACTGCCCAGGCTCCCCAGGGAATGGGCATAACCACAAGGCTGCCAGAGCTCCAGGGGAGTTTGGACAACACACAGGGTGGGATTGTTGGGATTCACCTGTGCCACACCAGCGGCTGGACTATGATGATCCTTGTGGGAGCCTTCCAGCTCAGGATATTTTAAGTTTCTATGATTTTAGGTATTCTTTTGTTTTGCACTGTGAAGACTTTTTGAATCTCTGTAGTTTTTCCTTGAAGTCCTTGACTGCCCTTGTTGCCACTGTATTCCTCTGTTCTGCAATATTCTTTGTAGGAAAGTGATGGCTAAATTATATTAATGATATAGATTTATATTGGCATAATGGTGTTTTCTGGTTTGTTCTTGTTCCCTTTTAGAATAATTCCTCACCTTATTTTTGTTGCTGCTCTGTGTTAAGCTGGCATTTACAGAAAGCTATTATAATTCACAGATTGCATTCCTGGGTTTTAATAACCAATTCAGAATCCATCTTTATGTATGCAGGCAGGATCCTGATCCTTCCTGGTTTTTATCACTTTGCATCTATCAAAGTTAAATTTAATCTGTCTTTTTTCACTGCCATTGTAAGAGCTTCAAAGCAATCCTGCTCCATGGTTCTTGTTTGTTTGGAAGGAAAGAAGGGAGGAAAAGGTAAATTATCAAATTCTGTGGGCTGGCATTTTGCATTTCAGTAATGTGTTCAGTCCTGAGATCAGTTAATTTATTGCCAGTAACTAGGYTTCCTGGAAACATAAGAGGAGAGGGAAATGACATGAAAGTAAAGGAAAATAATAAATGTTGGGCTATCTGTAGTTTGGGTTCTTTCTGTATAGTTTGAATTCTTTCTGTATTTCTTTTCTGTATTGAGATACAGACGTGAGAATGGAACCTGTAGCATTCCCATAACCTGATGCCTTCTGAAGAGTCATAAATAGATACCCAAGCAGGTGTCCTGCCAATGTTATAACAGGGTGGAAATGGACTTTCTGAGGCTGTAAAAGACATGGCAAAATGTGATGCTACCCAGCAAACCTCCCCAAAGTGCTAGAGCTGAGAGCAAAGCCAAAGGAAGAGCTCAACCCTGAAAGGAGATTACATGTGTTCACAAATCCCTTTCATTTTGATTCTCTCTTCCTGAATTTTCTTTATTGTAATGGCCAAGCTGTCTTCTAATAAAATCTGGTTTTACTAATTCAAAGCCCTTGTAGTGTTTTCTGTTCACCTAGGTGAAAGAAAAGCTGTGAGTAGATGTGGCTCAAAGTAGGGGTTGACACAGGGCCCAATTAAAGTCTCAGTGATTAAACTGAGAAATTYTTTCAGTTACCAGTTGCAGATGGAGCCTACACTGACACTATTATTGAACTGTATTGTCTTCACTTGTGGTCACACCATAAATATCAGCAGCTTAATAAAAAAAAGAAAATTCCCAAAATTTCTAGAACAGTGACCATAGAAGTTCTAGCTGGTAGAATTAACACATCTTTGTGTATGACACTTGACTGATGAAAACTAAAAAAAACTAAATTTGGTTTGCCAGTAAGTTTTTTCCTTGGGTTTTGTTTTTTGGGTTGTAGGGTTTTCTTTGTTTTGTTTTGTTTTTCTAGTTGATTTTTTGGTTTGGTTTTGTTTGGTTTTGGTTTTTTTCTTTGTTGCTTTTTTTTCCCTTTCCCTATTTCAGATGTCGATTAACACAAATCTGAGGCATCTAAACATATCTTTTAYAAGATACAATGCTGGGCCTTTGTAAAGCACAACATTATTGAAAAGTTGTTTATGTTCTGAAGGTGTTGCAGGTCATGGTGGCTTGGACAGTAAATTAAAGCTAAGTGGACAACACAATTACATCTGAGATAAAAAAAAACCCTCTCCCATGTCCTTGGGATGATTCATTTCTTTATGGAATAGGTGGGGAAAAACCATGTTTAGTTCTAAGTACTACACAGAAATCAAAAAATACGGGCTGATGTTGATAAATTAGATTTTCTGTTGCAAAGTGGAGCATTAATAGAATAGAGTGGATGAGAAACAGCCCCGTCAGTCTGCTCTCAGACAGCAGAAAGCTGGAGCCACAGTGATAAGAATTATTTTTGAAGAAATAGGATGGCACAGAGGAATTAGCRAGGACAAATGGGGAATTTAAGGAGTGGGATGTAAACATGTAGTTAAAACCAAGTGAACAACAACAAAACAGCCACAAGGGATAAGCTTAGAGTGCTTTGTACGTGGCAGCAGAAGGAGTGATAGGATGCTGTGGATTAGTGAGGGCAGCAGAATCACCTATTGACTGCCTGTTGGGATGCAGGGAACAAAACAAAAAAGAACTCAGGCTTAAAGGCTGAACATCCCTTGATCAGGGACAAATGGTGATTTTGGATACTTTCCATGCCTGTGCAATGAAGAGAAACTGTGATGACACTTGTCACTAYTGAATTATCTGCTTGGTTTTCTTTCATTCTGCTGCAAATGCCCCACTAAAGCCCAGGAACATTCATGCATCGTTGTGGTGGCTGGCAGCATGCTCTGGAGTTATTAAAGACAGGGACGTGAGCCAAATCAAAGAAACTTACTGCCTTGAAAACTGGGTTTGTTCATAGGAAAACGTAAAAGAGGAAACTTTAAAATACTGGTTGTTAGGAAATTAATGACCGTGATGGGGAGTTTTTATTCTACTGCTGTGTATGTGTAATGGAAATATCAGCTGCCACTAGATTGGGATTTTTTTGTCTGGAAAGGTGTTCAAGGCCAGGTTGGATTGGGTTTGGAGCAACCTGGGCTAGTGGGAATGTCGCTGCCCATGGCAGAGGGTGGGACAAAATGAACTTTAAGGACCCTTCCAACCCAAACCATTTTGTGATTCTGTGATTATATCATCTCTAGCTCTGAAAGTAATCCCTTTATTTGGAGAAATATTGCTTAAAATTCTATGACCATTCTATGACCAAACAGTTCTCTGTCTTTTATGGGTAGTTTTAAACAAATAGTGGATTGTACCAGGCAGTGCATTTCCTGCTCCATGAATTGTGTTGCCATGGAGCATAAATCTCCCAATGTCACTGGCCTGTCTGACCCGTTCCAGCACATTTATAATTAGTGGGAGCTCTTAAATCTATATGCTCCTTATCTTA
This sequence comes from Cardinalis cardinalis, assembly GCA_014549065.1. Taxonomy (NCBI): domain Eukaryota; kingdom Metazoa; phylum Chordata; class Aves; order Passeriformes; family Cardinalidae; genus Cardinalis; species Cardinalis cardinalis. Next base: position 960,559 of record JACDOX010000021.1, read on the forward strand.
ATGGAAGGTAGTGCTGTAGATTGTGTGGTGTTCACTGCTGGAGTTCAAGGGGTCTGGAATTCAGATGGATAAAAGCAGTTTAGTTCTTGYTTGGAGCGTGTGAATTGACTTTTCTGGAAACCTGGTTGTTTTTTGGGGACTGCAAAATGACCTTCAGGGTGTTTGTGTGGCTGTACAGGACTTTTTGAAATGAAGCCAGATCCCATCCTTTGCCTTTTTTTTTGCTTTTTGTTGACAGTGTCCTGCAGGAAGGAAGAGATGTGATTAGTGTAATCACCTCCATATCATGCACCGCATCTTCTAATGAAGTCAGTTCTGCTTAAAGCATTCCTTATCTTGGAGACTGTAAAGTTCTGAATTTAAAATAAGCAGGGATGAAAAATCCATCTCAGGTCCCTGTTCCTCACACATATTTTTTCCCTATTTAAAAATCTTTTAAAAGTTGTTTATTTCTATGAAGAACCTGTGTAWTTTCAGCTTTCTTTCACTTCACCTTTATTGGGGAGTCTGTTAAAAGAATTGGTTGTTTTTTGTTTTTATGGTATTTAAAATTCTCTTAAATAAGAATCTGTAAGTTTGTGATACCAAGTTTAATTTTGTTACCCCCCCATGTAATACTTTGTTACATGTTCAAGTGTCAGCTTCTCCCATTGTTTTTTAAGAGGTTAATGTTGAATTTTCAGCCTTGCTCTGACATAATTCTCCTTCTTTTCTGGATTGTCTTCAGCACTCTGCACACTCAGGAAAAATAAGAGAGAGGTCAGCTGTTAGAAGCCTTACCTCTCTCTTTTTCCATGACATTTTTCCAAAGTTGTSCATAAGTTTTGGGAGAAACAGCTACTTTATTTTTTTTTTCTCCTTTGAAAGTTACATTCTTTAAAGATGGCATCTTTTACATTAGAAATTGTACATGTCCCCTCATTGTCTGCATACCTTCCTTTTGAAGAAAGAACATTTCTGAATAGGAAACATTTATTACCTTTAATTCAATGAATTCAGTTGAGAATATGATATGATGCAGTTCTTATACCACATTGTATTTCAGTTTTTCCCAACTAACAGAACTACAGCAAATCCTTTGAATGCACAACTAGGGAAGCTAAAACTTTTTGGATATTATCATGCATTGTGCTTTATTTAAAACATCCATCAGCATAAAAATAACATCAGGAAAGTTTTCAATAACAAATGACCAAGCAGAGTTAAGCAGTTTCAGTTCTTATTCTTGAAATTTAGTTCTATTGTTGCAGATTTTTACTTTGTCCCTTTTTTGGATTGGTGATAAATAATTAAGGAGTGGTACCTGTGCCTTGTCTCAGAATGAGGCCTATTCTGAGCAGGTTTTTCTAAGGATAGAGCAACTTTCTGTAAAATGTTTAAAGGAAGAGCAGATTTAATGAACACAAGGTTAGATGACAAATTTCTCTGAGATTTGTAGGAGTTTCTCAGAGGCAGCTGATGAGCAGCTGGACAAATCAGATACAGGATGATGTGACRGCTGGAAGTTGGTGGGAATGTTCAGAGAGGTGGTTAATGACCCCAGATATTAATTGCTGAAGAAAATGTCACCTGTGCCTCCACTGGGCCTTGTTTGAAGCCAGTCCTGTTTAATGTGTTAATRGTGGAGTTGGAAAATGGCACAGCTCCTTCTCCATGGTGTGGAGGCTTGTGAACTTTCCAAGGGCAAGGGGAGACTCTTCCAGTGAAATTGTGCAAGCTTTGGGCTGGTTGTGTCTGTAGTTCACATAACCAAAAGATTCTGTTCAGTGCAGGAAAACGGTGTTGCGGCTGTAGGAACAACAACAATTTTAATTAAAATGATGAATAATTGGATAATTTAAAACTTAATGAAAGGCAAATATGAATGTGTGTAGAGATGCTGCTACAGCCTTGCCATTCTAGTAAAACCAGCAGGGAAACAGTCTCCTGAAAAAGCCAAGCAAACTAAAAAAAAGCTCAAAACCCCCTGAAGCTTTGACTCTCCATAGGAAAATCTGTCAATTGTTTCATTTGGAGGCAGCAGTGGTTGATCTGCCTGGAATAAAGAGTTCTCTCCCAGAGAAGTGAAGAGCAGCTGCAGGGTAATACAGAGGTAAGGTTAATTGTAGTTTCCAAGGATGAGGAACTGTAAATAGGGTTCTTTTGGTGAAAGGATGATCCCTACATGCAGGAACAGAAGCTTGCAAAGTCATGGTTAGGATTAAGTTCAAGAACTCTTTTTGAAGCACKGTTGGAACTTGAGATGCTAATTCTATTGTTGTGAGGGGGGCAAATGTGTTAATTTAAACCAAAGATTCTCAATACTTCTCTGCCTTTGTAAAATGTGAGCTGGTATTACTMATGCCAAGTTCATACAATGAAGAAAAGTAGGAAGTGAAATAGAAGAAGTGAAGAAATGTTTRTTTGGATTTTTTTTTCCTGCAAGGTAATGTTGCTTTAAGTGTAAGCAGAAAAAAAAGTTTCCAAAACGTACAATTTTATTACTAAAAAAGGAAGGTAATTTCTGTAAATTCAGCATATCTACAGTAATTTATGTGTCTTTTACAGATATTACTTTGCTGTATGTAGAAATTTGCATCATTTGGGGGGAAATATGATGGATAGAGAAGGCAGAGTGTAGGATCTGCACCGAGGACCTGATTTAAAATGATTTGGTTTTCCTGGGCTTGCAGCATGACCTGACATGAACCAGCCTCCCAGCAGCACTGAGCTCAGGGGCTTTGATCACGTCCAGAGCTGTGAGAGAACTTTTATTAGGAGGTGTTGAGGAGCTGTGTGAATACAGAGTGATCTGGGKGAAAATCTGTGGTTGTACAGAACAGACAGGACAGCCTTTTGCTGAGGCCTGGGCTGCCTTGTACAGATTCCTTAAAATCTTTTATTTTGCTGAGTTTTTAGGGAAACTCCCCTTCCTTGACTGTAAAAGTTACTCAGTGGAAAAAAGCATGCTTGTATAAATAATACAAGATGAATTATTTGAATATAGGAATTTTATGTATGGCTGTTCAAAGCAGCTTTCAAGCACTTTGATTGCTTACTCATATTGGAGTAAATTACTTTTCATGTGGTTCCACTTGGAATATTTATTAAAGCAAAGAAATGCCAACAATCCTATTTTTTCATSCTCCCTAGGAATAGCACTCCCTAAATCACCGGGCTTCTCATGGAGAATCAACCATTAGAAATTTAGGTGTTTTAAGGATTGGATATTAGRTATAACATCCCCCTGGAGTGAAGATCTTCTAAATAATAAACTTCACCTGCGTGCTGAATGATGGGAGAGCCCASATAGGCACTCAGACTCAGCTGTAGGTGTGTGAGCCCCTAAAGTAGAATTMTTTTCCTAGGACATAGAGTAGATAAAAGCTATTTGGACACTGCATGCAGTTAAGGTTTGCACAGAATTTTGAGGTCCATTCTCGCTTTCTGGTCGAAGCAGAGGCAGCAGAGGGTTGGGCAGGTGGGTGGGGTGGGACCTCTGTTACTCCAACCCTTACACTGGTGTTTGCACCTTCCCTGGGAGATTTTCAGGGCCTCTTTGATTTCTGATGCAGGTCTTGGTGTAGGATGTTGCCTCCAAGACTGAGCTGGTTAATGTGACTGAAAAATGTCAATCCTTCCATCATTGCCTTTTTTAGCCAGTTCTTGTGTTGGGGCTCTTCATGGTCTCTGTCCCACTGGCTTTACCACAGTAATCCTCCCCTTGAAAAGCATGGGGGGATAGAACATAAGTAAATAAAGGTAGTGTGGTGGTTTGACAGGAAACAGGATTTCTGGGATCCTATAGTCAAGCCAATGGGTGCTCAGATTTTAATATTGGCACCAGGTTTGACCAGTGGGACATTGGATCCACCTCTGAGAACGCAGGGTTAAAAGCAGGGCTCTTCCCAGATAAGGGTGGAAGATGAAGAAGGACTGAGCAAGTGTTGAAAGTCTGGGCAAGGGAGAGATGTGAACAGAATAAAGAACCTTGGGTGGAAGAGATGATGGAGTGGCTTTTTGCTGGATGCTTTTTTGTATAGCCATGGACTGTTTCCTTGTGATAGAGACTTCATTCCAGGGGGAGGCCAGGCCTCAGAACCAGGAGGGTCCAGTGTGGGTACCCCCTGGCCCCAGGGGGAGAAAAAATGTGGGGGGGACAGGTGTCCCAAAGGAGAGACTGTGCCCTTTTTGGAGTGGGACGACGCATCCTTAAAAGATGACCCTCGAAGCAGCTCTGGTCCATGCACAGTGGTGAGAGCACTGGACATGAAAGGAAGAGGTCACCATGGCCACAAGAAGGACTCCTCTCCCCTTGATGAACTGAGGATTGAGTATTCTAAAGGGTGGTGCCCRACCGAGAGTCGATGATTTGGGGAATGAATTGTATTGGAAATGTGGTGGAGGGAGGAGGAAAATGCTTTTGTAAGGTTTTCATTTTCCTTGTGTGTTTTGTTTTCCCTTTTCCCTTGTAGTTTAGTTTTTTTCCTTGTAGTTTAGCTAATAAAGTCTTCTTTATTTCTAAGTGAAGGCCTGCTTTGCTTATTCCTGGTCACATCTCACAGCAGAAACCAGAGAGAGGGTATTTTCATGGGGGCACTGGCATTGTGCCAGCGTCGGACCATGACAGGTAGTGTGGAAAGCAATCTTACCCCCTAAAGAGTTGCAGCTGAGCCAATTATTAAGRATTAGGAGCAGGCCTGATGTTAACAGGCTGTGGCTGTAGCCAATCAGGAGAGTGTTRTAAAAGAGTGGATTGGTTGGTTGGAGGGAACTGGARTCAGTTGGGTGCTGTGAGGATGAGGAGGAGTCAGTGCCTGGAGGAGCTGCCTACAAGGAACATCAAGGAGGTACAGAACTCTAGCAATATGGAACCCTTGCTCTATAATAACAATAGTAAAGCCCTTTTCCCTCCTTCCTGGGTGGTTTATTGCTTAGAAATCTGAGTTTGCATCATGGGCTGCTTCCATTTAAGAACTTGGTTTTGTTGAGGCCAAAGCAGAATCTTGCCCTGCTGTAGAGGGTTTGCAGAAGGGGAGGGGGCTGTGAATCCAAAGGGAAGTTGAGAGCTCAGAAAAGCTCCAGTTAAAAATTTTTTGTGTGGTTAGGCTTGAGAGTGGGGCCTAAAGGTTTAGTTTGGCTTGTTTCTTCCCCACCTAAGTTTTAGGAAAGAAGAGAGGAGTCACATTCTTTAAACAAAATAAATGAGTATGTCAAGAAGTTGTTGTCAAGTGTGGAGACAGACACTCCTTATACTCCTCCAAACCATCCTGCTCTGTTTATTATTTTTTTCCTTTCTCAATTTTTTTAAGCAAGGTGATGAGAAGTGCSCACTTGAACTCTGATTGTTTCAGCCAGATCTGCTGGAGGCTGTGCTGTCATTGACTAATGATAAGAGCTTTTTATCTGCAGAAAGGCATGTTCTCCATTCCCTTTCCCACTCATAGTAAGTCTCTGTCCTCTTAGCATTTCTGCTTTATTTCCTTTCCCTGCAATTGTTGTGTGCTCCTGCTTTTTGTCCTTTTGTCTCTATTTGTATTCTTGTGTGAGTGGAGACAGAGAATGAGCAAATGGGTTGGGAATTGTGCTGGAAACCAGGCTCCCTTGAGGATCAGAGCTCTTGCAGCTTCACTTTCTGCTGCTCAGGTCAGAGCAGAGGTGCAGCTGCATTGCTCAGCACTGCAGATAAATGTCAGGGAACAGAATCTTGGCTATGTATATGTAGGTTTATATATATATGTGTATATGTATATCTGAGTGCAGCCCTTAGCCAGCCAGGGCTGGGCTCTCCAGGGCTGTGTGTGTTTGTAGGATTTYTGATCCCTGAGCTGGTTTGTCCTGTGCTCCTGCCTGCCCTGTACCTGAGCTAATCCAGAGCCAGCTCCTGCATCTCTAAACACTGTTATTCTCTGTAGGCAGACTCAAGGATATAACCATTCATGTGTTTAGATTTCCACYTCCCAGTGAAGCAAATGTCTGTGAAATCAGTCAGATTTTTTTTTCTCTGTCTGTCTCAGGAGCTTGTGTATCCTGCTGGAAGGAATTCCATATTCCTGGCAGAAGTCTGTCTCTGTGCAGAGAGGTGTTTGTTTTGACGTGGTTCTCAATCTTCAGATGAGAACCAAGGAAGTGCAGGCTGTGTTATTCAGCTCTTAACTCCTCTTGAACTGCTTTGTGTCTGGAGAGGCTGCCCTGCCCTCCACCTCTGCTGCTCTTCTTAGGGCTTTGCTTGTCACCTGTGCTGCTGTGAGCCTGGCTGCAGAGGCAGGCAGGGAGGGTTATTGTTCRGGCAGGTTCTGCTCCTGGTGGAGTTCACCAAGGGAGAAGGGTGGAAACCTGCAGGAGGAGCTGAGCTGGGAGATCAGCTGGGTTTAAAGCACTTGTGGAACTGCCCTGTTGATGTGGACACAGGGATTGCAATCCAGGGTGGTGGCTGATGGAGAATCAGATGTAAAGCAGATTTTCTTCACTCCTCCTTTTAAATGCYTTAAGCATTAGGTATTAAACATTGAATATTTAAAAGTTAGTATTTTAACTTTACTRTTTGGAAAGATTATGACTATTTTGCTAAATTATTACTATTTAGCCTTTTGACTCCTCTCACCTTACTGCTTCTCAGCTTTGCTGGATATCTTTCTTTCACTAATAAATGTAATTTTTTGCCTTCCAGTAGCAAGTAGAGTGTTGGGAGTACGGACTTGTACTGCCAGCAGTGCCAATTTACTCCTGCCAGCTGATTAATCCTACAGCTTTGCTATGAGTCAGGTAGAAAGGGTTTTTACTTTATTCTGCATGAAATGTTTACCATCTGTCTTTCATGTCTGCATTGCAGATGTGAGCTGGACTAACAGCTGGAGGTCTGCTCAAGACTGGCAATGTTTATATTTCTAAAAAAAATTATCACTTTGCTTCAGCAAACGTTGCTTTTGCCGATGTAGATGTTAAATATTTTTACTCTTAAGTTGGAGTTGCAGCACAGAAATGAGCTGCAGTCACTCGTGAGCAGCTTTGACCCTCAGAAATCTCTGTGTGAGTCACAGGGAGAGTGGATCTGTTGTGGAGGAAAAACAGAGTTGTAGTGTGACAGACAAACAATTCCACATGCTGAACATTTTGGGTTCGTAGGATGCTCCAAAAAGTGAAATTATGCTGTGTGAAGAGGCTGGTGGCAAGGGTGGTGTGGGGTTACAATTCTGGGGACTGTTATGTAATGGAGAATTCTGCTGCTGTGCCTTGTATTTGCAGGGTTCCCACACAAAGGAAGGAATGATGAATCTGACTCTGTGTTCTTAGAGGGATAATTTATTATTTTATGATACTGTATGATATAAAAGAATACTATACTAAACCATACTGAAGAATACAGAAGGGATACTTACAGAAGGCTRAAAAGATMATAATGAAAACTTTTGACTCCTTTCAGAGTCCTGACACAGCTTGGCCCTGAKTGGTCATAAAGTCAAAACAATTCACATGAAACCAATGAAACAATCACCTGTTGGATAAACCATCTCCACATTCCACACATGAGCCCAACACAGGAGAAGCAAATGAGATAAGAATTGTTTTCCTTTTTCTCTGAGGGTTCTCAGCTTCCCAGAGAACAATCCTGGGCAAAGGGATTTTTCCAGAAAATATGACGGTGACAGATGAGGATTTTGGCTCCACTTGTTCCAGTAAATACTTGTTAGTATTTACTAAAGTAAATACTTATTTTCTTTACAGATAGGCTTTGAAGACAGACTGGCCAAAAAAATGCTCACACTGAACATTACTGAGCTGCATGGAGACATTTCTGTGTTGCTGTATTTAGGAAAAGCTAAAAGCTTAAAACAAGAGACATTTTGGCACATGCTCAAGGAAGAAGAAACACAGGCAATAGAATTCCTAAAATATATTCTTGAAGGAAGTCTGGAGCTGGTTTCAGGAATAGGACTGCAATGTCTGTATACTTCTATGGCAGTATTATTACAGCACTATTAAATTATATTTCCTTTCAGTGGGGTACTTGAAGCTACTTTTGGGGAATGTTTGGTCAAATAGTCATAAAATACTCCAAGCATCCAGTCCTTTATCCAACTGAGCAGTTCCTGTGTGCCTGTTTGGTGTAGGAAGTTCAGTGCAGAAATTGCAAGGAAGAAACATTCCATCTATTCTTACATAAACACTTGGGCAGGTAACTTCTTTTCAGTCTTGTCATTTAAAATTGCTGTTGTGACAGCAGCTGAAGGAATATTGAGAAAAATACATTAATTTTACTTTTTACTTACTTTCTGTTGTGGTGTAGATTTGACTGCAAATGAAAAACTGTCACAAGTTTTTAATAAGGTTTTTTCTTGTATGTGCCCGTTTTATTTTTGAAAGCCACTGTGGTGGATTTAGTGCTGGTTAATTATTAGTGTATTTTTCTTTTTGTTGTGAGGTAGGATTAGGAAAAAAGTAAAGTAGGTTTGAAATTTTAAAAGGGTATAAAGAAAAAATTAATTGTAACTAAAAKAAAGAGTAATAAAAATTAGAATAAAATCACCCCTTTATATTGAGTTCTGACAGGTATTTGTTTTTTAGTAAAGGGTATATTCCAGCCATATTCTGGCTGTAACAACTGATCACCCAGGTTATTTTTAGTATCACCTGCATGACTGCCATCCACTGAAGTTAATTTGCTTTTGTAGGCTCTGGACTATGGTGCAGCTTTGAATTTGTTTTTGAATAAGGACAAATTTGATTACTCATGTTAGTAGTTAGTGAGGAGAAGTGTGCTTAGTGAAAAGACTGTGACACATTTGAAAATATCATAACTCCTAATTAACCAATTAGAATAATTGTCTACTTCAGGTTTATTTTTTGAATTGCAGAGACCAACTTGAGTGGCAACCAACTTTATATAAAAAAGAAACAGGCTCTAAAAGATAATTAAATATTATCTGTTGGAAAAATGATGGCTCCCACATCACTCGTGTTTACAGCAACTAGRAACTGTCTCACAATTTTCTTTAATCACGCCTGGGTGTTCTCAGCACTGTAAAACATGAAACCTAATGGGTTTTTGTGGAAGACTGGAAACTGAGTAATAGTGATTTTAGCACTCACTAGATATTATCTGATAATTCTGTTACCAAATGTTTGCAAGTGAGAGGAGGCTAATGATGGTTTCATATGTGATTTATAAATATATTGATTAGGGAGTTCTGACATGCCTCTGTTTTTGAGCAAGTATTTAAACCCAGTGAGAATCTTCTGCAGAGACTCACCAGCCTGTTTATATTGATTGATAGTGATTCCTCAAGACACTCTCCTGAGTAGAGCAGTAGAATTTATTTTGTATATACTGGATAATGCTGCTAAATCCTGAGTAAGTGCCTTGCTGAATTCATGAAGTGGATTGTGATTCAAGGAGCAATAGCTGAGTTCCTTTTAATTTTGTTCCCTTAATTACAGTGGTGATTAATTTGTTTATTTATTTGTAAATTTTAGTAGTGAAATTAGCTTATYGATTAAAAATACTAAGATAAAATACTGAAGTTGCTAAGTTAAAAGTACTAAAATTGTTTTCTGAAGAAAACARTTTAAAACTTTGGGGATATTGTGTGCAAGAGGGGCCTGAATTGAATCTCACATAATATCCAGTATGATATCACTGGTTTGTCTTTATCTGTTAAGTGTTCTCGTGGTATACAGGACTTCTCATTTTTCATTTTAATTTTGAAATAAATATTTAAATCAGAATTATTTGAAATGAACTTTTTTTTCATTAGATTTTTCTGTCTTCTTTGGTTTGGTGGACAGATTATTTTATGTGTAGTTTTGCTTGTCACCAAATACTTATATCACTTTCCAGCTGAATGAGGTGCATTGGATGTCTCTTACAGCCTGACAGCTGGACTTCTCTGTATCTGGAATTTTCAAAATGAAGTAAACTGTTTAGAAAATTGCATGAAAACCTGAAATGGGGAATAAAATGACAGCAATTTGCTGCKGTCTTCATTTTGGGCTTTGTTTAAGATTTTAAGCCTAAGGTGGTCTGGAGAATCTGTTTTGTCTTTAAATGAGTACTCCTCTTGTTGATGCAAAATTAGGAAATGCTGAGTGCTGTGGGGGAGRTTTGATTCAAAAATCTGAAGAGAGTTGTTGAATTTGTTTCGTTCCACTTCTGACTCTTCCAGTTCCTTGCCTCTCTCACCCTGAAGGTTGCAGGGGGATATGGGGGTGGCAGTAAGTTCGTAAAACTTCCTCACACTTTTCCCCTGCTCCAGTTTGGGGTCTCTTTGTGGGATAAAATCCTTCAGGATAAACCTGCTCCTGCCTGTGCCCTCCATGGGATGTGGCTCCTTCAGGACACACCCATCTGCTGTGGTCTTGGAGGTACAGSAGTAAAAATAATTTGGAATATAGACATCTAATAACACTCATTGGATGTGGCAGTGGTGCACCTGGGAGTTCTTGGGAGTAGAGGAACCACCAGCAAGATTATGGAGCAGTATTTTAAATGTGGCTATATATATTTATTATTTAAATAAATGCTATATGCAGTATGTGGATATTGCAGTAATCATTTTCGTGCTGTGTGATTTTATCTGTTCCAGGGAGTATGACTTCTGCAACGTCACCTATCATTTTGAAATGGGACCCCAAAAGTTTGGAAATCAGGACTCTCACAGTAGAGAGACTCTTGGAGCCACTTGTTACCCAGGCAAGTGTCTTTGGTTTGTTTTGTTTCTTCTTCAGCCTGATGCTGTATTTACTCTCTTTACATAATTATCTTAATAGTATTTGATAATAAAAACAKGAGCAGTTTTTGTTTGTGATCTCTGTTGGAAAGCTCTGCTCAAACATGTTTAGAGACTTGTTCTAAATAATTTATAGTCTCAAAATGTGAGCAGGAATACAGTAGCAACAACTATTTACTTATGTTGTCTTATAAAGCAATTTAGAAACTTAACAAACAGTCAGTCTAAAATAGGGATCAGACTGAGACATGCTTCTGGTTTGTTATTTCACCATGGAAGACAATGAAATGAAAAAATGAAAACAAACCAGAACCAACCATCCAACTATTAAAACCTGTTTTTATGGAGTGTTTGTAGAGGCCTGGTGCCTTTCTGTTCCTGAGTTGCTGTTAAYAGGGTAAAGCTGCTTCTTCACTTCCCCCAAAATGATGTCTCTTTATGATTCCTCTGCTCTTTCAGTGAGTCACTTTCCAAAGAAATGACATCTGGTTGTCTTTCTTTGTTTTTGAAAAAAAAATATTTCTCTACAAATTATTCTGGACATGAAAGTCTCTAACTGTGTACACGACTTTACAGACTCAAGGCAGAGAGTTTGTTCTTTCATTCCACGTGGTGGTAATGTGGTAATTAACTTCCATTATAAACCCTGATAATTTTGTTCTTGATATGAAAGACAGRCTAAAATCCTGAATTCACTGTGAAACCAACTGAAAATGAGGTTGCCAGTTCTGTTATCCTGGTACTGATCAGCATCAGCAAGTGAAGCTGCTGTGCACCAAGCCCTGTTGTGAAACCCAAGTTGTTGTGTCCTCTGGGAGGAATTTCCTGTTCTCCTTTTGCTTTATTTTCCACTGCTTYACCCAGAGAAGAGAAAGCATCAGCCCAGAAGCAGCATTGTAGCTTGACAGTTTCACCAGGTACTGGGTTAACCTTGGGCTCAGCTACACCTTTGTTTGATAGCACACTTGAGCAAATGCAAATCAAGAAATTACAAGCTGAGCTACAAGACTTGGATTTCTTCAATGATAAAAACTCAAGTTCCCAAGATTGTGTTTTGATGAGCAACAATGTGTTTCTATTTTAGCAGTGTGTCAAGGAGACCAGGGAAAATGAAATGCTGTCAAGAGAGGGTAGAGAAATGTTAGGCTATTGTTTTATTCAACTTATATGAATATTTCCATTCTGATTTCTTTTTTTCATAGACTTCTAAATAAAATGAATAARTAAATAAAACATACTTTTTGAACATGTGATTTGATTTCTTGTATTAGGGCAATAAGTAGATTTCCTTATTTCCCTYTACTTTGATTCCAGTGGAGTATGTTTGACTAAAACTTGTTTTATATGAGCCACACAAGCGTAATCATGAAAGCTCCAAGTGATGAAAAATGTGTTGCCTTTATCTGTTGCATTTCTAGCTGAGACTGTTCAGCTGCTCTTTCTGTTTTTTCTCAGATAAGTTAACGATCATCCCAGTTTTAAAGACTTCTTGTTTTTTTTCCTCTGCCTGAAATAGCATTTGCAGTCTGCTCAGGTCAGGAATAATCTCTGGTTTACCTCTGCCTGTGCCGTGGCAGCCTCCACAAGATGCCACGTGCAAGAAGATTGGGATCTCCTTAAAAAGTTTCAAAGCAATTTCCTTCCTGAGAGAGAGAACATCTAATTTGAAACTTTATCTTGGCAAATAAATAAATAGATAAATGTATAGGTATTTAATCTCAGTTTGAACTCTGAAGTCCACTTGTGGATTCAAATGAGCTGCTTAACGAGGAGATCTCAGAGATGGGAAGTTCTTCCATAAGTCATTGAAACAGGTCACTGGATAGAACAGAGAGGTTTGATGGCCACAAAATGCAACAGAACTTTCACAAAAGTTCCTGAGCAGCCTTTGAAGGCAGTGCTACTTCCATGCAGTAATTCAGGTTGGAAAAGCCCTCCAAGGTCATTGAGTCCATCCTGTGCCCAGTCCGCACCTCGTCCCCAGCCCAGAGCACTGAGTGCYGCTCCCAGTCCTTCCTTGGAYRCCTCCAGGGATGGGAACTCCCAACCTCCYTGGGCAGTTCCAATGCCTGAGCAYMCTTTYAGTGAGGAAATTCCTCCCARTGTCCAACCTGAGCCTCCCCTGGCACAGCTCYAGGCCGTGTCCTCTCATTCTCTTGCTGCTTGTCTGGGGGAAGAGGCCARTCCCCACCTTGGCACAACCTCCTTTCAGGGAGTTGTAGAGGAATTCTGACCAGCAGTTTGGAGCTGATGAAATCCTGAGTCCCCCACAGCCCAAATTTGCCTGATCCTGTGATTTCCAGTGCCAACAGGACAAATTCATGTTTCATTTTGGCATTTGAATAATCAGAGTACCCTCTTGTTCTCCATGCTGTGTGTGATTTTGGACAATGCTGGAAAAACTGGAAATTGTTGTACAGAAGTTTTAGGGCTCCAAAAGTGCTAATTTAGTCCTTTGYATCTGTGAACCTGGACTCTGAACTCAGTGTATGTGTGGGAACATGACTGACAGATTTCCAGATGATGGCACATCCACTGGTTTCTGTTGATATTTTGGAGAGTAATGCAGAAATGTGATGTGGGTTTGACAAAGAACACCTCAGTGAGTCAGGGTGGGAGAATAGTGCATTAAAAGTGAATTTTAGACAAGCTCATTAGTGTTCCAGATGAGAAAATATGGATAACCTRGGAACTGATTTRGAAGAAATTAGAAGACAAGAAGGTTGTCTGAGCTGGAGGCAAGAAAAAAAAATCCAAAAATCTATTAACTGATCATGAGAATGCATTAGAAATGACAGAACTACATTTATTCTAGGAAGCCCTGAACTAGCAAACTAATTAAAACTTGGTGTGGCTGTCAGAGATGTGAGGGGATTGGAGCTGGCTGGGGTACCCTGTTCCCAGTGCTCATTGTCATGGTGGAAGAGGAGCAGGTGGGGCCTGTCATGTCATTTATTAACTTGCCATTGCTGAGATTTTTCCAAGAAATACGTGCTGGAAAAAAATCATTRGAATTTCTGTTCTCCAGTGGGTTGAAATTACTAATTGAAATGTGTTTATTTCCTCTGGCTTTAGTGTCATAATTAGCTAAAAGCATAAGGTAATTGTATTTGTTGTTAGTTTTGTTTTTCTGACCTTTTGTTTTACTATGAGTTTTATCATTCTTAATTCCATTACATGTTTATAAGGAAATATATCAGTAAAACATATTCTAAAGGGTTGCTGCCTATTACTCTCACCTTCCTGCATAGTTACCAAGTGGGTTGCAATTTTATTTGTTAGACTGTGGGTGGTTTTCCTAAGAGAAAAGAATTATATTTTTAGGAAGGTTTTAACTGCAGTTATGTGATATTTTATGTATAGCTGAAAAATAAGACTGTTGGAGGTTATCCATAAGGAGTCAGGGGATTTTTTTGGTTGCTGTTGGTTTTGAGTGGTAATTAAATATGAATATGAATGCAATATATATATATATGTTAAGAAGAGAAAAGAAATAATTGCCAACTATAAASCACCAACATCCATGCAAAAAGAAAAATCATGTATGTATGAATAGATGAGAAGATGAAGGAGCTATGTCAAGTTTTTTTAGAGAAGAAGATGAGATTTTCTCTGTTGCTAAGATTTAAATTTTCTAATGTCTATCTGTGGTTCTTTTCATTACTTTTGCCTAGGAATTTTAAATGTTAGACCTATGTGACTGTGTACAACTCTGCCTTTATTACCAGAACCGTGCAGCAGTTGTGCCTTTTAGGATCTTTACATTTTTGGGCTGTTACTTATTATTCCAGGGTTTTAACAACAGCACAAATAATGGTGAGTGCTCCTGTTGCAGATTGTTTGTGACTGATTCTGTTTTCCTTCAGAGTGACACACTTTTGTCCTTCTAGATTTGCTGGGGAGAGACAGTTCTGATTGCAGTGCRTGTTTTGTGGGTTTTTCCCAATAAATTTAAGTGCCAGTTACAGCATCTTAAAGGAAGCAACAATCTATKGTAAGGCAGACTAAAAAAATTCATTAATGATTTTGCATTTTTAAAAATAATAGCATCACTCAGTAAAATTAATTGCCTATACCTGTGAAATAAATGTCATTGGATAAAATTACAAATAGTTTTGTGTTGTTTATGAAGAAGATCATAATTATCATGACTGATGTTATTATTCATGAATTTAGGACTAATCCAAYCCCTTGTACTCTGTGTTTGGAAAATGGGCAAATTTCTATATTGCCRTAAATATATAAACATAATTGAATTCCTAACAATTCCAGTTGTTTGGATATTACTTACATTTGGTGGACCTTGGTTTTATTGCATTTGAACCCTACATCTGGTGTGCTCTTTTCTGTGAGAAAGACATTATTTATTAATCTTGTCAGCTGCATTTGAACCACAGCTTTACTTTTGTAGGGTTGGTGAATGTCTTTSCATATTTCAAACAAGTTTGGGAGAACGTGGATAATGGAGCACTTCGTGCCTGATGCCTGTTGCACTTGTTTTAGTAATTGCACTGAATTCTCCAGCAATTTCTTGATTTGGTAGCTGGATTCAGCTGAATTTGYCTTCAAGACAGACCTAAGGGAAAATGAATTATAAAGGTTTATTTTTGATCATTCAAGCTCAATTCAATTGTGTAATAAGGTTAATATTAGGTCAGTATTATTGTTGGACAGGACTGAACAGAATTATTCTCCCAGTAGTGAAACTAATTCTTGTTTAGGCTCTTTCTGTCAGAGCAGTCCCAAATCTGTGGTGTTTCTGGGGGTGTGGGAGCTTGGACTGTGCATGGATTGGGTGATGGCTGATCCATGTTGGGGAGACAAAGTCAAATCATATCACAAGAGGAATATGGAACTTTTTTCTCTCTGAAACTGAACTTGAAACATTTTATGAAGTTATTATGTTGAATAGGAAGAGAATCCTCCTTTCTTTCTCCAGCATTATAGAAGCACACAATTGTTTAAGTTGAAAAAACCTTGATGATCTAAGATCACCAAGTCCAGCTGATCCCCAGCACTGCCAAGGTCACCTCTGACCATGTCCCCAAGTGCCACATCCACACAGTTTTTAAATCATGCCAGGGATGGGGACTCCATCACTGCCCTGGGCAGCCTSTTCTGGTGCTTGACCACCCTTCCAATGAAGAATTTTTCCTTGATATCCGATCTAAATCTCCCATGGCACAACTTGTGCTGTTTGCTCTTTGTCCTAAGTCTCTACTCTGTATTGCTTAAAATGATTCCTGAACTGAGCACTGCCAGCTGCCCTTGTATTTCAGGATTTTTTTTAACCATTGGAGAGGCATCTGCTGCGCTCTGGCCATTCCTGCTTCTTGTTTACCATCATTTCAGTAACATTTGTGCCTCTGTGCCAGCTCTAGTTGGGATCCTCTCAACGTGGAGGCTTTCTGTGCTGTCTAGGAGAACCTTTAGCTAAATTTTGTCTTTTCTGTTTTTACTCTCCCGTGCTTGAAAACTGCAGGTTATTTTTGGTATGCAGTGTCCTTTAAGATCTGGACCTTGTCAGTCTGTGCCTCCCATTTTACTCACTGTTCAGAGGTGTTTATGTTTGTACTTTGGATTTTGGGCMTGTTGGCATTTGCAGGGGGGAGAACAAGGACTCAGAGGGATTTAGGTCTCATCCATTACTCCCAAATTCTGCTTTTATGGAATGATGGTTCTTAACTCAGAGCAAGGCAATATGATGGCTGCTTTTTCTCCTCTCCTGCTGCACAAGCCAATGTGGAAAGATGGTGAGAGAATTTGTCACTGGTGTATCATAGCTGGAAATGCAGATTGTGCTGGGAGCATCTTGGGTGTGCAATAAGCTGTGACTGAAAAAGCTCATGGCTAAAATGAACCTGCTCTAATTTGCAATTCTTTGTATGAAATGCTGGGTTTTTTTTCATGCACTGGATAACCCCTCAATTTTCTTCATCATTAGGCAATTATTAGCAGCTTGGGGTTACCGGAAAGKGGTTTTGTCTTTATTGTGATACGAACAAAATAATTTTATTTGCAAAAAGGTCTGGTTGGAAGAGACTTGAAAGATCACCTTGTTCCAMCCCCSTGCCATGGGCAGGGACACCTTCCAGGATCCCAGGTTGCTCTGAGCCCTGTCCAGCCTGGCTGACTCTTTGCTGCACATGTAGGGGAGAATTAGTGTGAGCAGCTTCATTGCTGGAGCCCAGGGAGGTCCTTGATCCTGTCTCCATCCTGCATCCTGAAATAGCATCTTTGGAACTTGTCTAGACAGCTTTCTAACCCAGTTCTATTCCTGCAGATGGTTTTCTGGCAGCTTTCATGGAAGGCTTTTCAGAAAATGTTCTTGCCTGGGATTTCCAAACTCYAATCAAGAAGATCGATCTAATTATTGAAGTGTTCTTCTTCTGCTTGTGTCCTTGAAGATGTATAGAGAGGTCTAGTGAAACAGGGATGAGTCTTTTTCATGTCCCCAAATCCACAACTCAGCAGGTTCTTAACAATCCTGTTGATTTAATTTGGATCATCCCTGCAGAATGGGAACATCTAAAGGTTTTGAGGGGAAATTGGCTTTGGTTACATTTTTAGATGATTTTTTCCAGTTTGCTTGAAAAGCAGTTCTGTGTTTTAGGTTTTTTTTTTTTTTTAAACATCTTGTGAACTGCCTGTCACTTCCTAAATTTCTCAGGGTTAACAAATATATTAGCAAATTGCATTTTCTTTTATGTTAAAAATRCTGATTAAAGCAGGATAGGTATATCACCTTGTGTTTTAAAAGATGGTTGCATAACTGAAAGGCAGTGGCATTGATACAAAATTGGAAATGGATTTTCATTTTGGCTGGTAAAGAAATCCTTGTTGATAAYATAAAATTTCATTTACTCAAAGTCTTTGATACAATTTTTTCCCAGTGGTTAAATTAAAGACTGCAGAATTACTGCAGCAGATACAAGTGTTAATATAATTATTTATATAACTGGAATGGTTCTAAGTCTAGGATATCTTTGTCACACAAATGTAGTCCTTTCACAGGGGGGCAACTTTAAAAAAATGTTTTTAATATCATTAAATGTGAATCAAATGGAATAAAATAAAGAACTTTAGTCACRTACTGTATGAGCAGGGTCTTGGTATGGTTTGTTAAGTAGCAACTTCAAAATAGATTTTCAAATATCCAACTGAATGTGAGCTCATCATAACATGATAAAATGATCCTTAAGTGCATCAGCTGCTGGATGTAAAGTAAATTTTAGTTAAGCATTGTTATTGTTGTAACATAGTATTTGTTAATGAGATTATTATTGGAAGGAGTTCCCCTTCTCAAAAGAGCTGTTGACAAATTGGAATGAGATCAGAGAAGAATCATGTGAATTGCTGTGGGTTTGTCTTTTAATGGAAGCCTAAAGACTTTGGATACATTTCATCTATGCAAGGCTTATCAATTAAAAAAAAAAAAGTCTTAAATTTGCTGCCAGTATAGATTTTGGGACTATTCCTGGTAGCAGTTACAATGTAAATAGAATTTATGATTCTAATCTTAGCTAAACTAGAATATGGGATTCACACCCTGAAAATAGAACATCTAAACATTAAACAGCCTCATCAGGGATTTTGGAGAGGGATTTGCAGGACAAGTAGTAACTTAGTAAGTTAAGAGTTATTATGATCTTAACCAATGTATGTTTGTGTATCAGTAAGAGGCTGTCTTGCAGTGAAGGTTTTTTATTAATCCTACAAAATCCTCTCCCTTGAAAACAAAATGATAAGTGAATATAAAATGTAAATAAAGGGTAAATTACATACAAGCTKGAATGATGGGAAAATCAGTTCTACCTGGATCTTTGATGAAGAATTGGACATATTTTTGAAGCGTGGCACTTATGAGGCATTTTGAATCCTGGGGTCTGTTTGGGCCCATCATGACAAGAGAGACTTTGAGGGGCTGGAGCTGTCCAGGGAAGGGAATGGAGCTGGGGAAGGAGCTGGAGCCCCAGGAGCAGCTGAGGGAGCTGGGAAGGGGCTCAGCCTGGAGCAAAGGAGGCTCAGGGGGGMCCTTGTGGCTCTGCACAGCTCCTGACAGGAGGGGACAGCCGGGGGGGTCGGGCTCTGCTCCAGGGAACAGGGACAGGAGCAGAGGGAACGGCCTCAGGATGGGCCAGGGGAGGGGCAGGGTGGATATTTGGGAAAATTTTGTCATGGAAAGAGTTGTGAAGGGAGTGGAGTCACCATCTCTGGAAGCGGTCAGAAAACCTGTGCATGGGGCACTCGGGGGTGTGGTTTAGTTGTCCTCAGTTAATGGTTGGACTTGTTGATCTYAAAGGTCTTTTCCAASCTTAATAACTCTGTGAGATGCTCTAGGTCCACCAGGAGTCATAAAACTGGGAATATAATTACTGGAAGAACAAAACCCTGCAGTAAGGTGTCTTCTCTCTTTCTGAATCAGGKAGGGAGCAATCCCTCCCTCATTTTCTGTCATCTATCAGATTTTCCAGGGAAAAGAGAAACTAGAACAGCACCTCTATGATTAAATATGTATGTWTCTAATGACTTTGGGAGCAATTTGGATATTGAAGTTTGCAATCCATCTTAGCTTCATTCTTCAGAGTGATCTGAAAATCTTACTCACTTTCTTCTTTTTCATTAACTTCATCAGCTGTGTGTGTCATCAGTCTGCAAAAGTTAGAAAGGCTAGAAAATAATCCTAATTACAAAAATAATACCCTAATTACAAGATTTTGCTTTGAGGTGTTAATTAAACTAATTCTAATGATCCATGTTCTGAGAAGAGTGGCAGTTTCTGTTCCATTGCCCTTCAGTGTGTATTTCTGAACACTGACTGATTTATTTGCAGTTCAGAGGACTCAGGGCAKGAGTACATGGATATTTTGGATTTGATTTTTGTTTGTTTTCTCTGTTAATTTCTTTGAAATACTGATTCTGTGTACAACCTTTAATGGATCCAAGTAGACTTTTTGGTAATTTTGACTGTTTTATGAAAATATGGTTTTATTTGTCATAAGAGGGATCTGAGCTTTTGGTGTATTTTAAAAATGACCTAGATTTTCTGTCAGAGAAATTTAGATGAAATTTTGCCTTAAGAAGATGTTGTAATTGTGCCTTAAGCACATAGTGTAAATTACCATATTTATTTTCCTCTTTGGTAAATTAATTTTCAGTATCTTTTCTCATAAGCTCATCAGTGGCTGCTGTTCTTCAATATTATGTGTCTGAGCAGCAAATGCTCAGATTGGGAAGCAATATCCTCTTCTACTTGTCTCTTTCAGTGGCATGATTAATATTTTCCCCTTTATGTATTGGAGTTTCTCTCTAACTTAGTCTATTTCTCTGTACTTCTGTAGTGCTTTGGTACTCATTGATGAAACTTCAAAACTTTTACTAATTTATAATGAGGGTATTAAGGATATATAACTCTTGCTTAGCTTATTCAACACAGATTAATTCAATATTGTACAGATGACCTTTGATGAATACACAGGGAATATCTCTCTGCTGAGTAGAAATTTTCCTTTTTGTAGATATCTGTTTTTAAAAATAAGTCTTTTTAATATCCTAAATGAAGTCAGTGCTAGAATTTTCATTCTCATTCAGTTTCTTGGGTCAGTGTGGAACAAAGGACTATCTGCACAAATTTCCTCTCTTCCTTCATGGATGAAAAAAAGGGGGTTTAGCCAAAAAAATAGCATAGTCATAACAAAGTAACCTTGACATTTAATGTGTGTATTGTTCTTTATAAACCTGTTTTAAAGATGAAAACAGACAAAATTGAGTATACATAACATTTTAAACTAAGGAGTTTTTGCTTAAGAATTTTTACTTTATCTTAATTTTCACTTAAGAAACTGGTAGTGTGGAAATGGATAAACCAAAATATTGGGTTTGCATGGCCAGGTTTTAGTAGGGAGGGGTCTATGGGGTGTAAGAGCTGAAATGAGGGATGTGGGACCCCAGGCAGCTCTCCAAAATGCAGTTTATTCTATCTAAGATGTCACAGGAATCCAGGGGTGTGGGTGACAGAGCTGTGCCTACAGCTGTCAGCTCCAGCTGCAGGCAGCCCTGGAGACCCTGAGTTTAGGTTACAATGCATTCTAGACTTTTCTTTGCTGAGCATCTTCATGCAGTAGAACCAATCTATACCTTAACTTTTATCTCTAGCCTGTCATAACTACTGTAATTACCATATTCATGTTACTGTTCTCCAATCACTAAAAGTCAGTACATTACAGTTTAAGCTAGCAGCTGTTTTTCAGTTTTCTTGCAGTGGAAAATTCTGAGGCCTTTTTTCTACTCGCAACATTTGCTGACTTGTTTGCCTGTGCTATTTTTCTGCTTGGTAAAAACATCTTCTTGTTTGGGGTGGGTTKATCCTTTGCTCTAAGCCATAAAAACCCCTTCTAACTAACACACCCTTTGCCTCCATGGTTATCCAGTAAGACTGGCTCAGCAATTTTCTTCTATATCAAAACTTGGTTCCATCTCAAATCCTTCTTCAGACTCTACATTCAAAAATCTTCCTGCCAAGCACACATATCTGTGAGACTTTCTTGAAAACTTTCATCCTTCCCAACAACTGGGTTCAGTGATGAGAAGCTGCTGGAAGCTTCCCCACTCTTGGAGCCAATTCCAGCCAGCTCATCACTGGACAAGGCTGACACCTCAGCACTTTCTTGCTCTAAATCCTTATCTCCTTCTAAAAACAACTAATCTCTAAGTTTTCCGAGAAGGGTTTTGGAGAAAGGAGCTTTGCAACAGGAATTAATTTTTTCTGATTCATTTCATCTTGCTCCCTAGTAATGAAAATGTATTGTATCTGCTTATGCTAATAATAAATACTTCCTTTGGAAGGTGTTCATGTAAAAACRTAATGAACCCAGTGTGCTGAATGGCTTCTGGATGTGGAGTTGTTTCCAGGGAAGATGTATTAATGTATTCTGCTTTCTCCCAGGGAATTACACACATCTACACCCTTAGTGTGGAGTGATTAAGCTTTTACTGCTCTGCTTGAAATACTTTAATTGGCAGGTACATTTATACTTTCCTGACAAGGATGGAAAAATCTGAGGGAAATGCATGCATATAAGGCATAAGAAAAAGAAGATAGATATCTATCTAYATCTACTATAATATCTGTATCTGTAGATATTAAAACAGATATAGATAGGTATCTATCTTCTTTTTCTTCTTCATTTTCTGTCTTCTTGGTATATATTTTTAAATGTGCTTCATTCCTGTGTTCCACCTCWTAAGGTCTTTATGAATGCTTCCATAGCCTGTAATATTTATATATTTTTTTTCTTTTTAGGCTGAGGGATTCAGTGTTTTCATGTATGTGCAGTGTGATATTGTTGAGTGTTGGAATGTGGTGGATTTACAAAGTTTGTGGCAGAGTTTTTACCCTTCATGGAAAAGTAAATGGTTTTTACTTGAGCAGTTCGTGTCTGACACAACTGAAATACTGGTTGAGTAGCTGGAAACTGGCAGGTGTATCCTTGTTGTAGTGCTGACTGTGGTCAGTGAGTTAATTTTATAATGGTCCATGCCCTGTAAAATGAGCATTTCTTTTTGAGCCACTGATACAATGATTAAATCCACTGGCAAAGAGATATCTTCATTTTGGAGTTTCTGAATTTAGCAGCATTCCAGCTCGTATGTTCAGGATGTATCAGGGTCACATCATTTAGTTCCAGCCAGAAATCACTGCCACTTTACACACGACCCCTCTCATCCACAGAATATTTTTAATGCTGTTACTGCAACTCTCAAGAGCTCCTGAAAGTCARTTTAATTGTGTTGGAATCCWAAATGCAGAGAACTCTCAGAACTTTGAGCCTGCAAGCCAAAGCTTAGAATTAAACACAAGATTTGGTCTAAGACCTTGGAAAAGGCTTCCAAACTTAGGTGCTAGAAGCAAGAATGTAGATTTATAGCTCAAAGCAGAGACAAGTTAAGCTAATTAAAAGAAAATTTGGAGTTTAATATATTAAAAAAAAAATAAAATAGCTACAAAAGTAAACAAAGAGATTAGAATGCAGTACAGTAACAGTGCCACAACATGACTGGCTAAAAAAACTTACACTGTACCATAAGTCCATAAGACAAAATATTTAAAGATTAGGTCAAAAACATAAATATCCTTGTTAGAAGTGTTTTATTAGTCAATAAWTCCTTGAAAAGTCATGTAACTAAAAGTCTTGTAACCTTCTAAACTATACTATAACCAYGTGAGCTGAACTCACCCTTCCTACTTACGTAAAAATTWAGAAAATGAACTGAATTATCAAAAMCAACTCAGAAGTGCCGTCTCAAATTCCTTCCAAAATTCCCCACAAGTGAATTRTCCCAGTTGTGCTTGTGTTTGAGCACAGAAGAAAGTCCAGGCTGTGAGCTGCATCTGTCCCCATCCCTGAGTGGCAGACAGCTCTGAAGACAGAGGTTTCTCTTTCCTTGCTGGTTTGCTTGGCCAACAAGAAGAAATTAGGAACATTATTTTATATTTTCATGTTTTGGTTGGTACCTGGTTGCTAGAGATTTCAGTCTCTTTGTAAGGGACTTTCCTGTGTTTCCACCTTGGTTGTCTGTCAGGTTTTGCCCTCTCCAAGGGCATTCTGTGATTCCATCTCTGTACTTACATTTTAGTTGTTTTGAATATTGGGTTGAAAGTAGCATTAGATTTTTGCTAAAGAAAAGATTTAAAAGATTTTGTTAAAGAAAAGGATGGTTTTTGACACTGGTAAAAATGTCAGTATTTGTACTGGTCTTTAGGGGATTCGGTCTCTTTTAGAAATTAACTTTTTTTCTGGCGGTAGAGAAACTGCAAGAGTGGAAATGATCRTTGTGATCATCATCCTAGAGGTTTTTCAGGTGTTTAAATTTTACTGAACAAAAGTTACTAAGCACTTTGAAACTGAAGTCTGAAATTTTGAGCTCAGAGTAGCAGATCACTGCATAATATTTTGTACATCTTTAATGAGAGAYTAGTAATGCATTTGTTCTGCACAACTCTCAGCCTTTTTCATTGAACTCAAAGTGTCCAAGAGTAAAATTGATGCAATCAAGTTACAAAATTGTCTTAKTTTTTCAAGTGATTGACCCTGCAGTTTTCTCAGTAGACATTAGAGTTTGTAAGAAATGCTGGCTGTGGGGTTTGTACTTTGGTTTTTTGTGGAGTTTTTTGTGGTTTTTTTGGGTTTTGTGTTTTTTTTAGTTGTTTGACTTCAGTACTTTTTATTTATTTTCTTTGTTTTGTGACTGTTTTGGTTTTACAACCCAGCACCAGCCCTGGATGAGCCAGCAAAGMTGTTGAACATCCACAGATCTTTTATTTTCCATCTCTCATGGAAATGAGATGGAAAGCCTGAAATATCAGTTTGTACTGAGCTCTGGGAGTTTTGTGTATTATCAAATAGTGGCTTTTGCTGACATACTTTTGTCAGCAGAGAAATTAGAAACCAATTTTGTCAAAAAATAAGAATAAATGAAGATGCTTTTGAGCTTTCCTTTTCATTAACAGTGATGCTACTAAAGCTCATTTGCCCTGAAGTGGGATAAATCCTTCCAAAGTCTTGTGAAACCTTTGCTAGAAGCCTGCCTGGACAGGGAGCCCAAAGGATCTTTAAGTTTCTGTAACATCCTTGTCCTCCTGGGCTCCCCTCCAGCCCTTTGCTCTCACCAATCACTTGGGTTTGTCCCCAGGCCCCATCCTGTTCCAAAATACCTATAAAACTTAGAAATTGTCAAGAAAGTGCAATGAAATATTTTTGAAATGGAAAGAAAACGACTGAAAATATTAAAGGTCTCGTTCCTTATGGAATGGGATTTTGTGAAGGAAAGCAGTTTTGGAACACTGGAGGTGAAGGTGTGAGAAGTTCAATTTCAGATTTTAGCTTCCTGTAGTGACTTTATGAAGGATTGTCTTACTGCTCCCATTTGACCATTTTTGTCTATTTTTTCAAATACCTCCCTTGGCCAAAAAAAAAAATTCTGGTTATTAGATCATCAATCTAGGTGCTGTGATAATTTCTTTTTTTTTTTCTTCCTCCTTATTTAACCTGGATATAAGACCTGGGTCCTTTTAAATTCTTTACAGAATCTTTGCTTTAAAAAAGAAAAGAAAAATCACTGCAGTTTTAACCCAGAGGTTGTTRTGCCTTTCTTCAGGCCACACTCTGTGGTGGTCCCTGATTTTCTCTGCCAAACTCTTTAAGTAGATCCTTGCATTTACAGTTCTTGTGTCAGTGCTCCTTAAGGCTCCCATGGTAACATCTGCTTCCAGGTTTTTCTTTACCCTTGACTCGGACACAGCTTTTGAATTTGTGTGTTTTTATTACAGGAAAGGGCAGAAATCAGCAGGGTTGCATTTATGAGTTTGGAATTACCTGTTTTAGAGAAAATCGTTTCACGTTAATGGCCTGTTGGGTCTGGATTCATTGGCTGGCTGCATATTGAGTTTCATGAGGCTTGTTTAAAGAAGTCTTCATTGGAAAATCAGTCATGTTACAATTGTTCTGTGGAGCTGGCAGTCTGAGCTGCAGGTTTAGTTGCAGATTTCACGTTGAATTGCTGGCAGATACAAAGGTAATGCTCACTGTGGATGAGTCAACTCAGTTGCCGTGAGTCAGGAGCTCTTCTAATGTGTCTGTTACTGATGTGGCCATCAGAATGCTGAGGCTTCAAAGGAAGGTGTAAAATTGAATGTAATAAATCATTTTTTATATCCTTTTTCTCCATCTCACTGCCCAGGACTGTACAGAACATTTTCCTATTGATTTCTTCGTTGGTGGCTGCTCTAAACTTGCGCGAGGCTGTGCTGGGGTGGGGCTGTGGGGCTGTCACTGTGCACTCTGGGAGGTGATGGATTTGTCCCCACAGCTCCTGAGCACTCTGCAAGGAGCTTATTGAGCCAGAAAATGAGTGTGTGCAATCAGCATCTCATTTCACAAAAGTCCAGCAGGGAAGCCTGTGCTGGGTTTCCAGAATTTCCATTTCTGTAGGGTGGAACTATCAAAAACTTAATTGTGGCATCAAAGTGTGCCTTGTGCTGGAGTCATTAAGCCCCACTTTTGTCTACTGAGAATATGTGGGAAATTCGATATTCATAAAGCCTTTATTAACATTTGTAATTTCATTTTATACTCCTGCACAAGTMATTTTTACTTTTCATGAGATTTTTATGATGTTGCTTATCCTTGTAAATTTATTGCAGTCCTTCTTTAGTAAATCTCTTGCAGGTTACTGAAGAACTTTACATAAAAAAAACATGATCTGAGGCTTTTTTATTGTGTTTTTATTCTGGTTTGACACGTTTTCTTTTGAAGTAACTAAATCTCTGTATTTCAGATGTTTCTGAGACTTAGCCCAGATTTAGGTTTAATAGATTTTGGATTTAGTTAAGATTCTGTCTCAATACAATGTGCATATATGAGAAAAAAAAATTAGCAGTTTGCATTACATCTTCCATATTGATCAGGTCAACACATTCTGTTGACCATATTGATCAAGTGTGATTAGCCACCTTAGACCKGAATGCTCAATTATTTTATGCCAAGATTCACACATTACTCAAATATTTTTCCTTTTATAGGAGGTATTTTAGAGGGGAGTAATCCATCCACACACACCAAAAGAAAGGTGGGGAAGAATGAAGGGGAAAAAAAAAGTTTTACTGAATCAGACTGTTTGATGCTTCTTCTAAATGAATTTGGAAAATATGTTTTGAATACTTTTCCTCCATGTAAGACTTTTGAATATATTGTATCCCCCAGCACAGTTAATATTCTAAAATTGCTTCTGCTTGGAGATGAGATGCCAATGATGGTTCACCGTTCATTTCTGTTTGCTGTATCCTATTTATTCATTTAGCACAGACCTTTATTTTTTATATGTAAGTTATTCCAACAGGGAAGCAGAAGGCAGCTATTCCCATGGGAGGACAGGGAGCCCTTCTGCAGCTGGAGGGATGGGAACTGGGTGCACTGGGGAGCAAATGATGGGGATCTGGGAAATCACAACCTTCAGGGGCTGAAATGCTYGTGGAATGAGTGCTCAGAGAGCAGCCTTGTCTGACTTAGTGTGAGCAGTTCATCCAAAACAAAGAAACTGCTTGCAGACTTCTCCTCCCAAGGTAAATTTTTATGACAACAACGCTGTCCCTGAGTCTCTTACCAGATGTGTATAAAAGATCAGCAAAATCTACTCAACGATGAGAACCTGACCTGCCTTTGCCTTGCTTCTGAAGTGGCTGATTGGAATAGAACATTGCTGGATGAGACAGCTGAGCAGTCGTCTAACTTGATGAAAGAAGAAAAATAACAAAAACCTCAAGTATTTGGAGAGTGCCGCAGGCAATTGGAAAGTTTTGCAGCTCAGAAGAAGAGAGATTGCTGTTTTGTGACACTTGTTTGAGGTGCTGTGGTACTGCAGGGATGATACACCAGGATGCTTTGAAAGAAAATGTCTGTAAAGCATTAGTRTTTGCTCCATAGGTTTGTTTTTTTCCTGGCATGGTTGCCCTGCAGTGGGACATGATAAAAATACATTCTTTTTACACAACTTTACCTTTACTTTTGCTTTATCAGCTCATTTTTTTTACCCAACTTTTACTTTATCAGCTCGTCCAAAATAGGAGTATTTGTAAACAGAGCTAAAATTGGAAGGTTTGCAAGGATTGTGTTGTTATTTTGGCGAGGCCCTGGCACAGGGTGCCCAGAGAAGCTGTGGCTGCCCCTGGATCCCTGGCAGTGCCCAAGGCTGGGCTGGACTTGGAGCACCCTGGGCCTTTGGAAGGTGTCCCTGCCRTGGATGGGGTTGGAACTGGATGTTCTGCAAGGTCYCTTCCAACTCAAATCATTCTGTGATTCTCTGATTTTTGAGTTGTACAAACACTGCTGATTTAAAAATCTGCATTACTCAAAGCAATGATTTTTTACAGTCAGGCATAGGAGAGTGAAATTATGATTTAAAAAAAATTTGGGTGAAAAACTGAGATGTTGRGAAAAGGTCCTGTGAGCTTTTGACTTGTTCCTGCTTATTGTTCATTTTGAGATTTCTGAAGGAAAGAGGTGTGGAAATCACTTGGGCGTGTTTTGGAAAGGTTCAAGGTGGAATGGAAAGCCCAAGCAGCCAATGCCACCTTGGGCTGCCTCTTCTCCCTCTGGTGCCTTCCTGAGCTGCACCTCTGCCGTGCAGGAGATGGGGACACTGGGTCTGCTCAGCAAACAGCCTGCAGGACACTGCCAARAAACCATTTTTCATTGATACTGGCCTGGAAATGGTAAAACCTCTGTTGATGAGCCTCTTCACAAAAATGTAGTGTAATATCAGCAGCCAGAGAGTGAAACTGGAGCAAGAAGGGAGATACAATTTCATGCAAATCCATAAATACTTGAAATCAGAGTATTAGCTGCAARTTGTCTCAAGTCTAATATTCTCTACTTATTTGTTTATGAGCTGAGAGGAATTAATTTTTTTACTTTCTCATCCTTACAAGTTTGTGCTGTGAGAAATACTGTGGCATTTATAACGTGGTGTCTTCTAATTCTGCTGCATGACTCTGGGATTTACTGGTTCATTTTTATTCACTTGATTTATGAAAACAATTCAAGCTCCTGCTAATTTTACTGCAAGTGCTTGTTTAGTGCTAAGGACTTACTAAGTGCTGTGCTGGGTACAGGTTTTCCTTGAAATTCCTCCTTGGTAAGAACTGGAACTTTAAGTTCTCTGTTTCTTTTTAGTTGTTGCTTGTTATGAAGAAGTGGCAATTAAAAGAGAAAGAAAATAAAAACAAAAACAAACAAACAAAAAAACCCCAAAAAAACCCCAAACCAAACAAAAAAAACCACAAACCCCCCCCCCCCCCCAAAAAAAACCCAAAAAAACACCAAAAAACCCAAACAAACAAAACCAGAAAAAAAGAGAAAACAATAGGATCTTATTCCTTTTAGCCTGTGAAATCAATGAGACTGTCCTGGACTGATTTTYGTAGCTCTACTAAAGAGACATTTTTCTTAAGTGATACAGTCTTAATTCTTTTTATAGTTGAGTAAAAATATTTTAAACATTTATGTTAACTTTGCTGTTAATGTGTGACAGGAAATTGCCTGTAAAATACATTTTTAAAAAGCATTAGGGCTGATAAAAGTTTCACCTTGTAGATTCCACAAGTATCTCTAGATTTATTTTAAATCATGTATGCTTTTAGATACAGATTCCTACACATGAATGTAAAATCAAATTATTCAAAAATAGAATCAGCAGAAGTGCTTTTCCTTGTGAAGGGGCATTATAGGTAAAGCATTTTTTTTTTTTAATCTGTATTTTGCTAAAGGAGATACTCAAGCTTTAAAATTCTGGTGTTTTTTTAGATGTTAGAATAAAAATAACACAGCATGGCCTTAACTATGCAGAGACTGCAAAAAGAGAGTTAAAATGATTTGTGGCACACTCTGGCATGGCACATGGGGAATGTTTTCTGTCCCTCACTCAGCTGCCCTAACACAGCTCTTCTTTSTGCATGAGGAGATCTGGGCAGATTCTGGGCCATCTCTGAATATGTCCATGGGCTTGAACAGCCCAGTTTYTGGTCAATTCTTACAGAGATTTTTCAGGTAGGACTGAATATGGTTTTTAGTACTCTGGTAGCCAGGAAATAATCTTTCCATGGCAAAAATTGAAACTTTAAAATTCTGAAGTTTTGAAATTTCTGTTGAAATTTTTTTCCAGCCTTCCAAGAGGCATAACACGCTGACACAGGTATTATCAGCTGCTGCATCCAGGCAGCAGAGGCAAAAGTCCTGCTAATTCCTTTGCCTTTCAGAGGCAGAGTCCTGTTAAAAAGCAGCAAAACCCCCTGAAGGATGGATGCTTTGCTGAGATCTGCTGCTGGGAAGGGSAGCCAGGCTGAGCTGAGGGTTGCTCTGTTTGTTTTTAGCAGTGTCCAGGAGCAGGTGGCTGTGGGAGGTGGCTGGGCAAATTTTGGCTTGGTAAATTTTCAAGGATCACTCTCCTTGAACCACTGATTGKCAAGAGCCAAGACTTCCTCAGCCTCAGATTTGGGCAAAAAAGGAGGCAGAACATGAAATTGGTGAAAATTTCACAAAGGGATGTGCAGGGAGGAAAGTTTGCTTTCTCCAATCACTCTCCCAGTTTTTTGTTCCAGTTCCACTGCCTGTTTTTGAGGCAGTGATTTGATTCTCAGCTAATTCTTGCCAGCACTTTTTGTGGTGTTTGTACATGGTGTAAGAAATGTGGATTTTTGCAGTTACCTCCTGTATCAGGGATGAAACTTGACTAAATAAGGAGAGCCTGAGGCTGTGTGTCTTGACTTGTTTAAAACTTTTAATGCTGCCTGAAGTGACATTGTCAGGGGGAGCCATGGTTTAGGTGCAGCTGCTGTGGACTGAGATTTGCTCCCTGGTTYCACTGTCAATAAAGGTGTGTCAGCTGAATGATACTCTGATTTTTTCAGTGTTTTAACTAAAGGTCCAGATGATGGAATGGAGAAATGCCTTCAACACCAAGCTTGAGCTGGGGCTGGAAGCCTGCTGGGGGACAGAATGAGGAGTCAACATAACCTTGGCAAAGTGCAAATGATAATCTGAAAATATAGAATCTAATTCAGTGCAGACAATTAGAAAGCTCTGCCTTTGGCCAAGTGTAATTAACTGCATAAATACACATCAGTGACCTGCCATCACAGAGGGGACCAGGAAATGTAGAATGCCTCATAGATGAGCATGGCAAGAGTGTTGTGATTTACTGAACAGGCCTGCACTAAATCAGCTGTGCATCAGGGATAATCCATCCTGAAAAATATTCCTGCCATGCTTTTCAGCCCTGGTGGGACTGTACTGGTCAAGTAAGGTCAAAGATTCAGGGAATATCCTGAGCATGAAGGGACACACAGCATCATCCAGTCCAGCTCCTGGCCCTGCACAGACACCCCAACAATCCCACCCTGTCCCTGGGGTTGGTGTCCAAACTCTCCTGGAGCTCTGGCAGCCTCAGGGCTGTGCCCATTCCCTGGGCACCCTCTGGGGGAAGAACCTTTCCTGATATCCCACATAAATCCCCCTGACCCAGCTCCAGCCACTCCCCTGGGCCCTGTCACTGTCACAGGGAGCAGAGATCAGGGCCTGTCCCTCCAGGATTTGATATAATGCCCAGTTTAAGCCCCGCATTGAGCAAAGATTTGAGTTACAGGGTRTCTAGCTAAGAGTGATAACTAAGATTAGAAACCTTGAAAACATGACTTTCTCTGAAAGATGGGACAAAAAGGAGCAGTTACTCTAAGGAAAGGTGACTGATTGGAAAGTAGTTCTCAAATACATGAGGAGGCAATGGGACARTTTGTTTTCTGTGGCAGGAGGGGGTAGGAAGAGAAATCGTGGAGTTAATTTCCAACTCAGAAGATGGCAAATTGATATTGGGAGAAGCTCTCTTGCAGTAGGACTGGGGAGGGATTGAAATAGATTTCCCAAGGAGGTCATGCAGTGGATGGTGTTCATAGAATCACAGAACCATTAAAGCTGGGAAAGACCTCTGAGATAATCAAGTCCAACCATCAGCACAGCACCACCAGGTTCCCCACTAAGCTGTGTCCCCAAGTCCCTGTCCCCCACATCCACACGTTTTTTGAACATTTCCAGGCATGGCAACTCCACCACTGCCCTGCAGGGTCTGTTGCAATGCTGGTCAGCCCTTTCTGTGAGAAACCTTTTCCTGATACCTGATCTCAACCTCTCCTGGTGCAGCTTGGGGTCATTTCAAGGTCTGTAAAACCAGAGTTCTGCCGTGCCAGCRCCAGGAAGGAGAGAGAGGTGGAGCTGGTTGTGTTTTGGTGTGAGATAACCCAAATGTTTTTACACCCTTTCCATGAATATAAYGCCAGAATGATTTTATTGTCTTTTTGTTTTGTTAAATTTCATTTTTTGCCTTTTTGACCGTCAGTGAGCAGTGGCAATCACAGCATCTCTTTGGAACAACAACAGCTTTGTGTATATCCTTGTTTTTTCCTCTCCTTCCTGACTTTTTATTTTAGCACTGAAGTTTGTCTCCCATTTTATCCCTAAAAGCAGCGAGTGTCCTCTGTGCTACTTTATGGTCAGCTTTAGTTTGATTAATTTCATTAGCATAATAGTGGATTTTATGCATACTGTGCCATCTGTTTCCTTTCCACTTTATTCATATATCAAATGCCAGAACTGTTCTTGAGATCTCRGGTCTCTTTCCTCTGTCCTTTTATTCCTCTGTCCTTTTATTTATTATGTCCTTTTATTTATTATCCTTCAGCTGAATTTGAAGGCTGAAGTATTTCACTTCCAAGATCTCTATCACAGGCCTGGGAGAGAGTAAGAAAACTGATGGAGACCYTTGATGAGCAGAGGTACTCTGTATGTGAGATCTTGAGTCCAGGGATCTTAGCTGTTACATTTTAATTACATTTATTATTGAGTTATATTATTCTGGGCTTTGGGAAAGGTTATGATTACATTCTGAGCAATTTCCTGAAAAGAAAAAAAAAAAAAAGATGTGAACAAACACAAGGTATAATATTAAGATTTTTTTCATAGAGCAAGCAGGAAAGGTTATGATGCTTTTTTTGACCTTTCTCCCATTTCAGTTCTCAAGACATTTTTTGTTAAGAATAAAARGATTGGTAGATTGTGCTAGTCTTAAAAAGCTGTAAGGTTTTTATTAAGTTGTGGGATTGAGATCAAGGCCTGGGTCAAGAATAAACAACAACACTGTCTTCACACAGAGATGGATAATCAGAAACAATGAGAAATGCAACTTTAAATATTGTGGGAGTCTTTGTGGTGTTCTGCATTTTTCTGGGATTTTTTTCTGCTATCTGTGAAAGGGTGATTCTTTCCTGTGTGTTAAACAGAATGAAGGAATCTGCTCCTCTGGAGTGTGTTTGTGTGTGTAGGTTTTCCTTTTTATTATTTTTAGAGACTGCATAGTTTCAGGTCAGCACTGAGACTTCTTATTCTYCTTACAAATCATTCCTTTCCCCTTAGTCTGAAAGGGCCTAAATGTTCTTGGTGAGGAAGTTCTGGCTTCCCCCTGAGCTGGTTGCCCAACTTTTGAGACTAATAAGCAACCTAACACCTTCTTAAAAATCAGGGAATTCATCAGCTGGAAATAAATAATCAGCTGCTGTTTTTGTGGCARCAGGATTTTAAATGGGGACTTTATCTGTGAGTGCAAGCTGTGCCCCAAGTCAGAGCAGGGCAGAGTTGGGGTTCATTCCTCAGGCAGGAGCATCATCAGCCTAATGAATAATGGCACCTCTTGGTGCTCCAGTCCCTTCCCAGCCTCTGCTGGGGCTCAGAAGTTTATCAGGGATGTTGGAGCAGCAGGGGGACCACAGCCTTCAGAGCCTCTGTGGCTAAACAGGAAATATTTGGGGTTTTCAGAAGTTAGCAGGTGACAAAGCCTTTGCTTGTGCATTAAATGAAATCATTTTTCCATTCCTAACAGATTGTATTTAAGAGAGCATAAATACTTAATGACTTGAATTCATTTGCTGGCCAAAAATATTTAACAGATGTAAGTGGGTTTCTATGGTAATTGTCTGAGGTTGTCTCACTCAATGTCCTTTCTGTGACTCCTGTTTCATTTATGAATAAAAGTGAATATTTAAGCTTCATGAACATATTACTTCCACCTGCATTTGTCTGTGTGGGAAAACATCAGGTTATTTAGGTCTCAAGTTTGCTTGGTGGTGACACATATGGGGAATATTGAAGGTGTTCTGTGTGTGAATTGTGTTTGTGAAACAACATCTGTCACTTAAAGGCTGATCCTGCCTCATTTAGAGGCAAGGTTTGATGTTTGCCCCTTTTTTCATGTTATATTATGATTTTTTTTTACCATGTAATTTAATTTTGTCTCATGTACTCAATAGTCAGCATTATTTWAAAAAAATCTAGAACATTTTCTATGAAATCTGAATTCCCAAGAAAGCCTTTGGGGGAGAAGAAACATATCAATGGTTATTCCAGTACTGATCAACTTCTAATTCTTCTGGAAATGTGAATATATTAATTGAAGCAGTTTCTGTTTGTCTAATACTGCATGAAATCTTTGGATGCTGACCTGAGTTCATTTAGTTGYTTAGGAATGGAACCTTTCCTCCTGATTTTATTTTAATTAATTTGTATTCACAGTCATACGTTCAAATTTTTCAAATTATTAAAATCAACAATAACAACAATACACGGAGGAATATTAGAAAAGAGAAAGTGACACCCAAGAAATGTAAATATTTCTGATTATTCTTGTGTGGCAYAGTGATCTGTTTATGTTCCTGAAAACAAACATTTCCTGCTATTCAATGTGTGTAATCCCATCCTTAATTTCATATAACTWCATCAAAAAAACCCACTTGCTCTTTTTAGACTCATCCTTCTTARTTGCTGATATTTTCAAGATGTTTTTTAAGATAGTTGTTAAGCTTTAGAGAGTTTCTTGTCAGCTGAAAGCAATTCCTTCACAAATTAATAACTTTAATAATTCTGTGGATGTGTTTTTGGGCACTGCCCCTCTGTTGCAGGCCTGTGTGACTYTGCTGGGATGAGTGCAGGGATTGCTCATCCAAGTTCCTCTTGAAGTTGTGGATTAACTTTCAACAATTCAGCATAAATCAATAGATTTTTGTTTTTTGGAGATGGTGTTTTCCTGTTTGAGAAACGATCTGAACCATCAGATTTAATAAAATTTACTTAGCAGTTTGTATCAAAAATGCAGACTCTTGGCTTGCACATTAAAGTGCAGAGATTTGAGGAATTTCATAATTCCTTAAATTTCAGAGTGTTGATGATTTTATTTATCTGAAATGTGTGKGCTGAGCAGTCTCTTCCCTTCCTTGTGTCGTATAAAACTGATGAAACTTTTTAAAAGGGTTTTCCACAGGGTGCGTTTCTTATTTTTATCTTCCAGTGCAGTGTTAAAAACAATCCAAAAAAACCTGAAACACCCCAACAACCTTTGTCAGGCATGTGCTGTTCTATACCCCACTCCCACACCTTCCTCTAAATCCTCTTCTCACCTTCCCAACAGTTTGTCAGCRCAGCAGATCACATTTATTTGGCCTAAGATCTATTGCAAAACCAGTTCACTTAACAAAGCCCTTCAAAACTTAAAAACAGGCCTTTGAAATACTAAATTGTTAACTTAATAAGTCGTTACAAATAAGTGTAATTTGTAAGACTGACATTTTTCAGTTCGTAGGAAACTCCTTTTAGTTGGCATTCTGTCATCAGAACTTGTGTGTGTACMGGAAAGGTTTGGCTGTTTATTTTTTAATGAGAAAACTTGATGCAAAAAGTAACAGGAGAAAGTAAATAATTGGAACAAGAGAGCAAAACCAGCTTGCAGTACAATCCTGATGGAATTTTTAAATGGAGTGTTTCAATAAATAGAAAAAGAGTCTGAATGTGCTGTCCTGCATTAAAGTAAGAAAGTTCATTTGCTCCTTCTGCCATTGTTTTATTTTAAATGTCAGGAGTCCCAAAGAGAATTGCCTTGAAGAGGTCCAATATTTACATACTGAGTGGAAAAAGTGCAAGATCATAATTTTTGATAGCTAAATAGCATCTAAACCCTGAGGTGATGCAAGCAACCTTTGCATAAGGGCTCTTAGTTCTGCTAACACTGTATTATCATGTGTATGAAATCGTTTGAGCAGCTTGATCTTGGTTTTAAATTCACAATCACTGGCCATGGTGGGCTTTGCACAASTTTAACTCCACCAGTGGGTGAATAAGACAATTTATTTGAGCCAAGTGGAAATCTGGTGTGGCTGCGGCTGCTGGTGGAGCAGGACCAGCAGCTGCAAGTCACCGACTGCTGTTCATGATGGGCCAGTGCTGCTGCCTAAAAAAGATCCTTGTTGTGGCTGCAGATCAGAAAAAAAGCTGTTCTTGTTGGAGAGGAGATGCAGGGGCAGATCTGGCAAGGAATCTTTCCAGTACAGTTTTGTAACAATCAAATAAATATCCTTTGATATCTCTCTTATCCTGGTGGCACCTCCAAAACTTCATACATTTGCATTAAACAAAGTATTGGTTTCAATTACTCATCATTCTGTCATCCTGGTGGATAATCCCCATAAATAACAAATTATAGTATTTGATATATAAATCTTAGTGAAGGTTTTGTTCAGTGATGTAGAATTATCTACTAAAGTGATTTAACAGCAAACGCCTTCTGTTAACTCATTCCAGAACATACCTGGCTTAATCTTCTACTCTATAGAAATGTAATTCCCTTTAAAATTACAAGGGAATGTTTTCTCTGAGGACTCAGAACTGTATTCTTCATAACAAAACAAAAACAAAAACAAAAACCAACAAAAAAACCTACCAAAAAACCCAAAAAGGAAAAAAAAAAAAAGGAAGAAGGAAAATCAGGTATTTTCTTCCTTCCTTGATAATTATATTCATATAATTTACAGCAAACGGCAAAAAAGAGAATTTATGTAGAAACAGTGCAGGAGATGCATTCATATTTAAATGAAACTTTAATCAATTGACACGGTTAATAAAAAGAGGTTCATTATATCTAAGATAAAAGAACACAAACAATACCCAACCCAAGTATAAACACACTCCTTGAAGCAGCAGTAGGAGCAGTACTTAGSCTAATGTGCAAGCTTTCAAGTGGCAGACTGGAAGAATTTTTATATGTAGTTTGACTAAATGCTTGTTCTTTTAATCCTTTTTTTTTTCTGCTTTGTGGTGCTTAACAAACCACTCATAKATACTAATCTTAATTTTACTATTCCCAGTCTCTGGAGTCTCCTAGGTTATAGTATGGATGGTATTTTTACCAGCTGTTACATTCCCTGTGGTAACTGCCTAAAACTTTTCATATTGTACATTCAGCTGGATTTATTTGCAAATTTTTGGATTTCTTGTGAGTCAATCCTCGTGGGGTTTTTTTTGCTGCTTAGAGATGTACAGATTTCTACTGATTTTATGCATTGCTCTGAAGGCAGAGAAATTAAACAGCATCCCCAAAGACTTAATGTTGGGTGGTTTTCAACATTTCTAAGTAGCATTTGTGAAGAACAACCATTCTTTGCCTGAGCAGTATTTTGTGGGAAAGGAAATTTGTGTTACAGGGCTTTGTGTGCTCTTTAACAGTTGTGTTGGAGAATTTGGCATTTTTTTAAAGGCTTTCCTTTTAATAATTAAAGAAAACAGTTTAGATGTGCTTGTTAAAAAGCTGACTGAAAAGATCTGTTCTTTTCCTTTTTAATTTTTAGCAGTAATAGCCTACTGAGATAATTGTTTTTAAAATGTAGTATGGAATTATATGCTGTTAAGGATGACATCTCTGTTAAATAGCTTATTCTTACAAATACAGCCTGAAGTCCATATATTTAGTGTTAATTAATGCATTTGGGTTTTAGTAAAAAGCTTATTTTGTGTCTCTTTGCTTTAGTCAGAACGAGCTGAAAACCAATTTAATGTCACTTTGTGTTTCAGACACACCAACTTCTCCTTGGCACCTGCTGTTCTGTTCTGCCAATTGCCACTTAGTGCTGGGAATATATATCAGATTCTTTTCTTTTACATTTCTAAGACTTTTCCTGGCTGTCACTGCCAGTTGAGGTTATAGCCCTTCAAATTTTGTGATTTTGTTGTTTCCCTCCCCGCAGGGTTAAGTTTAATGCAGAGTTCCTGGTATTGTGCTGCTATTCAGAAAATCAGTGCTGATGGTGGCAATGGCAAGGGACAGTAGGTCAGGAAGGAGTATTTAATTTGCAGCAGGAGGGGAAAAACAGCCTGAACTTTGCCATGGGGTAGAAAAACACAACCCCAAATCCAGGGATCAGATAGGCAGATAAATGCCTGGTGCTGGGGTGATCAGGAAGGTTTAGGTGCCATATGCAGTGGCATAATTATGTGTATTACTCATGGTTCTGTTGAAACAAACAAAGGGGGAAAAAAATAAAAGTTGATGTCTCCTCAACCAGATCTGTCTGTGGAGTGTGTGGGACAGAAGTGGCTGTTAGTTCTGTGTGGGATGATGTTGCTGCTCTCTGTTCTTCTGACAAAATATCAACAGCAGGAGGAGGACAGAGATGGATCAGTTCCTGGAGAAGCCTGGGAGAAAGCCAGTGCTTACTTCAAGTTTGACCAAAGGAGGTTTCTGGAAATGTTCTCTTTTGCCATGTCTGGAATTCTGTCTCTGAACAACAGGCTGTTTGAATTAGCATCTGTTCTGCCTTGGCAGGTCCCCAGTGATGGAATTCCAAAATAAATGTCCAAAGGAGTGTGGCCAGCAGGTCGAGGGAGGTGACTCTCTCCCTTTCYTCTGCTCTTGTGAGACCCCACTAGCYGTGCTGGGTACATTTTGGGTGCCCTCAGTATAGGAAGGGCATGGAACTGTTGGAACAAGTCCAGAGGAGACCACCAGGTTGAGAAGGGGAGCAGAGGGCCTCCCCTGTGAGGACAGGGTGAGAGAGTTGGGGCTGGAGAGGAGAAGATGGTGTGGGGACCTCACAGCAGCTTCCAGTATCCAAGGGGCTACAGGGAAGCCAGAGTTGGATTCTTCATCAGGAACGGCAGTGGTCGGATAAGAAATAATGGGTTAGGCTGAAAAAGGTGAAATTTAGGTTAGATGTTGGGAAGAAATTCTTGCCTGTGAGATCCTGGCACAGGTTACCCAAGAGAAGCTTTGGATGCCCCTGGATTGCTGGAAGTATCCCAGGCCAGGTTGGACAGGGCTTGGAGCTGCCTGAGATAGTGGGARGTGTCCCTGCCCATGCCAGGGGACTTGGAACCAGATGGTCTTTAAAGTCCCTTCCACCCCAAACCGTTCCATGATTCTGTGATTCCATGTTTGTGTGCCAGCTTAGCACCATACCCTTGGAATTCATGAAAGATGCTGTACTGGAAAGTGATGTGAGACCTCCCCAGCCTAAGTGGATGAGGTGGTTGATCTCCAATGGCAGATATACCCTGTGCATGACCATCARAAGATAGCTCTGAGTCTCATTTTAGCTGTATAGTAATGACTTGAAAACTCAGTCTGTTGTTATTAAAAAAAAAAAAAGAAAAACAAACCAAAAAGATCGTAAGGAACCTTTCCACAGACTCCATCAAATCTCTCACACAAGTTGTTTGTAATAACACAATTCTGTTCTTTTTCTGGTGGTGTTTTTTAGGATGATTTTTTTTTCCCTGTATTGCTTTGTAAAAGGCACACAATAGATAGAAACATAGATGAAATATAGGCTTTGCTTTCTAACTGTAGATGAAATACAGGCTTTGTCTTCTCAGTCTCTCTACAATGTTTAGGAGATGTGAGTGCTACAGAGGAGGTCAACAATTGGCTGAACTTCTGGACTTCAATAGTAGGGGTGGAAAATTGATGGCCACCAATTGCAAGGGAATTCTGCAGGGCTTGGAKTTGAGCTGACCTTGTTTAATGTCTTGTCATTGGTCTAGGCCGGGGTGAAATGCACCCTCAAGAAATTTGCAGACAGCACCAATTTGGGAGGAAGGTCGATATGCTCAAGAAGCMGGGCTGGCATGAGGAGTATCTCAGCAGGTGGGGAGATGGGCTGGCAGAACCAAGGGAAGCTCAGCAAAAGCCAGTGCAGAGTCCAGCAGGGGGATGGAGTCACCTGGTGCTGTGATGTGGGCTGGGTGGGGGCTGACTGAGCACTGCCCTGCAGGGAGAACGTCAGAGTCTGCTGGAAAATTCAGAGCACGGCACTGGAGAGCCACGTCAACATGGAGCTGTTGTGGTGGGTTTAGCAGAACGATAATGGAGAGTGAAGGGAAGCAGGGGTTCCCCTCTAAGCAGTTGCTCTAAGACCCCATCTGCAGTGCTGAGTCCTTTTTGGGGCTCATGTCTTGTATTCACGAGGTTCCCAGATGAAGGAGTGATGAATCTGACTCCATGTTCTCAGAAGGCTAATTTATTATTTTAAGATACTATATTATATTAAAGAATACYGTACTAAACTGTACTAAAGAATGCAGAAAGGATGCTTACTGAAGGCTAAAAGATACTAAAGAAAAACTTGTGACTCTTTCCAGAGTCCSGWCACAGCCTKACCGTGATTGGTCATYAAGTCAAAACAATTCAGATKAAACCAATCAAACATTCACCTGTTGKATAAACAATCTCCAAACACATTCCAAAGCAGCAAAACACAGAAGAAGCAAATGAGAYAAGARTTGTTTTCCTTTTTCTCTGAGGCTTCTCAGCCTCCYRGGAGAAGAATCCTGGACAGGGGGATTTTTCAGAAAAYATGACRGTGACACTGATGAATRAACCAGACATTGCAGTACTGGATCAAATCCTTATCCTACAGAAGGTGGCCCTGCTTAGTTGAGGAGTTGGGCTAGATATTCCAGAGGTCCCTTCCAGCCTAAATGGAGTTCTGATGATGAGTGTAACAGCTGTGAAGATGGTGAAGGCTCTAGGGGGGCCATACGAGGAGTGGCTGAGGTCACTGGGCTTGTTCAGCTGGAGAAGAGTCAGGGTCTGCAGCTCCTCCCGAGGGGCAGCTCCAGTCTCTGCTCCCTGTGACAGTGACAGGGCCAGGGGAGTGGCTGGAGCTGTCCCAGGAGAGGTTTAGGTTGGGTTTCAGGGAAAGGTTCTTCCCCCAGAGGGTGCTGGCACTGCCCAGGCTCCTCAGGGAATGGGCACAGCCCTGAGGCTGCCAGAGCTCCAGGAGAGTTTGRACAATGCTCCAGGCACAGGGTGGGAGTGTTGGGGTGTCTGTGCAGAGCCAGGAGCTGGACTGGATGATCCTTGTGTGTCCCTTACAGCTGAGGATATTCTGTGATTCTGYGCTAATTTGAGAATTTTACGTTGGCGATGGAGATTTTATACAGTGTGTGAAATGTGCAAAATAAACAACCTAAATAAAGCACCCTTCAGGGAATACTCTCTTCTGCTTTCCTGTGTGGGAATTCATAGGTGCTCTGGATTTGCAGTCTCACCAGGATACTCTGTGCTGTTCTAACATAAGCCTGAGTGCAATGGAATGGCAGGAAGAAGTTAATTTCATTATTATTCTTAATATTCAGAATAGACCCCCCCCCCCCGAAAATTAAGTAGTATCCGTTCTGGGGGAGTTTTGATTTAATCTATGTATGTATAGAGTGGAAGATTGCTTGCTTCTGTTTTCTGCTGTTCTTTATGGGCAAGGTTTTCATTAAAAAAAGATATATTAGTTGTTACAGAGAAACCAGAGCACTAACTCACCACATATGTCTGAAATACTTTACTTCCTTCACTTACAGTACTTTACATTAACTGAAACAGAAACTCCTGGGAATCRTTTGCCTTTGGTATTTAGTGATGTATGAGATTATTTTCATTGTTGTTTAGGGCAGCTCACAAACAATAACATTACCCTGAGGAAGCAACTCCTGGTGGAGCAACTCCTCTCCAGCCTGGGGAGATCAGCTGCCTTTGAGAAGCTTAAATATTGTTCTACCTGCCTTGGTAGTTACCTGCTATCTAATTTTGGTATCCAGTTTAAGGATTATTTAAATCCTTTTGTGTTATTTCTCCTCGTACAATGTCTGAGTCATTGGAGAAAAAACCTAAAGAAAGATAATATTGAAGTTTCTATTCCAGATGAGGTATCTAGAAGGTAGGAAATAAAACTTGCAGGTGTTTTAGTTCCTCAGTGTAATTCTAGAATGGTTTGAGTTGGAAGGAATATTGAAATAATCTAGTTCCACCCCCTGCCAGGGGCAGGGACWCCTTCCACTATCCCAGGTTGCTCCAAGCTCCCTCCAGCCTGGCCCTGGACACTTCAAGGGGTGGAGAGTCCACAAGCCCAGAATTGGTTG
The DNA here is from genome assembly GCA_014549065.1 of Cardinalis cardinalis. Taxonomy (NCBI): domain Eukaryota; kingdom Metazoa; phylum Chordata; class Aves; order Passeriformes; family Cardinalidae; genus Cardinalis; species Cardinalis cardinalis. The sequence continues at coordinate 1,002,095 of JACDOX010000021.1, forward strand.
TGAAAAGCTGTAGAACCTCACTAAAGCAATTGCTATCTCACTTTTTCTTTTTCCTTCAATTTTTTCCCCTAGCCAGTACAACTTGCTGCCAGCTCTGTGGTTTAATTCCTTTGATAACTACRTCTTAAATACTGCTGCTTTTAACATTGCTAGCAGATTTTTAAACCAACAAGTGGCAAGAAAATAGTGCATTAAATACCAGCTAAGCATCTCCCTTTGTCAGGCGTGTGCTGTTTACAGTGCCAAGGCTCGTGCTCTCCTGTAGRTCCAATAAAACAACACAAGTACAATGAATCCAGGGATTTCACAGGAGTTTTTCTATTACTCTAGTGTGGTGTGCCCTCATGTGGTTAAATGCARTATCTTCTTGGATCAGTCTGAGACCCTTTGGATTTATTCTCTGTTCTGCTAAAGAACCAGGAGGAATAAAGGCTGCTGGTGGAAGGGGAAGCAGTGTGATGCCATGTAGGTTTTTGGCTTTTTTTGTTTGTTTACAGCTCTCAAGTGATTTGGTATTTCTGAGATGAGTACAAACACATTTGCATTTATTCTAATTCAGTTACAGATGTGTGTGTTTTCCTTGTCTTATTTCTTTTTTGTTTGTTGAGATTTKGAGGATCCACTTAGTAGTATTTAGGCCAAAGTGGCTTTGTTTCTGATTGATTAATGCTCATAATTGAGTATGGAAATGAAAACTTGCTTGTTGATTTTCTCCCACATAATACATAATACCATCAGTCTTTTGTTTTTGATACCCTTTGAGACTTAATGTTGTGATACTAATACATAGCTATTGACCACATATCTCACATATTCCATGTGATGTGTTTGTAAGCTTTACTACCAGTGCTGTATTCAGTTTTGGAAGGAATTGGAGTTATTAGAGTTATGTGGTGTTGCTTTATACTTTGATTTGTACTTTTTATTTTATCATTCACATAGATTGTGGGCAGGTTTCTTGGGGGGTCTTCCTATCCTGACAGCAAACTGGAGATGATGATGGCTTTTCTTCTACATCCAAAAGTAGTGCAACAAAGTTTTTCCAAAATTAAAAGTTGGTAAAACTGYAGAAAAACAGGCACTTATGGATGGCATCAGTGACATTTACTGTTTTAATTAACAAGGAAAATAACAGATGTCAGCAGGGGCTTGCAGTAGTAATAACTTATTAACTATGAGAAATTAACTAAAGTTACTGAATGCAAAAAATAACTTCATCCTCAATTACTGCTCAGTGGTTGCCAAGATCATTTAACACAGCACTGGAAGTTGACATTCCTGSCTGCTTTGAGGTCACTCTATTTAATGTGTATTTACTGATTGTCAGGTARATTCCAGCTTTCTGATTTATTTTAGCTGGGGTAAGATAAACTTCATGTTTTACTCTTTCAAGGAATGTTCTGTGCATTGTGGTCTGTTAAACCACTGCTGAGTTGCACAGAGATGATCATTTGGAGCCAAATAACTTTGCCTTTGGTGGTTTCAGCATTTTAAGTTCCCGCATGGATACGTGATGTTGTCTCGCTTGGACAATGAGAAACAGAAGGAAGATAGTGACAGGATCACAAGCAGGAAGGATTTGCCAAATGTTGCTCCAATTAAAATTCAATCTCTGCTATATAAAACCCAGAAGGATCCTTGATTTAGAGCTTTGGAAGACTCAAAGGTTTGGAGGTGCCAAGTCCGTTTAGGCACCCAGCTCTGGGAGTGTAATCCATAAACAGAAGTTACATGATTAGTTCTCCTTTTCAACACATGGAGAAGGGAAGAGAGAAGCTTAGGAGTGAGATTTGGAAGGTGTTGTGGGAGAGATGTGAAAGGGAGCTTTTTGAAATCCCATCCCTTTCCAGAATTTACATGCTGAACTCTGAGCCTGCAGAGGGGAGCTTACATCATATGGTGATTAATAGAGCACAGGTTTTCTTGGACTTAGCTTGAAATCTTCCTTCAGGGTTAAGAGATGGCTCATTCTTCTTCRTGGGCTTCATTCTTCAAGCCCAAGCACGCTGGTGTTGCAGCCCACTTTCTTATAAAATATCCCAGGTGTAAAGGTGGTCACCCCTGAAGGAAGAAGACCTGGTTCACTTCTCTCTGAGCCTGAGGAACTTCAAACCCACATTTCTTACCCCCAAGACAATGCTGTGCCCCCCAGTTCATGGCSTGGCCTCTCAGGTGATCATCCTGCCAAAATTAGGCCATTGTGTGGGGAAGAATTCTTGTTCTTCTTTTCATCTTAGTGGGATCATAAAWTACTCTTATGCATAATGAAAAAAGAGATGAGAGAAAATGCATGTTTAACACAAGGCATAGATATGAATTTTTGAAATGGTACAGYCTAATGTACTTTGGTGTAACATAAAAAAATGAAGTGATGGGAATCTGTGGATTCTGTGCTGTCTGCCTGTTGGGCTTGACTGGGACCAAGCCCTTTCGTGCATTTAGAAAACCCACAGTGCATKACACATTGAGAGGAACATCTTAAAATTCGACTTTCATCATTTTCTTGCATTTGAAGGCATTCAACAGGTTTTTTAGGAGTCAGATTAAGCCAATGGTTTTGCTAAAGGATGTATAGTTGTTCCAATTAAACACCTGCRTCAACTTTTCTCTCTTGGCAAAAGCTGGAATTGCCAAAATCCTGACAAGATACTGGAAACACGTGCTCAGGAATGGGTTATTTAGTTCTTAAAAGTGAGGTTATGAAGTCCTGCCAGCACAGAGAGGGGATCTTGTAATGGATATTGCTGCTTGTGCTGCCAGTTCCAAGAGATGGTGAACTCCTGGAGTCACCAGTTGACAACTGGGTGGTGTGAGGAACCTCAAGGTAATTTGCAGGAGCAAGTGAATCCTTGGGAAACCTGAGGAATAGAAATCTTCTGTCGTTCATGACTGGAATATTAACATAATCTCTTTTTCCTGTCTACCAGGTAATTCCTGGAATTCATATTTGGCTTCTAAATAGCATCACAGTCCTYTAGTGCCAATTAACAGGAGGAATTTGTCACAAAAGGAGAATTTAATAACCTTTGAGTCTAATTTATTACAAATTAGAGACAAATTGTATTATGGGAGACATTTTATTAGCTTAATTTAAATTGATTCTTGTTTCAGTTATGGGAGAGTCAGTGAAAACATGCTGCAGGTTTCCGTGGCCTCATTTTTCATCAAGATTTGTAGGAGGAACATAACCATGATTCTTCATTTAATTGTGTTTTTGTAGTCTTCTTTTTCTTAACAATATGTTTTGTGAAAACATATTTCAGGCTTGTATGTCTGTTGTAGACATTTTTGATAGTTTTTCGTGAAGATTTGTAGGAGGAAAGTAAGTGTGGAGTGGTTTATTTATTCTTTACTCTTTTTGATAGCATAGCAAGTAKTCAGAAATTCCACTGAGAATTAATACTTGCTGAAGAACTTTAAAAGTGCCTTATATAATATTCAATCACATTGGCCAGGATGTAAACCTCTTCCCATGGTGGGAGCACTGATAAGAAAAATAAAAATTAGCAGCAACGGTGTTGCTATCTCCAAATTACATCCTAAAGGTGCATCATGTGGGCAGAATATAAATATGCAGAAATGTGAATCAGGGCTGCTCGCTGTCCTCAAGCTACACTGAGGATTAAAATATAAAATATCCTGGCTCTAATCAGTGTTGCCTCACTTATCTGGGTGCTTCCCAGCCAAAAGGGAGGTGTGGCACTGGCATTTTGTAGCACCCTAGCCRATAATTTCTGCATTAGGGAGAGGAGCCTGCTTCTTTCTGGATGCCTCTCACCCCCAGGTGTTTGCCAACACTGAGGGGAGCTGGAAGGAGTACAAAAAGCTGGGTTAAACCCCTGGAATTCAGCGTGGATGGGCAAAGTTCTGCTCATCAATGAGAATCCAAATAGCCGCATAGAATAGAAAGAGAATTTCAGTTCTGTGAATTAGGTAGACAGCTGGTGCTAATCGTGCAGAGATAATTACAAGAGTTAATTATGTAAGCTGTTATGATTTATGGGGTAAGGACAGTGGCAAATTACTCAAGTTGTGATAGGGAAAATTGAAGAACAGTTATTATCAAAAAATGGAGTTATGTTACAGACTGAATCGTGCTCAGCAGAACATCTGTGTTCACACATATTGGTGTAATAGGGAAAAAAAAGCCTGCTTTTTGTGTGGCACTAGAAAATAAGCACAAATATGGGGAAAAAACCCCAAGTTATCTTCTCTTCTGCAGAAACGTGGAAAAAATCCAATTTAGCTGCTTTTCTGTTTTGTATGTGAATGAAAAGTAGTTGTTGAAAGCATTTTCTCCTGTATTTTGCTCAATAACACCTTGCAGTTGGAGTGGGATCAGCTAATGAGCTACTGCTGAGAGCCACATCGTAACTTAAGTCTTTGGTGTGCAGAGCCAGGAGTTTGTATGGCAAAATCCCATCTCTGTTTGCTGTGCTGCTGGATGGTCCAAGGGAAGGTCACAGACACAGTGCTCAGGTCTGTTCCCCACCTCATTTGGAGCAGGGAATCAAATTAGATCTTCCCCTGTAACCCCCARCACAATCTGCTTCTCTCTCCAGGTGTTTTGAAAGGTCTCTTCTGCCAAAGGAAACCAAAAAAAAAACCAACACAACAAACCCAGCCATGAGACGGTTCAAAAAAAGATGTTTTGTGTTTCCAGACAGTTGTAATGATTTTTTTTTTCCTTTGATGCAACAAACTTCTTTTGGAAGCAGCAGGATTTTGAGTGCTCAGGGGGTGACTGTTGTACAGCCAGTGAGGCAATGAGAGGGTGCAGTGGAGTGGAAGGGCAGCTGATATCCAGAAAAAAAAAATGGCATTCCACTGAAATGTCAGGGCTGTCTTTGCTCAGGTCATTGAGTGTTTCCAGCACCTTGGTGATCTGTGAGTGCATGAGAAGAGAGGAGTTACTCGTAGCTGTTCACATCCAAAAAATGCCACTAGGAAGAACAAATAATACTTACTTGAAAATACAAGGGGCATAGGGGACAACAGTAAATTTTATTTTTTTTTTGGTAAATAATTAGTCATCCTTCAGAGAAACTCTTTTACATTGATTTCAGCTGTCACAACCAGAGCCAAGTATTTGTCTGAATGGTTTTCATGATGTTGTACAGAGTTGTATTTGATTTGCCTGCTTTGGTTTATTAAAAACAAGGGAATGTATAAATGCTGTCCACTCTAAGAAAAACTCCCAACAGCCGCTGTCATTGATATTTAAATGTGTAGAATCACAGAATAATCGTATTTGTGCTGGAAGGGACCTTTAAAGTTCACCTGGTCCAGTCCCTGTGCCATATGCCACCAGTGTCCTCAAGCCTTTCCCCAAAGGGCTGCTCTCAATCCTTTCATCACCCAATCTGTGCTGAAAACACAGTATCAAGGCGTCTGTCCCGTGTGAGGGACCAGAGAGAAACCATAAGGATTAGCAGAATAATTTAATTTAAAATATATAAAAAGGGAAAAAGGTCTATTAATATTTGCCTCAAGAGTTGTCAATATGTGGTTGTGGAAAGTCTTGGGTGACTCATGCAATTTGAGCAGATGCTGAGCAAAGAGAAGGCAAAGGGGGAGAATTACAACTCTGAAACTTGTGGYCCACCCCTTTCAGAAATCTATAGGGAAAACAGTTGGATTCAGAGAGCCAGGAATGTCCCTGTGTGAGCTGGAGCTGCTCACAAGGGATTGATTTGATGAGTGTGTGATCCAGCTCTGTCCCCTTTTACTTCTGGCGTTCCCTGCCCACACCTGACCTCTGCCATAGGGAAATCCATGTTAATAGAATTTTCTCCTTTTAGCAAAGACATCCTCACCTTTCTTTTGTGCTGCTGGAGCTGGGTAAGGAGGCCTTAATTCAGGATGGGGCTGAACTATTAATTAGTGAAGTTCTGTTATTCCAGCAGAGATCTGTGCTAGGACTGTRTGAAGCTTCTTTAATAAAATAAGAGAGCAAGGTTCCCTAGTGTGATCACAAAGCCAGGATCATTACAAGGCTGCCAAATGAGCTTATGGTAATTATCAAGTGATATATTTGATAATTGTACAGAATTTTGGGTGACTTCTGCATTAATTAGTAACAGAAGCTGATAGAGACATTCTTTCCTTTGTACCACTTTAGGTGGGGTAAGATATTTAAAATAAACCAGTTAGCTTGAAAGCCCTGCTGAAAAACTGAGCTATTTTAATAGRATAAAATGTTATTATTATTTTTGCTTCATTTTTTTCATGCAACTTATATAAATTCATAGGTTATTGGATTTTTAAAAATAGGAAGGAAGTTGGATGCCATGGATTTTTCTGTCACTAGTATCAGAAGCCTTCCTTCCCCTTTGCCCTGTCCCAGTACAGCTGACTTTGTGGAAAAGGAATTCTAATTTTGGAAGAGWTTGCTTTTTTAGCACCTTAACTCATAATTTAACATAATTTAATGAAGCTGACACAGGTGGGTAAAATGGTAATATTCCAGTTTTTGAGTGGTTTTCTTCCTCTGTATTACCCAAACCCAACCTGTCGATGCAGAGGCTGGAATCCAGAATTCCTTTTCCAAAGGAATTTCCTAGCCCCACATGGAAATTTCTCTCCAGTTTCTCTCCTTGCTTCATCTGGATGCTGTTGATCAGAGGGTAGTGAAATGTTGCTTCTTTTTTTTTTTTTTTTTATTTAATGACAGTAGATTTTGTTTAAAAATTTAAAGCCTTTTCTTCAAGATTACAAGTCACAGAGCCAAACAAAGCCTCTAGCACTATTTGTGATCTTGTGCTCTCTTGTTGGCACTCTCTCATGATTGTATTTAAGTCCCACCTTTTGACATGATGGAAACCTATTTTTTAATGGTGGAAACAAAATAAGGAAGAAAAAAAAGAACAGCAAAACATCTATGAAGTGGGCTCAAACAGAATACACCAAAGTCAATCCTCTTTTGAAAAAGAGGATTGACTTTGGGGATGCTGTTTCCTATATATGAGTTATGATAAGTGGTAGAAAAGTCTCATCTTCTGTGGTAATTTGGATTTTCCTGTGGACTGTGTTAGTTGTGGACTCAGCAGCTCAGAGCATTGGCAAAGGTTTTCTGCCAGTGCTGGATCCTCTTCATCTCAAGGAGCTGCACATGTTCATCTGCTCTGCACAAAAGTTCTTAAATGAGAAGATTTTGAGCGCTTGTAGACACTTGARGTGATTTTTATCTATTTCTACATATTAAGGAGCATAACAAAAAGCAGTTATTTAATTTCAAAAAGGCCCTAAGGAAAATAGTAATAAATATTTTGTCTCAATTTATAATTATTTCCATATTGGGAAGTTCTGATAAACTTTTTTTTTTTGTTTGCTGGTGGGTTAGAATTCTTTTCTGTAGGTGTCCATAACTAGAAACCAATGACCAGCTATGAAAGGATCTTCAGGAAATTTCATGAGGAATATTTGCAAAGGAAAGCTAATAAAGAAAATAATTTTTCTAGATATAAGCAGTGGAAAAAACCCTGATATGATGGATGAATATTACATTCCAGTAGCCGAGCAGACTCCCTCTTGAAAGGAGGCGCCCTGGATTACATTTTTTTTCTCCCAATACATCCATGTATATGGTATTTTCAAGCGCTGATTATAGATATAGATACATATATTTATTCTTCCACAGTCTGTAGTTTTAAGATGTGATTTGGAAAAAAAAATGAAAGAAAAAGAAACGTAACACAAAGAGCGTGGCAATAAGGCTTTTTGGTCAAAACTGTACCACAGACCTTGCCACTCCTCTGGTAACAGGGATGAGACACAGTGAATTTTCATACTTGTTTTAGACTCTTATGGTTTTTAGTGAAATGTCTTATTACAAAGGCATTCATTTTCTTACAGCAAATTTGTAGCTTAGAAGACTGATACACCACTACAGGTGCCCTGGTTTGTATCCTGGTTAGGGAGAACTGCATCCCTGCTCATTTTTTGGTGCATTTAACAGCTGATGATACCCAATTCAATATTCCAGTTTTTAGAGCAGCAGCCTGGTGCTGCTGGACTCATGCAGGATTCCCTCTTTGCCCAGAACTCAGCTGTGGGATGTACACACTGGGCTGTGATTTTAAGCTTTTTAATCAGTTTATTGACAGCTCAATAAAGAATTCCTTCAGGAGATTCTGCAAACATGGAAGCAGTTTCCTTCTGTTTAAATACTGGTAGGATCATTTCGCTGCCTGCTGTGGTTTTATAACAAAATATTAGGCATATAGTGAAGCAGCACTAAGGCAAAGAGTTTTAACCTGTATAATCTTTGCAGGGGGAGCTCTTTGTACGTTTTGTGTCTGGAAAATGGCCACAATGTTTTTGTCATTGCTTGCATGTCACTGCCAGTACATTATCTCAAGGGACGATTGCTTTTTGAGTGGTTTCTGGCCCTTGTGTGTTCAGATTCCATTTTATCAGTGTCTTCATTTTTAAAAAATGAAAACAAGTAACAAAAACGACGCTTTGGCACCACAGCCCTACCATGCCTGGTTCTTATCTTTTTCTTTTTTCTGCTTGGCTTTGATTTGCTTAGCCCAGACTGAGGAGAGGTTAAAAGGAAACTCCTCTTTTGGGGGACGTGCCGCTGGATTTTATACTTCCAGTTTTATCTATTCAAAACATGTGGCCACTGCATCCCTTCCAGGGCACAGAAAATAGTGTGAGGATTGAATTACGTGTTCCTATAAATAGAGAATTGTTCAAACTGGCAAAAACTTGTTTTTCCTGCCCAAAGGTAACGACGCTGGTGAACACGAGCAATAAAGGACCGTCTGGCAAGAAGAAAGGGCGCTCGAAGAAGGCTCATGTTCTGGCTGCCTCAGTGGAGCAGGCCACTCAGAACTTCTTGGAAAAAGGAGACCAGATTGCTAAAGAGAGCCAGGATCTCAAGGAGGAGTTGGTTGCTGCTGTAGATGATGTTCGAAAACAAGGTATGTGGGAAAATGTGGATTCTTCTTCTTCTTTTCTGGCTGCCAAGGTTGGGATTAAATTGTGAGATGGTATTTATTGTTTGGACTCAGATCTTTATTAGTTCTTACCTATGTTAAAGTCTCACTGAGTGTGAATTCTACAGCACTTCACTGACAAGGTWRMAATGGAGCCCCATCTCTCTCTCTCTGCAAGGCCTTTTAAGGATAAACTGTCCAATTAAGAAATGACACCTAAATTATTTTTACTTTTAACCCAATAACCAACCGCCCGTGCCCTGCAATGCAGACTGTTTTATCCAGTTACACAAAACCACCCAAACCCATGGAGAAGAAGATGGAGAAGAAGGTAAAGAGGAAGGCCCAGTCTCTGCCCTACAACCTCCATCTTGCTTTATTTATATTACTATATTCCAAAACCTTAAACTCTAAGTTTTCCACCATGTGATATTACGCGTTTCTATTCAAGCTCCACATCCACAATCCCAGTTCTATTATTCCATTTTGGAAGTTTCTCCACGGCCTCAGGTTAAATGCAGTGTTCTCCTGGGGGTCAGTGCCTGTCAGCACAGAAAGTCTGAAATTCTCAGCATCCAGGGTTCCAACAGGAAAAAATGCTTGATGGGAGTAGAGCTTTGCCCAGTGCCAAAGCTTACTGTTCCATTTCAGCCTGGTTTTTATTCTGCTGTGTGACAAAATGATGTGATTTTTTTCACTTGGCTGAATCTGAGCAGYGGTTTAAAGCCTGTGGGTGCAAATGTAGCACTAGGATTATGGTACATATGTTTCTGAACAATCTAACAATTATCAACCAGATAAAAGAGCAACATAGAAATACTTGTGATTTCATATATATAAAAAAAAATAGCATCAAAGCCTAAAAATAAAAATGGATACTCACAAGGTCTGATAATTTTCTTTCAAAAGATAAAATGGGTATGAGGTGCTTTCAACTTTACCTGTGTGGTAGGGGAAAAATATGTTTTCAATACATGCCTATGACAAAATGTTTCAGTTTTATTGACTTTGTAATTATTTTTATTGCAGCAGAATAAAGTACCTTTCAGGTTTATTCCATTGTAAGTCCTACATCTAAAGATACCATCTGCCAGTATCATCAGCCCTGGGTTTTAGAACAAGACTGAGAGATGTTCAACTGARATTTTAAAAGGAGTCTAAAGGATTTGGGTGTAAAATACTGATATTCAGTGAGTTACTCCCCTAGAACTCATACTGTGTTGTTTTTTTTTTAATCTTGCAAAAATTGGACTGAAGTGATCATAAGAGAATTCAGGGTTAAATTTTGTGTGTATAAGCACTGATTAGTGGATATTCCAGTCTGTTCTCTCCTGAGGGTATTTTTTCCTGCTCTCCATTCTGTTTTCATATTCTTGTGTGGTTTGGGTTTTCTTAAATGTTCAATTGTCAGTACATCAGAATAAGTATTTGCTGTATGCTCCATGTACAATAATATTCCAGTATTCTAGTGGGGTTTTATGGGTTTTTGGTTATTTTTTCTGCTGGGTGTTTGTTGTTGTGATGGTGGGGTTTTGGTTGGGTGGGTTTTTTAGATTTTTAATGCTTATGCCTGGCTGTTCTGGCATAATTTTCATTTGTCAACTACTTCAGTTTCTGTTGCTTATATGACTTATTTTGTGTTGTGTCAAGTTGTAGCTCAGCATCTTCAGTTGTGACATGAGTGCCCATGTGCTCTCTGAATTGATAACATTTTCCCTTTTGAGTTTGTGATGCTGACTTAGGCTCTCCTCAGGAGCCTTCTCCTGAGCTAAGAGGCATCAACCTAAACTTGCACACTCTTTATCTAGATTGAATTTCTGTCTTTTTACATGACAAAAAGACTTTTACTTTTCTTAACTTATATTTAGAAAAAACCAACTCAAACAACAATGAAGAAGCAGATAGGAGGGAAAAGATCTTAAACAGGATTACACAGAATGACACAGACATTTGTCTCTTGTCAACGCTCCAGGCTGGGGTAAAAAAGCCTGTCAGAAAAGTGGAGCAGCTTTTTTTGGGGCCTGTTCAACACGATCCCATAATGAGGAGAGCAGGAGACACCACACACCATTATTAGCGCCCACGAGCCGTGTAAATGAGAGCAGCCCTGGTGTGATGTGAAATGATATGTTTAGCTGGGTGGTATAAAGAGCTGGATTAATGAGCTGAGGCTGTGTTTTCCTGGCTGATTTCCTGGCAGGGTTCCAGCTGGGATAATTACATCGTCAACCTAAAAATGTCTGCGGCACTTACAGCTGGCTCTTGGTGTGCTCCTCATTTCCTGCCCTGCCTTGTTGGGTAGTGTTGTGTCCCACTAGAGGCAGAAATTCACTCCAGAGACTCCTGCTTTCCTTTGATAGGTGTGGAAAAAACGCTCTGTGTCAGTGCAAAATGAATGAGAATGTCCATGGTGTTAAGATTCTTGTTCCTTCTGTAGCRTGGAAGGGTAATTTCTGTTGGCTGTGGAAAAGTTTGGTAATAAACAGGTTTGATTTATGAAACCTGTTCTAAAAACACAAAGAGCAAAAACCAAAAGTGTAAGAACCTAAATGAGGGATGTGGGACCCCAGGCAGCTCTCCAAAATGCAGTTTATTCCATCCAAGGTGTCACAGCAGTCCAGGGCTGTGGGTGACAGAGCTGTGCCTACAGCTGTCAGCTCCAGCTGCAGGCAGGCCTGGAGACCCTGAGTTTAGGTTACAATGCATTTTATACTTTTCTTTAGATTACAATGCATTCTAGACTTTTCTTTGCTGAGCATCTTCACACAGTAGAACCAATCTATACCTTAACTTTTATCTCTAGCCTATCATAACTACTGTAATTACCATATTCATGTTGCTGTTCTCCAATCACTAAAAGTTAGTGCATTACAATTTAAGCTAGAAGTTGTTTTTCAGTTTTCTTGCAGTGGAAAATTCTGAGACCTTTTTTCTACTTGCAACATTTGCTGCCTTGTTTGCCTGTGCTCTCTTTCTGCTTGGTAAAAACATCTTCTTGTTTGAGGTGGGTTGATCCTTTGCTCTAAGCCATAAAAACCCCTTCTAACTAACACACCCTTTGCCTCCTTGGTTATCCAGTAAGACWGGCTCAGCAATTCTTTTCTTCTGTATCAAAACTTGCTTCCATCTCAAATCCTTCTTCAGACTCTACATTCAAAAATCTTTCTGCCAAGCACACATATCTGTGAGACTTTCTTGTCAACCTTTCATCCTTCCCAACACAAAAGATATGATGCCTAAAGCTCATCCCTGTGTRTCTGTGTATCCCATAATGATTCCATGATAGGAACACTTACACTTGAAAACCACCTAAGTGAGATTATCCAGTTGCTGGGCCATTAAATATTTTGCTGTGTGGGTGTTTATTCTGGTACTGTCAGAGTTGTGTGAAAGATCTCCCAGATGGCGGACAAAGAAGACCTGGGAAATGTGGAAGTTTATCATTCATGCCTTTTTATTTTRAGGAATATAAATTAAGGAAAAGCAGACAGGTGTTGGAACCAGATGAGCTGTAAGGTCCCTTCCRTCCCAAACCATTCCATGATTCCATGACCATAAAGAGTGAAGCTACAAACCCTTAGAAGCATAGAGAAGTGAAGAAGAACTCACAGGAATTAGAACRCAGCATATGCTATACTCACAACATAAGTGTCTAAATGCAACTGGTCTTTTATTGATCAGTAGAGAATAAGGAAATTCCCTGTGGAGGAGAAATTCAGGCCATGATTGACACAAAAATCTATCAAGAACTGCAGTTCCACTGGGCTCCGCTTTGATTAAATGTGTTAGGACACAGCCTGGGATGCTGCAAAAAGCAACACAAGGAAATAGGCTATATTGATGTAAATTTATTCTATCTGGTGAATGGCTTTGGCAATGTCTGTCTGTAGGTATGTGCTGGTGAGGGCCTGATTTTAATATAATTTTTCTGGAAGTTTTCTGGCATATAGCTGAAACTTGCATTAGAAATACGATTTAGTCCAGTTGCTGGTTGTTGTGTTTTAAATTTTTTTGCTTTTCAAGCATGGTAGATTAAATTTCACACCATAATATGAAATTCATCAAGRGACAGAAAATACCTATTGATGTTTTTTGTGTTTGAAGACAGGGTAAAGTTGAGGTAGACTTAATTTTTTGTTCATGCAGATTTATGGACGTTCTAAAAAAGAATGTGATCTGTGTACTCTGTGACTATCTTGACAATGTGGATGAACATCTCTGAGACATGAAAGTGACTTTAACTTGCTTGGCATTTTTTTTCTGACAGAACACACTAAAATAAWATTTTTAGTGCTTTAATGCTTTTAACCATCTACTTCTGAATTTTTTTGAATGAAATTTTAAAACTAGAACTAATTCTATGAAAGATGGTTTCTAGAAAAATCTAGAGAATCTAGAATCTAGATAACCTGTTTTTTTAGACAAAAACACCTGATCTTTTCACTTAAGCATATGCTCTCTCTATGCTTGTTTMTAACCTTTTCACTGAAGTAATGAGAACTTTTTTTTGCTTACAGAAGTTAGCATGTTCTATTTCTTGATAGAGGAAAAAGTGCCTGTGGAAAGAAATTACTGAAAAACAGGGTTTTTTAGGCAAAGTAGAATTTCTGTTCATCCTGAAAGGTGAAGTGGGGCATGTGGGCAGTCCTGCTTAATGGGACAATGAATCCTGAYCTGCACTTTTGAAAGAACCCGTGTGTGCAATAAACATATTCTCTTTTTTCCAATAATATCTGTGATGAGGTGCCCTGCAACTTGCTTTTTGTCTGGCTGGTGGCTCATGCCTGGGCTGAAAGCTTTTAGCACAAAGATACGAAGTCTTCTATTCAGAAAATCACTGGAGTCATGGCCTGAAAACTCTTACCTTGTTAATAAAAATTTTTCCTTTTCTATTTTGAATTGCTTGTTACGTATGGAAGTGACTTCAATTGTTCTTCATGTTTGCAATGCTCCTCCTGTGAAATTTGGGCCCCTAAATGCCATTCCATGCTAATGCTGGCTCTTTCAGACTCTGTTCCATCCATTAATTATGTTTCAGCTCTCTGAGAATTGAGCTGCAGAAAGACATCAAAATCCTACTCCGAAATGATTTAAAACASTTATGAGGAAAAAGCAGATGTTGTMGAGCATCTCCAAGAGTTGCTATAGAGAAAAGTAGGGTCAGGGGTTCCCAAAACCAGGAGTGAGGCTGCTGCAGCTCCATGGCCCCAGTTTGAAGCAGGAGTGAGACTGATGCTGTATTTCCAGTRCATGCACACAAGCATGTCGCCACATTTCTCTTCACAGAGAAAAGCAAGGCACAGTTCTTCCCAAGAATATTTCTGGGATTCACATTCTCTGAACCTCAGAGAAAGAAAAAAAAATTCTTATCTCATTTACTGCTCCTGTGTTGATCACAAGTGGAATGCATGGTGGAAGATTGTTCACCTGAAGTGAATTGATAATTGGATTCTGGTGTGAGTGTTTTGATTCACTGACCARYKGAATCCAGGTGTGTGTTGGGAMTGTGGGCTGACAGTCRYGAGATTCTGTGCAGTGGAGTGCTTGGCAGATTCAGTTTAGATATAATGTAATGTAATATAGTATAGAATAATATAGTATAATAAAGTAATTAATTATCCTTCTGRTAAGATGGAGTCCTCCTYGTCATTCCTCTTCTCTGTCGGGAGCAAAAATATCCACTATACAAGCACACATACACAGCTCATGTATATAWTACATACATAATATACATGTAGATCATTTATATTTATGGCTGACCACACTTACCAGCCTCTCAGCACTCACTGTTCTATGAATCTGTGAGACACTGGAAATGTCTGCCCAAAGAGGTGGTGGATGCCCCATCACTGGAAATATTCAAGGTCAGGTTGGATGGGGCTGTGAGCAACCTGGTCTAGTTAAGATGTCCCTGCTCATTGCAAGGGATGGACTAGGTAACCTCCAAAATCTCTTCTAACCCAAACTATTTTATCTTTCTGTGAAACAAACTCGACAGCACCAATGTCTTGTCCTGCTCCACTCTGTTCCTGATCAGGATTGTTCCTTAAGGAGAAAGCTAAAAGTGGAAAAAAATTAAAATGCATACAGGGCATGGCAGGGGGGTTGGAACTAGATAGTCTTTGAAGGTCCCTTCCAACCCAAGCCATTCCATGATTTTATAACTTTCTGTACACATTAGATTTAGGCTTTTTGGGAGAACTGCTGATGATACTGGTTCTTGSTAAAGCCAGCTGGCTGTCCAAGGATCTTCACTTCTTTTCTGTTCTCTGCACCATTTCCAAAAGATTTATTTCTGTTTAGTCTTGGCTGGAGCTTTTCTGATATTAATTTCACTTCTCAGTGTTTTGTTTAAGCTCATGTTAGTTTAAATTTATGAAAGTGACTTCCATCTCCCAGGTATGTTTGTTATAAAGGGTAGTTGGTATTTGATAGATTGCCTGAACATGCCAGTTTGAGACAGATTTTGAAAAAGCAGCGATATAAGTTTGAAAAGTAATATAAATTAATACATTTGGCAATTTTCTTATCCTATGTTTATTTACATTGCCTTTCTTGAAGATTTTATACTGTTGTGGCTTTATATCAGGATAAATCAGAATAAAATTTCTTTAACGTGGCAACTTCTGACAGTTGTCCAAAATAAAATTATACTCAGAAACTGAAAGATARGGAAGTAGTGTTTCCTCCAGAAATATTTGATTTGAATATTAAAATCAAATCCTAAAATTACTGCTTGTTCTTTTAGAAGAAATATTACTGTTAGTAAAGGTTTTATTTGAGAAAGTATTACAGAAATGCAGCACAGTTAAAAGAAAAAAATCCCTATCAAGGGACTGTAACTAGGCCATGTTTTGCTGTAAATATTTAACTCCACCACCCATTAGTATGCATGAAATTTCTKGATTCAGGTCAAATTTGGAGAATAGCTTCACTAGGATTTAAATTAAGAAAATTATTAAAAGAAAAAAAATCTTAGAAATTGGGATAGGTACCACAGGCAGTTATCTTGCCCTGTTCTGTCTTCCAGCAGTAATTCCCAAACTGGATAGGCTTAATCCACAGTGAGTAATCCTCAGCAGCATTTAATGTACAGCCTTTTCAATTAAGTTTTGAGCTAACCATGAGCAATTCTGCAAGGCGATTGTCCTCTATGCATGAAATTTGTATTTGTGTCCCCTCTGTGCGTAATTCAATGTGGAGATTGGAGCTGAAGTCCCTGACCCCTCAGAACGATTCTGTGAAGCTGCAGAGCACCACAGGGTGAGAATCTCGACCTCTCTTTTTGAAGCTGTTCTGATTTAGGTGTTACTGAAACTTCCTCTGAGTTCCAGCTGAGTGCTGGAAATGAAATCACTGTTGATTCATTCGGCAGAAATTCTGAACTGAAATTCTTTTTCTTCAACATTAAAAAAAAAAAAGAAAAAAAAAAGAAGGAAATAAAAAAGGAAACGTTTGAGTCATCTTTGAACTGGAAAATCAGTTATTTTAGTCTGTCAGATCAAAAGTATTTGGAAGGAAATTCCTTTTAGCTTGGCACAGGAGTGACCTCAGATGACTGTGTAGGTTAGTGGTGGAAGTTTTTAGCTGAGCAAAGGAACTGAGTTTCACCTGAAAAACTGATGAAGGATAGGGAAACTGGTGGGAGATAGGATGGTGTAGAGGCTTTGTCTGGGACATTTAAATTAGGAAGTAGCATACTGAAGGGAGAAAGAGTCAAGGAGATGWGCTTAAGGTTTGGTCACTGCTTTATGCCTCCATCACTGAACAGTGAATTTTCAGTCTTTCAAAAACTAACTGGAAAATKGCAAGAATGACTTTGTGATGATTATACACACACATACACAAAACAAGGAATTGCTAACAAACTTTTACAATAAAATTTCATTCTGTTGAGTAAATTGCGCAAYGGAATTCAGTTTTTAAAAGTGATATTTTCTGTGTTTAGAATTTAAATACTGCTGTAATTCATCTAACTTGTGAGGATCTTGGGTTTGGATCCATGCTACCGGGATTATTTCTGCTTAGTTAGAAGGGGGAATGGCATTAAACTGAATGAGGACAGATTTAGATTAGAAATGAGGAGAAGATCCTCCCTGTGAGGGTGAAGCCATGGCACAGGTTGCCCAGAGACGCTGTGAAAGCAAAGGCTCTTCCTTTCACGGTGGCTTTTGTGGAGGCAGAAGCTTCTCTTCAGAGGTGGTTGTTTACAGTTTGCAACCACAGCCACTGGCAAAGATGCATTTTGCAATTAGAAACTGTTTCGAGGTGAATTTTACAAACTCGGGCAGCAGCAAGAAAGGCCAGCAAGGTCCTGTGTGGGACCTCCGAACCTGACAGAAGCAGTGAGAGAAGCAGAGAAAAGAATGATCAAAACAATTCTTACCTCATTTGCTCTGCCTGTGTTGTGCCAAAGTAGAATGCAATATCGAAATTATTTACCCAGAGTGATGGTGTTTTGTTTCCTTGGCAAGTGTGTGTGTGTGTGTGTGTGTGTGTCGGGACTGTCGGCTGAGTGGGGTGCAGTTGAGTGCTTGACAGATTCAGTTTAGATGTAATGCAATATAGTGTAATAGAGGATAGAATAATACAGTTTAATAAAGTAATTAATTAGCCTTCTGATAAGRTGGAGTCCTCCTCATCATTTCTCTCCCCCTCGCTGGGGTTGCACTGCATTTACTGCAGTTCTGAGGTGAGGCCGCCATGTGCCTGTGTGGACGAAGCGCTGCTCTCATCCCCTCACGCCACAGYGGCCGTGGCAGAGCCCGGAAATGGCGGGAACCAGCAGCGGGAGCAACGCGGACACCACGTGAGCTGCAAAATTTTTGTCTGCCTCTAGAACTGCTCTGTGGGCTCCYGCCTTTCTGGTATGGCTTGCTGCCATCTTGTCTCTTTGTTCCTGGGGCCCACAGTCACCCTTTTGGAGGGGACGGGTGYGGCGCCATCTTCCCTTTGTCCCTCAGCCACACGGCCGCCTCAGGCAGGCACCATCTTGGGAAGGCTCATTCCGACATTTTGGGCCTCTCTTTGTGACCGTGAGGTTTGTGAGAWTGGGTAGTTCTGTTTCTAGCAGTTATTTACTGTTGTTTTTTGTCTGTTGCTGCTTCATTTGTTAGTAAACAGTTGTTTTTCACTTGTATCTACTCATAATCTTTCCTTACTGGTGGCAAGGGGTCGGTTGGAATTAAGCAGAGGTGGCTCCTTTTGGAGCGTCCAACTTTTTAAATGGTCTTAAACCAAAACACCATCTCATCTCTGGAAGGGTTCAAGGCCAAGCTGGATGTGGCTTGGAGCAACCTGGTTTGGTGGAAGGTCCCCCTGTCCATGGCAGGGGATGGAAAAAGATGAGMTGTAAGGTCTCTTCCAACCCAAACCATTTCATGAGTCTGTGATTACCCAGTGGCATTTAATAAGAAAGATGCAAGCAGTCCTTGGGGCACTAAGCTCTGTCTGGGGCTCTTCCTTGCCCCGCTGCTCAGTCCTCCTATTTGCCTATAGTACGTTTTGTTCTGTGTTCTTTATTTTTTGACTGCATTTTCCATGGCAGTCATCCAACTTCAAAAGTTGTATAAAAGCTTCTTTCTCCCATACAGATTAGGCTTTAATTTTGGATATGGTTTCAGAAAGCGGTATTCGATAAGAGAAGTATTAAAAATGACAGCATGAAAATTTGAAATATACTTTCTAATATCTGAGTCCTAAAAGATGCTTAGTCAGTATATAAAAGGCTTTAATTTATTGCCTTTCCATTTACCATTTKGAACACGTCTTTTTCTGAAGTACATTTTTCACATACTACAAAGGCCAGTAATATTTTACAGAGTGAGGGAATATAAAATGTTATAATCAARTAAGAGGCACTGATTTCCTCTGAGAAGTGTCAAATTATAGCGTTCTGATCTCCAGCTATCTTGTTCTCTCTGTTTTAATCCCTTTATCAGAGACAAATTCTTTTTAGATTTTAGATCTGTGAGATATTCCAGCTGCTGTTTATATATGAACATGGGGAAAGGAGCCTGTTCTGTATAGCTGATGGAATTTAGAATTATTTTCATATCTACTAAAAATAAAATTGTAGGCTCTCCACTGATGTTGATTTCAGATGTTTGCAAATTTCATTCAGCTGTAATTGTTTCAATTTACTTTGAGATCTGTGCTTTTTTTTTTTTTGTATTTTAGTTGTAGATAAGTCAGTTGTTAACCTCTGTTCATATTATGTGATTTCCTACAGTATGTGATGAAATATGTGTTTTTTCTTCAGAAAATATGTCACCTCTACTTCTTTTCACTTGTTTGTGGTGGACTTTATGGTTTTAAATCTCTCCTTACTTTATATATTCAACACTTATCTGTCTGAACAGAGAATTTGGGTAGAATTTGGGCAAAAAAGGAGAGTCAGTGACCTTTGTGAAAAGGGACRAGGGAGGGGCAGCTCTGGAAAGCTACAGGGACATTTGGAGGTCATGCAGGGAGAAAATGGCAAGGGCCAAAGCCCAGCTAGAACTGAAATCTGGCTGCTGCCGTATAGAAAACCAATAAAAAAGGATTTTACAAATTCATTAACAGCAGGAGTAGAACCAATTTTGGGGACTTCATTCTGTTCCCATCTCTGCCCTTCAGCTCAGAGCRCTAGGTACCTGAAGGACAACTCCTCTTTCTGTTGGAGAGTGAGGCAAAGAAGGAATGTAGTACCTTGGCATTTTCCTCGTCCTTTGTGACTGAATTTTGCTCAGTCACAAAGGCTGAGGATGGACATAAATCAAAAGGATGGAYRTAATGGAWTCATRGAATGGTTTGGGATGAAAGGGACATTAAAGCTCATCTAGTTCCAACTCTCTGCCATGGCAGACACACCTTCTACTAGACCAGGTTGCTCGGAGCCATCTCCAGCCTTGATTTCCCTCACCTCCCTTCTGCCATGCCCAGCTATTTATAAAGGACAGTCCTAACACTCAACCATCATTTTTTCAGGCTTAGACTGATGTTCATTTCTTTCTGTTCTCATTACAAACCYAATGATAATCATGTCTAGTTTATGAGCCTTTTCCTGTGCATATCAGCAGTCTGCCTTCCTGGGTGTTGATGGAGGGCTATAGATTAGTTTTGTGTTTTGATCTCTGTGCTGGAATGTAAATTCACACCATGAGGCTCAGTTATCTCATTATCTCTCTGCACAGAAGCTCTTGCAATTTTTAAACATTCAAGCAATGAGTGTGGTTATATAAGGGAGCTCTTATATTAACACATAGGTGTCACTGCATGTATGTGAATTCCCWTTGAAACTGGCAATAAATTCTTAGGTTACTGAAATGTTGCCAAGTCARAATTGGTTTTTTAGTTGTCAAAAATTAGTTTTTAAACATAGTTCCCAATTTTGGAAAGATTAAGTTTATCTTCATGTAAGCTGAGGCCTTGAGCATGATTTTAGAATTTTTGGTAATTTGTTTTATGGCAAAAAAACCACAACTGCATTGAATCTCAAGTATAGGCTATTATAAATAATGTGTGCAGGTTATGTGAACTAATAGAAGAATTGAAATAATTTTTTAAAGCACTCTTGTACCTTCAGTCTGTTTCTCTGTGTAAACCTACAGATGCTCTCTCTGTATTTTGTCTTCCTTATCATCTTTTTCTTACCGTAAGTCTATACTGTAGATTTTCCCTGTGCTGATGATTCTCCCATGTCTCTGCTTCTGTCCTTTCTCATCCTCTCTCATACAGGAATATCTTTCTAAATTTTTGTATTTAAATTTTTCCTGTTATTTTTCTTTCTTGGCTGCAAACCCCTCAGTTGTCCAGCATTAACGTGCCTGTCCTCTACATTCCAGCTGGGGTTGTGGGAAGGTTTTTTTTCTACTTTTAGCCACGTTTGTTCTCCAGATTAAGCAGTGTTCCCTCCTTCTCTTACTGCTTCTTTCAAGGCATTCAGGTAGGATCTATGTGTAAGGAAAAGCATAAATTAGCAGGAACACAGAAGTGACCCTCAAAACAAACAGGGAGCTGRTAATCCACCAGACTGATCAATCTCATCATCAATCCTTCCCCCTCCTCACAGTGCTTCCCATGTGCTGACATTATCAACTTGCTGCTCCCTCTTTCTCACAGATCACTGGGATTTTTTGATAAATTTTGTTATGAAAATGCATCTTGCTGGAAAATATCAACCCTTTGAACTGAAGCTTATCTCAAAAAATATCAATTTCAAATAAACTCTTTATTGGGTATTTTCTTTTTATRTGATGATAGGGAGTGATGGAACTGATTCTAATTATGATTTTGTACTTAGTTCACAGTGCCTTGGGCAGAGATATAATCTACCCTTGAACTTGCTTTCCTCTACAGTATTTGTGAGCCTCTTCAAGCCCCAGAATGAAAATAATATCCAGAATGGTTGAATCTGTGTGCCTAATGCTGAATGTTGTTTTCTTGGAGTGCTTCCTTTTCCATGAATTTTGGGTGCTTTTCAAATGTTGTTCCCTTCTATACCTGAGACGTTAAATTTATTAATGACAGCTCTATTTAAATTAATAAACTGTTATGCAGAAATCCAATAAATGATTAAACTCAAGATGTTAATCACTAGGACTTACAGATTTTTCTTTGTCAGTTYCATTCATTTTAGTCCTTTTCTACAATAATGATTTTAATAAATGTACCGTGCACAGTTCACCAGAAAGACAACAACTTTTCTTGACATTTTCCACTGCAGTTTCTTAACTTTGGTGATGAACTATTCTACTCATTTTGAATGTGCTTCTTGAGGCAGCCTTGCAGCTTTTGGATAAAGAAGAAGATACTTACTTTAAATTAGAGATTTCAGATTTTTAGTATGAACGTAGAAGTTGTGGGAAAATTGGTAGCTGAACTACTTGCTGATAAGACAAGGGAGAAGATATTTCAACTTAGAGTAGATGTAGATGGGATATTGGGAAAAATTGTTTTCTCTCAGGGTGAGGAGGCCCTGCACAGGTTGCCCAGAGAAGCTGTGGCTGCCCCTGGATCCCTGGAAATGTCCAAGGAGAAGTTAAGATGGGACTTGGAGCACCCTGGGCTAGTGGAAGGTGTCCCTGCCCATGGCAGGGGGTGGGACTGGATGGGCTTTATGRTCCCTTCCATCCCAAACCTCTCTGTGATTCCATGTTTTGTCAAACATTGTAGTTCAGCAGCGTGATTTTTGCCAGGATACAATAAAGCAGCATTATAATTCAGTTGAGCTTGAGTTTTTAAATTTGCCTCTGTGTTTATTGCTATCTCGAGAGGTCCAGTGCGTTTTCGTGTTCACAGACACAGTGCTGAGCATCTGAAATGTTCATGTTGATGTTCCCTGAACTCTCCAGTTTAGTGAAGGCAGATCAGTTTCATATGTCCCTGAAGGGTGTTAATCCTTGGAGTAACTGAGTTGCAAACAAAGAGGGATTAGAGATGCTAATGTATCCTTACATCCCAAATAATTTAGTTTTGAATTGAAATTTAATTGGGTTTTTATTGTACTTAAGTGTATTAGTGATGTTCCAAATGCACTATTAATCTGACTATTAATTAGAAAAGTTCTTTCTAAAACATAACATTAGTGGATAAATTGTCTTACATTGTCATAGATATTGGCTAAATACCTAAAAGTTCTGTATTCTTGCTATTTTCAGTCCCTCAGGAAAGAAGTAGTTGGGTTAATTAAAATTACATATTTTAATGGTCCATGAAGTGAGTGATGTGGTGTGTTCTTGGATCTAAGAGAGAACATTGAATCTAAAATACCTACTAGATGTAAGGATATCCATCCATTGTGCTTTAAAATTCAGAGTGATTCATCTTCCATCGCTCTGTCTAAATATCAAATGTAGAGTGAGTCAAATGCAAGAGAACTGGATTGTCTGTACAACCAGTTCCAGAGAGACGCAGCTCCAGGAGCTGAAATGTGACAGGAAAAGTTTGGGCTTGATCAGACWTTGCCTTTTCTGGCCTTGAAATCCATTAAAACGATGAGAACAGTGGTCATCCTCCCATAGATGGAGAACAAAGTCCCCGCTGCAAGGTGAAGAGGAGATTTAGGGGACATAGTAGTAAAGATTTAGGAAAAAGGTTTTAAGGAAAGGGAAGGCTAAACAGCCATTTGTGTGAAGCTTTTAGAATTCTGAATAGAATTTTTAATGCATATTTGTGTTTAATAAGTGTGCAGGGCGAAGGTGATCTACAAAAACCTTGCCACATTCTGATAATATCAAACAGAGGTTAATACTGAAATGAACATATTCAATTATGTAGAATGGTTTTTAAAATACTGTAAACAAAATACGATGTTTTAAGAGATGTGGTAAATAATCAATGTGAATAATAAGGTAGGAGGAATATAGACAGTGAGAAACCAACCATCCAGGACCAGATTAAGGTCATCATTCCTAAAATTTGACTATTCATCTATATACTAGCATGGAAAGTGAGTGATCCTACTCTATTTGGTGAATTTCTAGACAAATCCAAGGGAGATAAAATTGCAGATTTTTGCATCCTGAAGGGTTTGCTTTTTTTCTTAAGACAGCGTCCATGATGAAAGGATTRAAAACCTGCTTACATAATTTAAATATACCTTATTAACAATTATGGGTTGTTCAAATCTATCATATTATCATTTAGTATAATTTTCACTCTTTTATATGGAATCTGCAACTCAGTTTGGGTCCATATATTATTAWAATTTATGATAGTTTCATAACACTGCATTTGCTCTAATTACAAGGAGAGCACTCTAAAATACTTCCATTATGTCATGGATCAGTTGTTCTGTCTTTTTAATCATGGACATGTAGAACAAAAGGAAAAATCTGAAAGAAATGGATTAATTAGGCTGTAGCTTTATTAACTTCTTCCATTTGGGAACTGCTCTGGAGTGGTGCATCCAATCAATTTGTCATTGTTCTGGTAATTATTTCCAGGTGTTTGGTGTATTGTCAGCATCCCCTACTGATCACAGCTATTCTCTGCATTGCCACTCAGTGCCCATCTTCTRTCTCTTAATAAACACTTCAAGGCTTTGGAAAAAATGATATTTCCTCTGTCTATTAACCATTGAAAACCTTGGTTCAATGCTTTCCTCACAGGTAGATGCTTTACCTTAAGTCTGCTCATGAACTTCCAGTAGCTTTTTTTTGGTGACTTTTGCAATCATCTGTTGATAGACGTTTGCACTTGTTAAGCTCTGGGGACATGGTGGGRTTGTTGGGGTGTCCTGTGTAAGGCCAGGAGCTGGACTCAGTGATCCCTACATTTCCAACCCAGGATTCTGGGCTTCCATGAGTGTTTCTCATAGCTGCAAATGGTCCTAGAAACCTGCAGTTCTTAGCATTTGTACTCCAGAAGTAGAATTGTTTCAYGGGGCTGTCTCGGGTCCRGCTGTCTGTCTCTGCCCCGAGATGCGTGGSAAGGTTCTGAGGCAGCCCATGCTCTGAAGAATGAGACTGGACTCTTCACTTTGCAGTCTTCASGTTGTTTATTATTTCTTATCTACAAAATTTTCTTTCTGCCCAGCCGAGATCTGAACAGCAAGGCAGCCAAAGGCACTCTGACYGCCYCYGAGGCGRTCTCGTCTTTATATACTACAAACTACGTATGTGATATTTACTTTTATGTCCCAATACCTATCACCTATGTTAGACCGTGCMCTTCTGTGCTAAACCWGTCCCCAAATGCCAACATCACCACAGAAGATGGATGACAAGAAGAAGAAGAAGGATGAGACAYGCCCTGATCCCTCCATCTTGTCTCCATAACCCCCCTGTACCAAAACCCAAAATCTATATACTCACCCTGTAAATACATCATTCYTGCACCARTCAAACTCSAGTGCCTCTCATGTCCTCATACACAGGTGGCAAATCCGTGGATGGATCAAAGTCAAGCCAGGCGCTTCTGGCAACATTCCAGGTCCTCCGAGCCCCCCAAGAGGGTTCTCGGCAACTCTGGACATCCGGAGTGATGTGCTGAGTTCCCACAGGGCTGCTGTAGTGATTACAGAGATGGATATTGTGAAGGGACTGAAGGGACTGAAGTTCTGCCTTTAGTCTGTCAGGACTCCTCACAAAAAATCACAAAGCCAAAAAGGGACAATAGGAACGAGAGTGGAAGAAGAACACAGTGAAACTGAAGGACAAATGGGTCACGAAAAGACATGGATTTAAATTATCTACAAATACAGGCAGGATGGCATTAAAGTGTCTCTAATGAAAGGAACCTGTCAGATTCTGGAGTTCATTTTGGAGTGAGTTTCCCACTTCACATAGGATTAATTGGGGTTAAATGTCTGAGCTGTTTCTTAGATGGAAGCTTGATAAGTTTATGAGTGTAACTATTATCATATTAAGATTATTATTAATTATATTATCACTTGACTGACTGCAGTGGCAAGGAAGCAGACCTGATGGCTTCAGATGTCTGTGTTTCTTGTGTCGACCCAATTTTCACTGAAAGTAATTTAATATAGATTACAGAAGAACTTGAAATGCATTTGGAAAGAAATGGATAACTAAATGGATGGTTGACTTTTTCCAGATAAAAAGGTTTCTCTAAAGAATAATTGAACTAGCTGAAGCTCCACTGATACCTTTAGCCTAAGAGTAGTTTGATACCACTGCTGTAAAAGGATTAAAATATGTTATTTGGCACTGAGAGAGATGAGCCTTCCTCCCCATAACTAACTGCTRGTTTCTTTGGTTATTAGAGTCTAAATTATGAACTGCTAGATCTTGCTAAGTTTTAAACAACCTGCTGTGAACTTTTATACTCACACTTTTTTGGTTTGCTTATTTGATTATATCTGTTTAATAACTTTTACTTCATTATTTTAGAGTTTTATTTCACCTAATGTGAGCTTTCTAAGATTAAATATCTAAGTCAAACTCTTTTAATGGTTTTTTGGTTTTGTTTGTTTTTGTTTCTATTTGACCCTCTGTGCATTTTTTCTCTGCCATTGAGTGTTGATTTTTAAATCTTTTTGCAAGGGATATCTCCTTGGATATTCAGGTCTAAGAAGATAATTTTCCTTCTTGCTTTTCTGATGCCACTGGCCAATTATCAAACATTACTTCTTTCTTTCATAGTCCAATATAAATATTTATCTGAAGCTGCACACTGCTAATTTGGCAGAAAATGGTAAAATCTCTTCAGTACCAAAATGGAAGTTAAACAATTTTCAGGCTTCTGATTCAAAAATCAAAAGCTTGCTTTGGCTGCCACTTCACCTTGGATTTCTCTGAAATTCAGTACTTTCACTTACAAGGGTTTTGCTGCTGGATGCTTGGAATCACTTCCATCTCATCTGAATCCTACTTAGAGCTTAAAAAAGGGAAAAACTTTGCTGGGATTTCCTTTGGTTGGTTGTGTCCCCTTGGGTTTAATCAGCTCCGTGTGCTCCAAGAGTGGATTTTGGAGCAAACTTTTTATTTACTCTGGGACTGTTGGTTTCCCTCCATAAATAATTGGAAGGAAGATGATGCCTTACAATATTACACTGGTTAGATGAAGCCAAGTCCTGTATTGGGATCAAATTCCCAGTTAGGAAACTCACATTCAACCCTTGCTTACATGCTGGGCTCTCAGCTATTTTGTGGTTACTCTTGATATCTCTTCTTACATGAAATAATAATAATAATAATAATAATAATAATAATAATAATAATAATAATAATAATAATAATAGTAAAAGTTTTATTCCCAATTTTTAGCACACTGTCAGCCAAAAGTTGTGGATAAATTTTTCAAACAACTGTTTTAATTATAAAGTATGTGTTAGAAAAAAATCTTTGTCAGAATTCCTTGCTCCTCGTTTCAGTGATTTTTGGCACTCAGGAAAAATGCATGGGAAGATAGGTACAGCAAACTGTGGTCCTCCTCCAGAAACCTTGTTTTCTTTTTTACCTTGAATTTCAGCTTTGTGTTGCTGAGCAATATAGTATTYAAGTATGTTTAGAAATTTGGTTTGTTCTCCTTTTATCTAGCAATGATTGTTTGTTAATTGTCTCCTAAGAAATTTGTAGAGAGTTCTGCCAACCCTATGGAAAGCTAAGAGGAATATATAGCTTTAGAAATAAGCCACTTGMATTGTGTTTTGAAACTTTATATTATCAGCTTATCATCCAAGATACTCTGCTTGCAAATTATAATTTGAACACACAGTCCTAATGGTAAATATAATAAGGAAAATAGTTCTGATGGGAATTAATCACTGTGGCTGTCTTAAATCTCTCCCCCACTATTTGCATTGTCTTATGGGAAGTTTTGCCTTATGGGATTTTTTTAAATGTTGTTGTAATGGTCTTAAAAGCAATGTAATTATGCTTCGATTTCACATTAGAAGTACTTCCTTTTTGAGATTCTGCACTGGAAACAAACTAGATTTTTTAACAACAGCAAGGGTTGGGTTAGTATAAAATCTGTGAATCATAGCCAGGCTGGGAGAGGTGGGGTTGTTCAGTCTGGAGATGAGGAGGCTCCAGGGAGACCTTCCAGTGCCTAAAGGGACTCCAGGAGAGCTGGAGAGGGACTTAAGACACAGCATGGAGTAGCAGGACAAGAGGGAATGGCTTCAGACTGCCAGGGTTCAGGGTTAGATGGGATATTGAGAAGGAATTTTTGCCTGTGAGGTTGGGGAGGTGTAGGGGATAGAATATAAGAAATTAAAAGTAGTATAGAAAGTAATCTTACCCCATTAAGGAGTTGCAGCTGAGCCAATTATTAGAGATTGGRAACAGGCCTGATGTTAACAGGCCACAGCTGTAGCCAATCAGAAGAGTGTTAAAAAAGAGTGGATTGGGTGGTTGAGGGGGAACTGGAGTCAGTTCGCTACTGTGAAGACAAGGAAGAGTCAGTGCCTAGAGGAGATGCCYACAAGAAACATCAAGGRGGTRYRAAAYTCTRGCARTATGGAACACTTGCARTGTAATGACAATAGAACTCTTGCACTATAGTGACAACAGGGAGGCCCTGGAAAGGTTGCCCAAGGAAGCTGTGGTAGCCCCTGGATCCCTGGAAAAGTYCAAGGAGAAGTTAGAGGGGCTTGGATTGCCCTGGGACAGTGGAAAAGYCTCCCTGKMGTGGAACTGGATGGGCTTTAAGATCCCTTCTAACCCAAGAGTTTCATGGTTCTCTGATTTTTTCCCAGCAGCACTTAGTTTATATACCTTGTGCAAAAAATAAAAGGCACAGGGCTGAACGCTAACCTGAGCACCCTTTGTGTTCCCCCGCCAGGAGAGACGATGCGCATCGCCTCGTCGGAGTTCGCGGACGACCCCTGCTCCTCGGTGAAGAGGGGCACCATGGTGCGCGCCGCCCGCGCCCTGCTCTCGGCCGTCACTCGCCTGCTCATCCTGGCTGACATGGCTGATGTCATGAGGCTTCTCTCACACCTCAAAATCGTAGGTGTTTTTCACCTCCTCTCTTGGGTTTGTGTGCTTTGGGCATGGAAAAACAGGACAAATCAGTGAGGAAGGTGACTGTCCGTATTCCTTACTCTCCACTTGGTTCTCTTGAGCTGCTGATCAGAGGTAGGAGTTAACACATTTCTGATTAGTCTCATTCATTTTCTAATTCTGCAGAAGTTAATATTCAAACGCTCAAAGCAAAATTTGCGAGCTGTGAGTCTTCAGTGATTGGACTAATACTGCTGTTAAACAGCTCTCTGACCTGAACTGAAGCATTTGCTCCCCTCGCTTCTTTCCCCAGTTACTTTCTCAATGTTTTTGTRTTCTGGCACAGTTTAGGTACTATAGTTGTCTACTCTTTTTTTTTTTCTCTTTATGACTTCTGAATATATCTAAAGATTGAATGTTTAACTTGGAGAGACAATAGTACAACTGTCTAATCAAAGATTAAAGAGGAATTAAAGATTACCAGATTTATATTCTCTTTTGACTGCCACCATTTACATTTTTATACAGGAGTATAAAAAGATTTTCAGTTGAAACTAGGAAATGCTTTTTCCACTTTCCCTAGCTGTTGCACTGTTACATTTTTATTGCAGAAACAAATAATCAAAAACCTCTGAAACAAAATAAAATTGTGCAGAAAATCAAATACAGAATATTTAAAGCCTGCAGAGTGCATGTGTGACTTCAACAGAGGAGATGGAGGGTTGCTTCTTTTTAGCAACTGTTCAAAAAGTATTTCGGTTTTTTTTCCTTTTTTTTTTTAATTTGTCTTTTTGATGGTGCAACTGCAATCTCATGTTCTGGAAAAACAGAACCCTTCAACTTGCAAACTGTGCAGATAACCTGAATAGCTGGAAAACAGTTTTCATAAGGAAAGAGGCTGATTTTTCAGCACAGGTTCTAGTGAGCTCTGCTTTAATGGATAAAATGCTGCTCTCAGAATTGTCAGCACATGGCTCTGGTYACATGCAGTGTAAGCAGTGTCTCTCTCCAATATGCTTTAAATTTTTCCTCTCTATAATGCTCCATGTAACCGTAATTCAAATTGTCCTTTCCTAGCAAGGCCAACACTTGAACATCATAAACAACAGGTTTTTTCTGAACACTATGATGAAAATTTGTATTCAAGCTCTTTCATGGGCAATGAGACATTCTGTTCTCCCATCTGAGATTTCTTTTGCAGCAGAGTCCTCTGTTAGTAAAATACAAATGTCCAGTGCTGGTTTATAAATGGATGTATTTACTTGCACAGCTTGCACCCCAGATTTGCAAGGGCTGTGTCTGGAAGTGTGGTTTGTAGTCTCTGCATTTATCTAATGGTATTACAAGTTCAGTTTCAGAAGTCAGTGATCTCTGATTCTTTTCAGCAAAATTCAACATTCAACCCTTATTGTCACTTTTATTTTCATGTTAAAAAGGGTAATTTATTTCTGAGGATTGAACATGTAAATATCCTTATTTTACCACTTTACAGTGCTAACTGCTTTTAGCTAGGGGGAAAAATTGTTATCCTATACAAAATTGATGGAGGAAAAGCTATTCTATTGACTCAAAGGTAACCTTCAAAGACTTGTGTAAGTTACCCATGAAATTAATGAACTAAAATAATTCTGCATGTCAGAGTAATGAAGTCTGATTTATGCTGGATTGTGCTGTAATCAGTTTTCTCTGAAAGCATGTCAAAGGCTTCCCAGGAAATGGTGCATTTTAATTAGTGTTTTAGAGGGAATATATGCAGGTGCTTTCTGGAAGGACTCTTGGTCATTGCATATCTTTTACACTGCTAAAATTAGAAGTAGTRGTTATTGGAGAAGCTTTTGTAACACATTAAAAAACCATGTACCATTATAGTATGTGGTCATGCACACAGAGGATTAKAGATCTATTGTAATTAACTCCAGGCTAGTTAATCAGAGGAACAGATCAGTTGAAGTTGAGTGTTTTCTCAACGATGGAGAATTTGTTCCAGTATGAATTTGTAAAAAAGAAATTGTAATAGTAAAAGTATCACTAAAAAGGAGCTTGTGCTCCTGTCCTTTCTTGTATTTCTCATAACTGATTTCTTCCTTTTGGAATCTGTGGTCTTGAGCCCTGACTGACATGATAGAATGTGATCAGCATCCTTTGAAATCTGTTYATCAGAGTGGAATCTCTGACAAAATTTTCAGGATTTCTATTTAGTATGAAGCAGGACTTAGAAAAACGTGTATCAGTTTGTCATGCCTGTGCTTGGCATTACAAACATAATAAAGATGAAACTTTCAGGTATTTTAATGTAAATGTTTCCTGATAAAAATGGAAAATGGGCAGATTTTGCAAGAAGTTCTGCAAGAGCAAGTTGTTTAATGCATTGATGCTTTTGCAATTTRTGTTAATGGTAAAGCAGCCAGTTCATTTTTTAAAAAAAAAACTGTTCTCCTTAAGAGTAAAGTAAGAGAGAACTTGGATTCTGAATAAGATTATAGCTTGTAAATTGGCAGAACTTGCTTTATAATTTCCAGTATAACAGCTATGAATTTAAGTTCCTGAATTATGCATTTTCCAATAGAAATGTATGAGTTTGCTACTCTGCTGCCCTGTAATTTGTAAATCTGCAGTAAGTARGTAAAAGCTCAAAATGAAAATATACTCTCTCAGTGGTAGGAAAACACAGAGCAACTCAAGCAGTAAAAAGACAGGTTCTGCACATAATTGTGCCTTTCTAAACTGTTAGACACCAGCTACTGCTGAATTTATCAATTCCCAGCAGTGTCTGGAGGGCTGCAAACCCCTCCTTGTCCCCATGCCAGTAAGCCCTTGCCTTTTGAGGGGAAAATTTGTTATTCGTGTTCTTRTGAACTGCAGCTTTTAGCTGAACAACGGCTTTTAGCAAGAAGGATCAGTAACATCTTTTCAGTTCTCAATGTTTTTGCTTGGAATTGCATTTTTATCRTGCTAGGTTGACAAGTACAACTTTGAATTTCCATCTAGTCACAGTAATGCTTCCTGTATTTATTGCATGGAAAGAGCATTTTATCCCTTCAGATATTTTTCCTGCTTTGCATAAGGCAAAGGTTCACAATACATTTGGTGGATCAACTTGTTGGCATAACTGGGCTTTTATATTTTTGTCTGTTAGCTACAGCATCACTGCAAAAGTGCAGGTGTGGGTTTTTGGGTAGATTCTTTTCTCAGTGTTAAATAAATAAAGGAAGAAAGCTCATAGCTGAGGAAAAAAGAAATAATGCAAATATTCTGGGTTGAAGCTATAATTTGTTTCACAAAGATAGAGTGGTTTGGATTTATCAGGGTAAATTCAAACCTTAATGGTAAGTTTGAATTTCCTGTTTAAGTATTTCTTGTCCAGAAGTGATAATTTTGTTTTCCCATAAAGCCTGTATCACACATTAAGAACATACTCATGTATTTTGTTTTGAACCCCTCAGATATTAAATATTTCATCTGATAAGTGTGGGTGGGGAAATTAAAACAGTGATATCTTTGACATTAGCTTTACATGATCCYAAAGCACAGTAAATGGACAGTAATGCAGAGTGACAGCTGCTCTATTAAAAACCTAATTAAGGTTCATGGGACTCTCATAAAGCTTCTGTACAGTGATGGATGTGAAACCTAAATTGGGTCCATGTAAGACAGAGTATTGGGTGGAACAGTCACAGATTTTGTCAAAGAGTGGATTAAAATGCTGACAGAGCTGATTTATTGTGTTGTAGGTAGAGGAGGCACTAGAAGCTGTGAAAAATGCAACAAATGAGCAAGACTTAGCCAATCGCTTTAAGGAGTTTGGGAAGGAGATGGTTAAACTGAACTATGTCGCTGCCAGGCGACAACAGGTGAGTACAGGAGTGGTTGGAAAAGTCCATCTTCATTCTAAAGTTCTCCTGTTTTATGTCCAAGTCTGGTTTAAAATGTACAATGAACCACTAATTGCTGTGGCATGGCCTATAATTTAATTACACTGATTATTTTTGAATGTGATGAAGTTTTTCAGAAGTGCCATTTCTTTAAAAGTACCTTCCAAGARGCCTCAATTAATAACAGATTGAAGGGTGAAAAGGGAAGTGATTCAGGAGGTTAAGGATAGTTTTAATTTGATGATTATTCCCATTTAATTCTAACCTATGCAGATTTCAGGTCACTCTGACAGCTGGTAAAGCACGAGCTCTTTGCTAGCTCAGAATAATTCAAGTTCAGGAGGAACAGAAATCTACTTTGTGCTTAAAACCACTAATAATAATTTTCAGAATTAAAAAAAAAAATCATTTATCCATTTATTCATTGCTAAGGCAGCTGAAAAAGAGACCAGAAATTCATGATAACATTTATTCAAGGCTGGTTATTGTACAAATTTGCAATAAAGATAGCTTTCCCATGAACCCTGCTCTTTTCAAGACACTGTAGAGTTGTATAAGGTCTCTCCAACTTCAATTATATTTGAATACCACCAATAATTCAAGGATGTGCCATCTTTGTACTGCATTGAACACTGGATTTGGAAAGCTGGCTTTCCATATTCATCCACCTATTTACCTTATTTTCTGAATTGCAGTAATGACAGTTTTCTTCTGAAACATGATTGTGGGGCTTTTTTGTGAAAAATAGCATTTTAAGAGTTATACTAAAATTGAGTCATTGAATATCKCAAGTTGGAAGAGACCTGTGAGGATCATCAAGCTCATCTCCCTGCTGCTTGCAGGACTATAGAAAGCAAATCATCTGACTAAGGAATAAATTAAAATGTAGAATCTAGGCACTATACAGACAATGCTCTTCAGTACATTCAGACACTTCTCCYATGGAAATAGAGCTGCAAATACAGGAAAAAGAGAAAAATGTGAAAGTTAATTTATGTTTATATCTCTTAAGTTCTCATTGAAAACTCAAGAATATGCCAGAAATTCTCTCAGAAGACTGTTACCTGTCAGCCACATGTGGTTGAAATTAATCAGTGGGTAGAACCTTTAAATCCAGAATATCTGTGTCCTTTTTTAGTGTTGGCAATGGATTCCATGTGTGGACATAAATAAACTATTCAGCTCTCCAGACTGGTTTGTTCATAGTTTTAAAGTGGAAGTAATAGTATTTTGTTATTTCTAATGAATATTATGAGGGCTGTCTTAATGTTTGTAAGGCTTTCAAGGACAATRTAATATCCACTATAACTGAAAAAAAATCAGGGGTTAATAATAATAATACATAATTTTGATAACATATTGTGCAGTATCTGATTCTTGTTGTCAGAGGAAACAAAAAGTGTCTGTCATATTCTAAATATAAAAACTCTAAATGATGTGAGGAAGACAACAAAATATGAAGGGAAGCGAAACAGAAGTATTGAGRGGCATATTTATTAAGTCTTTAAGARCTAAAACCATATGATGTTAGATTATAGGTTGGACTGAATGATCTCAAAGCTCTTTTCCAACCTAGTTAATTCTTGTGATTTTCCTGTTAATTCCTATGATTCTATGATATTCATCTATGTAATACTTCTAATGTGATTTTTTTAAAGGTCTACCTTATGATAATTTTATAAAGGGCATGGGTGTAGTAATTAGAAAAACAAGGCRCTTGCTGCAGCAGGAGTGTTGCCATTATGGAATCAGCAGATGGAATCCAGTTGTTTGGGAAGAGTAATTTTGAATGTTTTGTGCACATTTGTAATGGGTTTTTTCAAAAGGGGAGTGACTCTTAGGTAAGATATTGCGAGCAGAATGTAACAGCTGTAGTGACACAGAAGGACTCCTTGGGCAGGAGGGGAATTCTTTCAGTGATTTGTGGTGGGTTCTGCCACGGATTCCATCTCTGCCAAACCACTGCGTGGCGTCCATGCCCGGATGCTCAAGGCAATGCATTCTAACACAATTCCAACCTTTAGTTTCCAACTCTAAAAGCTGTGTGCTCTCCCCCAGGAGCTGAAGGATCCTCACTGCAGGGACGAGATGGCCGCGGCGCGCGGGGCTCTGAAGAAGAACGCCACCATGTTGTACACGGCCTCGCAGGCCTTCCTGCGCCACCCCGACGTGGCGGCCACGAGGGCCAACAGGGACTACGTCTTCAAGCAAGTGCAGGAGGCCATTGCTGGCATCTCCAACGCTGCCCAGGCCACCTCACCCACCGACGAGAACAAGGGCCACACCGGCATAGGAGAGCTCGCTGCTGCTCTGAACGAGTTTGATGTGAGTATCAGCCAGGTGTTATTGGAATAATTAGCAGTATAGYTGGACAGACSTGCCTGAGCTTGTCTGGCCCTTGKTGCTGAACCAAAAAGTGGCAACTGTGGTGTTTTACCCCAGAGACACTATAGGCTAGCTGGATGTTGCAGCTGGGTGCTTGGAGGCAAGTACAGGCAYKCAGGAGCTCAGGTTTCCCTCTGACGGAGAAGCTTTAAGGTAATGGTGAAGGAAAGCAGTTGGTTCTGCTGGAGGCTTTCTATTCAGAGCCTTATTCTGGCCTGTAGGCCTCTGAATCCAGCTCCAGCAGAACTCTCTAAACCACATGGTTTGCTCACCCTTTTACCCAGGGGAGATGGGGAGGGAAGGAATACAGGGACCACCAACAAGGTACGGAAGGGGAGATCTCAGGGMACAAAGGACACCTGGATAGCCCAAAGTCCCCCAGGGTAGAGGGCATCTTTTGAATTCTGCCAGTCACTCAACGCCCTTCTGGAATGCCAGGATTGACGGACAGTGCTCAGCAGGGGTCAGGGTGTGGAAAGGAGAGGTGATTGACATGTCTGGGGAAGGCATCTTTAGGCAGAAACCCGTGGTATCTGAGGCAAACCATGRCATCTCACTGTGACATCACACTGCAACAGGATGTGGAGAATGAAGTGTTTCTCCACACAATCTATAGAGCTTTTGACTGAGTTGTTCTTACACAGGACTCAAATTCCCCTTTTCATTCACATCCATTTCCTCAGACTGCAGAGGTAGAGTAAAATCAAGGCACTAAYGCAGGGAGGAATGATGCAGCTGACTTTAAGGATATTAGAAGGCTAATTAATTACTTTATTATGCTATATTATTTCTGCACAAGCACTCAACTGCCCAGAATCTTTGACTGTYTGCTGACYGACACTTTGGACATGTGCTTGGCCYTGATAGGYCAAGGAAACAAAACACCATCACTTTGGGTAAACAGTCTCCACATTGCATTCTACTTTGGTACAACACACGAGCAGCGAATGAGATAAGAATTGTTTTGATTATTCTTCTTTCTGCTTCTCTCAGGTTCATGCAATGTGAATYGCACACAGAGGCAAAGGGCAGACATGATTTTTGTTGGTTTTGGTGAGGAATAGTTGTTTGCTGCTAATGGACTGGAATTACAAGGAGTTATTTGTGCTCATATGCAGTGGCTGGGATAGTGAGAAAAATAACTTCTTGTTATCCTTAGGATCCTTGAGAAATCTCAGTGTGTGGTTCTAGAAAATGCAAAGTCTGAATAATCTGGCAGTTTACTTATGTGACCAAGATCTGAGGTTGCTTGAGTGGTAAAATCATGTTTGTCTAGCAAGTCAGGAAGACCAAAAAAAAAAAAGAAAAATGGTGATGGAGCTCAGTGTCCTGGAAACATTAACATTCAACTTGAATCTTGAATTACGTTAATCAAAGCCATGGAAAAGTCATCTTTCAGACAGAGTTGATAGCAGTCAGTTCAGCTGTGGGCAAAGTGCTGCAGCCTCTGTTCCAGCAAGAGATACAGTTTTGCTTAAGCAGCTTTCCTGACAGCTAATTGTTTAGCTGTTAATTTCATTAGCAGTCCTGTCTGATGATTTCTCCCTATCTCACATGTGAGGATTGTACTTCAGGCAGTGAACAAAAAGGTTATTRCAGACAGTCTCTGACAATATTTTCATCTTTCATTTTGACTTAAGGCAAAGACTTGTTGAAGGTATTATTGGGGAATGGTGTCCTTTTCACTTTGATTAAGACACAAGGTTGCAGTCCCAGCATCTGTCACATCAGGAGCTGCTCAGTCCTGCTGCATTTAGGGCTGGAAGTGGAGCTGTAGTGCAGGTGGTTCATCTCACAGCATGKTGCACTGGGCTTGTCTCCTCCATCTATTCTTGCGTCTGTGGCTTTTCCTGCACAATTACTGTGGGTTAAGATTTAAGGAATTCCTCAGGGTTTTCAGGGCCCTCTCAGCCCACAGGTCCCTGGYTGGTAAGATCCTGGGAATAATGTCCCTGTGTGGTCTGACTGTGCTCCAGCTTTTGTGTGGGACTTTGCATGTTATGGACAGTGAAGGTTTGACAAACAGGGGCAGAAAACATGTGACTTCTCAGTCCCAAACTGATGATGCTGCTGCTGCCTTCTGGAAAAAAGGCTGTTGTTCAGTGCAAAGAGAGTTTGTTGTGCTTAGTGAAAATAAATGTAGTGAAGACTGTGCAAGACATCAGATATTGTCCCCTGCCTGTATAAGAATATTCACCCTTTTTTCTCCTCAGGTAAAGTCTTTTCCACTTTCAGTGATGGTGCAGGAGCCATGCATGTGTGTGGGAGATGTGTAGCCATAGTAGCATGTTCTSTTCATAATTATGTGTGGAAAAACAGCCTTTTTGGGGAATTCTCTYTTTCTTATTTTAGGAAACTAAATGAAAACTCTGACTAATGATGATATAGATACTGAAACAATTGTATTATTAATTTTCTTACTCACTACTTAGTTGTTGAAGGAGATTTATTCACACCTAATTTTGCAACAAAGAGGATATTCCCTAACCTCCAGGGAAACTAAAAATTTATAGCTGATGATAGTGGGATGATTGTGAATTTACCTTTATGTTTTACAAGCAAGAAAACAAACAATATTAGCAGATGTGAAACTGTGTCATGAGTTAAAAGGTGATGGAGAAAAAAACATTGCTTTTTATGGTGGCACTATATTACTTCAGCAAGGGAAAGGAACTTTGTATATTCTAATGAAAATAATTTTACGGAATATTTATTTTAGAGCCTCAGTCATAATAATAATTTTATATTTGGTAGGAAGTGCTTACTAAACCCTGCATTATTTGCCAAGATGATGATTCTGTATTAAAATAAGTTTACAGTTTTTTTCTATAATTTTAACTCTTCTCAGCCTTCATTATTTCAGATTTTGGAATCAGCGTTCTGTGGCTTAGCACTTCAGACAGCTGCAGTGTGAATAATTTGAACATTTTCTCAGTCAAAATATCATCACATAAAATACAAATAATTATTCTACCTATTTAAAGCACAGCCATTGTGTTTAACYAGGTCTTTTGGTAATTGTCTCACTCTATTCACTGAGGGGTTGTGTAAAGTCACCTGTGAGTTATTAGCAGCAAAGTTTTGAAGATAGTTGTCATTTATTGCTTCTCAGAGCTAATTTATGTAGAAATAAGGAGAGCTCACAAATCTGTTCTTTGTAGATTTTTTTTCCTTTAAAGTCCTATTTGAAGTTGATTGATGACAAAAAGAATGTGTTTAATGCCTTGTTGCTTTGTCCTTGCACTTCCATGTTGCTGCTTTACTCTTAGATCATTTGAAAATAGGTATTCCTGGTCTTACTAGTAATTTATTATTAAAATTTGGCATATCTTTTATGCTCATGAAATATCTGAGTCCTTAATGAAAATAGGGGTGCACAGTTTATTTCCCCCTCATGATATTTAGCCAAATTTATGGAAGTTGCATAAATAAATTTTTGAAGAACTTACTTTGAACTCTGAAAAGGCTCTGTTTTCACTCAGGAAATGGCAGTTTTGATCTGGTAAGCTCTCATCTTTTCTGGTTATGGAGGGACTGCTTTGTTGGCACATGTTAAACTGTGGGATGGATTTATCTGGTGTCCTCCCCACAGCCCTCATGGTGTGCAGCAGAGACAGGACCTCCACATCAAACTGGAAAATGGTGGGGGGGTAGATAAAAACCAGAATGAAATTCAGTGAGAAGAAATGCAATGAGAAAGACCAGGAAACTGTGCTGGATGAAAACTGAGATGAAGATAGATGGCATCAACACTGGCRTGTGTTTGGTAACTGCAAAGGGGTAAAAATATATGTGGATGTAAAAATATATATTTATATCTAGAAATAAAGTAATGGAATAACCTTGTTCAGGGAAGGGAGYGGAGCTGAGGAAGGAACAGCTGAGGGAGCTGGGAGGGGGCTCAGCCTGGAGCAAAGGAGGCTCAGGGGGGACCTTGTGGCTCTGCACAGCTCCTGACAGGAGGGGACAGCCGGGGGGGTCGGGCTCTGCTCCAGGGAGCAGGGACAGGACAAGGGGAAATGGCCTTGAGCTGTGCCAGGGAGGTTTAGATTGGATATCAGAGAAGTTTTCTTCACCCAAAGGCTTGTCCAGCCCTGSCACAGCTGCCCAGGGCAGTGGTGGAGTCCCCAAGCCTGGGGGAGTTTAAAAGCCATGGGGATGTGGCACTTGGGGACATGGCTTATTGGTGACCTTGGCAGGGCTGGAGTTGGACTGGATGAACCAAGAGAGCTTTTCCAATCCMAACAATTCTGTCRTTYCAYGATTGTCTGTGCCCCAGCAAGGGCTGCACACAGATTGTTGGGGAACGTGTTCTCCATGATGGAATAGAGAGGGGGCAGTGGCAGGCAAAAATAGGATTTACTGGGCACTTGGGATCTCTGGTGAGTGGGAGGGTGGCTGCTCTCAGAATATGGGCTGGGATTACAATTCCTGAGTCCCGGGGAGTGGAGCTGTGTCAGTGGGATGTGCTGACAACACCTCAGAAGTGCTAATCACAGTGGAAATTCAGATTCTGAGGGTTTCAGACCTACAGTGCTTTACATTTTAAGCAATTCTAAATAATTTCCTTTAGATTTGGATATGAAAAATGAGGGCAATCATTCTTGTACAGTGCTGGGAGGGTGGGTGTAATGGTGTTGTAAATATAAAGCTGTTTACTATGCATGCACCATAACTCCATAAAAGGATTATTCCTGTGTTTGAAGCAAGGCTTGAATTATCTGCAATAAAATTAAATAGAMTTTATAAATCCTCTGATTAGAGAGGGGAGGAGAAGATATCTAAAGGAAAAAAGGACCAAAACCCCTTTCCTCCACTGATGCCAAAAGCAAATATCTGTTGTTTTCTGTGTTATTCCAGAAAGAACTGATGAGATGGCTTGGCTGACTTTTCTCTGTCTTTTGTGCTTGTGTGTGCAAGTTCTGCCTCTAGCAATGGAATAAAATGATATTTTGTTTGTTAAAAGAAATGTGTAGTGCTTAGTTTTAATATACATTAATCCAAACAGGCAAGCCCTATAGCTGATGCTGTTTTATCTGATGTTTTATCATTTTTCATCTTTTTTAATATTTGATTTATTGTTTCTTTGTATTTTGTCTTTTAAGTTGCAGTGTTGGTCCTTGTTACATCTCCAACTGCTAAGCCTGTGGGTCATCCCTTTACTCTCTGATTTCTGAGTATGAAAATAATTTGGTTTATAAAGGATTTTAAAGGAAAAGAAGGGGAAGTGGTCACAGCACCAAACCTGCCTGAGTTCA
Source organism: Cardinalis cardinalis (assembly GCA_014549065.1). Lineage (NCBI taxonomy): Eukaryota > Metazoa > Chordata > Aves > Passeriformes > Cardinalidae > Cardinalis > Cardinalis cardinalis. Next base: position 1,041,952 of record JACDOX010000021.1, read on the forward strand.
AGTAGCATTTGGACACTGCTCTCAGGCACAGGGTGGGACTCTTGGTGTTGTCCTGGGAAGGGCCTGGAGTTGGACTCACTGATCCTTGTGGATCCCTTCCAACTCAGGCATGATTCTATGATTTGRAATGGTCCAGAATTAAAAGAGGTGGTTAAAATGATTTTTAGTACTTGAGGTACTTACGTATTTGGGRTTGGTCCCAGGGTACTGAAGTTGTACTTTTTTTTTTGTCATGAGCAGCATTTGAACTGAGAAATTACAGGCAGAGTAACTCAATCTTTAATGAATTTTTGAACAGAGCAAGTCAGCTATCTAGGAGATGACTACATTAGATGAGAAGCAAAGTGTCTGGTGACACTGGCCACTGTCCTCCGGGCTGTTAAATGCAACTTATAATTAATAAATGGGCTATCATAACATATTTTGTGAAAACATCACTGCTCCTTAAGGAATATTTTGCATGGCTGGAGAATGCAGTGCACCTTAAATGGAGTGAAAGATCTAATAAGTGTGTAATGAGGGGAAAACATTACAGAGAGACTGAAAAGACAAAGTATCTGGGTATAGCAATAGCAAAGACTGCTTTTTTTTGGTAATAAARTTAGGAGCTGTCAAAATGTGGCAGGAATGTAGCAGACAGGAAAAAATGCTGTGTCATTAAGTGACTACCTTTAAAATGTTCCTTTTTGGACAAATAACTGCTGGATGATCTGAGAATGGATTTTTGCAGAACATTTATGGAATTGCAATTTGCTTGTAAATGTGTTCTTCAGAGAAGTGATTTGTGATGCTGCAGAGAACAGGACAAAATGTGAGCTTTGAAAGGAGAATTGAAATGTGTTTGTTTCGCCACTCATATTCATAAGAAACAATTGCAAAAGTATTATTGCACATCTGACAGCAGTTTGAAACCAGACTTGTTGAGCTTGAGTAGCTCTTGCTCMGTCAAATGGCAATTCCTGTATAATAGCAGCTCTATATTGAATTTAGCTAGGAATGCACTGGGGAGCATGTGCTGCAAATTCATATAAACTCATGTATRGATCTGGATGAAATATGGTAGAATCTCAGAATGGTTTGAGTAGGAAGGGACATTAAAGAGAATCTCATTGCAGCCTCCTGGCATGAGCAGGAACACCTTCCACTGTCACAGGTTGCTCCAAGCTGTGTCCAACCTGTCATTCTCCCTTGTCCTGTCCCTCCATCCCTTGTCCCTTCTGCTCATCTCTCTCCACCCTCACAGGGAGCAATTCCTTCCCAGTATCCCATCCATCCCTGCCCTCTGGCAGTGGGAAGCCATTCCCTGTGTCCTGTCCCTCCATCCCTTGTCCCCAGTCCCTCTCCAGCTCTCCTGCAGCCCCTTTAGGCTCTGGAAGGAGCTGTGAGGTCTTCATGGAGCCTTCTCTTCTCCAGGTGAGCACCCTCAGGTTCCCCAGCCTGGCTCCAGAGCAGAGGGGCTCCAGCTCTCTGATTAACTTTGTGGGTCTCAACTAAATTCATTCCCCCAAGTCCACAAATTTCTTGCATTGGAAGCCCCAAAATACAGTTGGATTTTTTTTTTTGTCCCTAGTGCAGCTGAAGTGGCTTTTACGCTGCAGCAGTGTCAAGCCAACCATTTCCTGTGTGAAGGCAGCCAGGCTGCACCTCAGTGTTTCTAAAACTTCTATGCAGTAGTGAGATACTTTGGCACTTTCTGCACTCCTCAGCTCTCCTGCGAGTGGGGAAACATCAGACTGGCCGTGMTTTGGGTATTAAGAAAATAATAACCAACAGCAAAATGCTGCATTTTATAATTAACCCAAAAGCTTCACCTGCTTTCAGAGCCGTGTGTTTGAGGATGCTGAACTGATGTCTCAAATGAGGAAGAATCAGAGTAAATTTTTGGGGTCCTGATGACGCTGAGGGGCCAAACGAGCTTTTYCTTTCAGTTCCTGCTGCATTTCTCATTACAACCCCTTCTGTGTATCTATGGGCTTGTTTATATATTACTGTGGAAAGGCTCAGCTGCAGAGTACAAAGGATGGCCCTGGAAATGTCAGGATTTTGGAAACAAATGCATGGCAAAAATGTGATTGATCTCTGTGAAGGGAAGCACCCTGGGTAACTGTGGATTAGGATCTCATTGCTCTCRTTCCCCTTTAGCGGTGGGAATGGTGCTGCTGAGCTGTATTTGCTGTATAGGAGCACCATCTAGTGGATTTCTGGTTTATTTTTTTTATGTCTATGAATTTATTTTTTTTTCCTCTGAAATGCTCTTGTATAGTAAATAGTATTGTGGAAAGATTTAGCAATCAAACATACCTGTTGGAGTTTAACCATAGCATTTTCTTACSACTTCTTTTGGTGGTAGAAGAGCCTTTTGCCAACAAACCAACTGCTRCCTGTGCTTCCCTATCAAAACACATGTAACCCGTTTGCAGCAGGCCACTTTATTTGCAAAGGAAGTTTTGTAATGAACCCTCAAGCACAAATTTTTTAGACATACTAAAAGTACAGAAAAGAAACACACTGTAWACACCTAATTGTCATTTCTATAAGGAGATATGTTTTTTGTAGCAGTRCAGTTATAGCATTATTATTCAAATTATTGAAGGTTTCTTAATTTCTTGTTAATGTGAGTATGAATATCTGAAGTGCTAAATCAAAAACATAATAAATTTTCTTTCAGGTTACTTATAACAGCTCGAAAAGAGCACTAAATGAAATGTTTTAATTAGACTACACTTGCTACTATTTTGCCTGTGTTTATTTAGCACCTCTSAGATGCTTCTGTAGCTTAGGTATGTGAGAAGTGAACAGCTCCACTATTTCAGGGGAGCAGCATCTCCATTTACATTTGGAGAGCAGTGAGGAGAGGGGGCTGGGAAGGTRGGGCTGCTGCTTCTGCTCGTGGTTGTGCACTCCTGCCTGCGTGGGATGCTCGTGGAGCTGCTGTGGGTACATCCAGCCTGGTGTGCCAGAGGGAGAGGTCAGACARTCACAGCATGGTTTGGCTTGAAAAGGAACTTACAGACCATCTTGTTCCACCCTCTGTCGTGGGTAGGGACACCTCCCAGGATCCCAGGTTGCTCCAAGCCCTGTCCAGCCTGGCCTTGGACACTTCCAGGGATAGGGAAGCCACCAACACCCTCACAGTARAGAATTTCTTCCCAATATCCCATCTAACCCAGCCATTCCCCCTGTCCTGTAACTCCATGCCCTTGTCCAAAATCCCTCTCCAGGTTTCTTGGAGCCCCTRTGAATTATTTCTGTGTTGTTTCATCACTCCAGAGCAGCTCATTGGAAGCTGCAGTTTAGCATTGCACTGTCACGCTCTTCCAGCTGTATGGTGTGTCTGTGTAACACAGCATTGTGGCAAGAAGGAACATTTGATTTATTGCTAAAAAGGAGATCAACAGCCTTATTAGCATTGCAGGAGACATGGACAAAGGTGCAGAAACCAAACCTGTGAGCACACAACATTTATTTTCGCAGTAGTGCAGGCACTTCTGACAAAGAAATACATCAAACACTCTTATTTATATAGTCTTGTGTCCAAGTTACTCAGAAAAACTAGGTCTCTCAGTATATCATATGCTTCCTTTACTCAAAGGTAGTTTCTCCTGCTGCCTTGTGGTTGTGGCATTGTTTATCTAAAATATCTATCACACGTTGCAGTGGAATTTACCTTGAAAATTGCATTTTCCTTGTGCTAAGGGCAGTTGTGTATTCACTGTCTCAGGAAATGTTAAAAACCCTGTGGATGTACATGCTAGGGTGACTTTATGATGCTTCTATGTGGCCAGCAGRAGCAGGGAGGTCATTCTCCCCCTGTACTCGGCACTGGTGAGGTCACACCTCGAGTGCTGTGTCCAGTCCTGGCYCCTCAGTTTGGGATGGACTTTGAGATGTTTGAGCACATCCAGAGGAGACAACAAGGCTGGAGGGGGGCTTGGAACACAAACCCTGTGAGGAACCACTGAGGGAGCTGGAGGTGCTCAGCCTGGAGAAAAGGAGACTCAGGGGTGACCTTATCACTCTCCACAGCTCCTGAAAGGTGCCTGTGCTCAGCTGGGGCTGGGCTCTTTCTCCAGCAGCACTGACAAAACCAGAGCACACAGCCTCAAGCTGTGTCAAGGGAAATACATGTTGGATACTAGGAAAAATGTTTTTTACTGAAAGAATGATAAAGTTCTGGAATGGCCTGCCCAGGGGGGTGGTGGAGTCCCCATCCCTGGGTGTGTTTAACAAAGCCTGGATGTGGCACTGGGTGCCAGGGTTTAGTTGAGGTGTTGGGGCTGGGTTGGACTGGATGGTCTTGAAGGTCTCTTCCACCTGGTGATTCTGTGAATTCTCTGAGTTGTGTATCCCCAGTTGTTCTGTTTGTGCTGGCTATTAAGTTCTGCACCTTTAAGACAGGTTCTGAGGGCGAAGTGGGGGAGAAGAGAGCAGTTTGTTTGCAGAAAGTGCACCAGATTCCCCTGCATTCCTTCTCAYRAGCTCTGTTGTCTGCAGCAYGGACAGCAGGACAGAGCTCTCCTTTGCTTTTARTTAGTTTTTTACTTAGCTGAGGCAAAAAAGTTCCTTGGACTGTGGCTTTTCTTCTTATTGGAATTGTTCAACCCTGCTCTGAACTGAAAAGCCAAAAACCACCAAAAGTCAAGCCTGTGTCCCACCAAGGCCTGGGGTCTGACATTTTCCAGCACAGGAGGGACTGATCAGAGACCAAGTGAGCTGAGCTACGCCCCACAGAAAGGACTCTCTCTGAATTTGCCAACTCCAGAGCAATGAGAGATTCTACTGTTTGATGTTATTCATTTTTTCATGTTTGTGAGCACTTTGCTTGTTAAATAAACAGTTTTTCCCACTTTTCTCAAAGCAGATTTATGCCTTCCAAACCCATGGAGAGAAAGGCTGCTTGAATTTGCTTTCTAGTGGGACCCCTTTGGAGGCTTCCTCCCAAATTTGCCCTGAACCAGGACAATGTAGCACTTGGTGAACATGGTTGGTGGTGGTGGGTTTATGGTTGATGGTCTTAGAGGTCTTTCCCRACCTTGACCATTCTGTAACTCTGTGATTCTAAATCTTTAAGAACCATGTTAGGAAATGGTCTCTGCCCTGAAGGTTTCACTTTMTAAACAGATGAATTAATGTGTTTAACAAATAAATGAGGCAGAAGTTCTGAAGAAGCTGCTGAAATTTCCTTAAGACTTTCTATGTGCAGAAACCTGAGGATGAGCAGATTTTTCATGAGCAGTAAGGTAATTTCACATAATAATGAAGCCATTTAATTGGAAAATGCAGGCAATGATACAGTAATTCTAGGGTTTTTTGGAGTTGTAAAATTGTTTTAAATTATGAATGTAACATTTTGCTTTTGCTTTCCATTATATTTCTAATAAAGACTGTGAGGGTTTTTTTGGTATAGTTGAAAATGAGATTCCAATGCAAGTAGATGTCCCAAAGTTTCAATAATGATGTGCTCTCTGATTATACATTTACATAGGGTATATGGCTATTTTCAGTTTTTTTAGTTGAAGTATGAATAATTTATCCATTATTTTAAATTTCTGAAGTGGTGTCCTCTAGTTTATTAGAGTATGAGATAGTTTATTGCCTTCTGAACAAGAGAAAGTTGGTTTAGAGCAGTACTCAGTATGAAGAGGTTTATTTTCAGAAGTCTCTAATATTTATTAAAATATGGCAACTTCTCTGTAAACACACCTTGGTAATTAAAGAAAAAAGGAGGGTTGAAGGAAAATAGTTAACTGTATTTAAAGAAGATTTTATCACAAGTTTTGGCAGTTTTCAAACAAATCTTTAATGATATTAAAATTAATTTTCTTGGATTTTGTTTCAGCAACTGCAGCCAAAAATGATGTATGTTTACAGTCATCTGAACATTTATAAGGAGGTTTGAAAYACTTAATTATAAGGAGTGAATTATGGTATCAGTCCTTGATTTATGACTTTAATGTTAGTTAACTAATTAGAAATGTAAAGTGTTCCAGTTCATTTACATTCATCTTTCATTAACTGGCTTTTAAGAAGTGATGGGAAATTGCAACTTTTAAAGAAATTTATTTAGCCTGCCAACTATTTTTTTCTGCTTTCCAAAAWGACATTATTTCCTTGTTAATRWATGTGTAWGAGTTTTATAGGTGTCAATAACATAGTCTGAAGTTGAATTTTGGCACCAAGTTCTCTTTGAAGAAGAATAATAGCTTTTGTAAGCAAGAAATTGTGTTTCTTTAGTTACTGAACATCAAGAGCTGTCATGGAGYTGGTTCTCATCCTGTCTCCTTTTTCCCAAAACTCCAAAACCCGTTTTCCTTGTGACATATTTGAGAAGGAGTTTAATATAAGCATCTAGACTGTCATTTATTTATAACCACTCATCAGAAAGTAACTACATCGTTATTTGTTACATTTTAAGCAAAACTGAGGTTCATGGAGTTGGGATAAGGTGCARCTGGCACAAGGTGATTCTGAGAAAATTCTGGATATTGGGAAGGAAAAAAGTCCCCCATGATCACCCATGAAGTTAATCAGGCATTCAAACAGTAGACAAAGAGGTTTGGAAAATCTCCAAAGATGGAATTCTGATCTTGACTGGATGAATCCTTGAGCAACCTGGCTTGATGTTAAAGTTGTCTGTGTTTTAAAGAGGTATTTAAAATATAACTTTCGGGAGTTCATTCCAACCTAAATTACTCTGTAATTCTGAATTGTCATTAACAGATACCCCAGACAAATATKTAATAATATTTAAGACTAGAAGTGAATAATAAATAAGAAGTTTTATGGGATATGGTTGAAAAATTGAGTACAACTGAGTGACTTATTTTTAATGAGCCAAGTTTTGATCATTGTAAATATTTCTCCTTATTTACAAATACCACAGAAGTATATTTCTATTTTACAGTTCAAAGTGAGGAAAGCTGGCTTGAGTTAATTATGCATCCTCTGTGCTACACAATTTATTATTTAAAATCTAAATACCATTTGTATGTAGTCTGTAAAGAAATTGAATTTATTCATGGAGTACAACATATCTGCTTGTGAARATGTTGAGTTGGGTTTCAGGGTTTAGACATACTGGAGATATTTGATCTGTAGATTGTTCATCTTTGATCTTTAGGTTGTTCATCTTCAGGGCTCAAAAAGTATGGAAGAATGCACAGAATCCCAGGATGGGTCAGGCTGGAAGGGACCTCAGTGGCTCTGGTCCCAGCTCCCTGCTCAGGCAGGGACATCCACAGCRCAGGGCTGTATCCAGTCAGTTCTAGAATATCTCCAGTGAGGAGACTCCACAGCCTCTCTGGACAGTGTGTTCAGTGCTCTCAGTGAAGTTCTTCCTCGGGTTCAGGTGGAACTCCCTGGGCTCAGTCCCTGCCCCTTCCTCTGGTGCCATTGCTGGGCCCTGGAGCAGAGCCTGGGCCCTGCTCTGCTCCTCCGTGCACACAGGGACAGCCAGGGCTGAGTGCCCTTCTCATCTGGGGCTCCTCTCCAGGCTGAACAGCCCCAGCTCCCTCAGCCCTTCCTGGGCAGGGAGATGCTTCAATCTCCTCATCGCTTACGCAGTTTTCACTGGCCCCACTCCAGCMGCTCCAGGTCTCTCCTGTCCTGAGAAGCCCAGAACTGCGCAGGGTTCTCCAAATGTGGCCTCATAGAGCTGAGCAGAGGGGCAGGATCCCCTCCCTGYRCTGCTGGAAATGCTCTACCTAAAGCACCCCAGGATGCCATTGGCATTCTTGGCTACCAGGATGCGCTGCTGGCTCAAGGACAGCTCGTTGTCCATGAGGACACCCAGGTGCTTCTCCCCAGAGCTGCTCCATCAGGTCACTCCCAGCCTGTGCAGGTCCACAGGTGCAGGACACTGCATTTGCATATGCAAATAGATCTGCACATGCATATTTCCATATTCCAGGTAGGTTTTTGGATCTCGCAGAAGACTTGAGTGCAGGGTCTTCAAATCTAAGGAGCAAAATGTGATTCATGACTTGCTGAGAGGTGTAAGATCTGTCTGAAAGTTGCTGTGTGGGTAGAGAACCTTACACCTATGACTGTGAGGAAGAGGAGGGAAAGGGAGGCATTTCTGGAAGCATTGGTTAGGGATCTGAAACAAACAGCTATTCTTCTCAATATKTTTTTCTTGCTAATTCCATAAGTGGCTTATATAGTTCATTTGGTGCAATCATAGTCCTGCTACTGCCACGTGAAATATGAGGTTGTGAAAATGAATTTATACAGCTGATTTCTGAAAATCCCAAGCATTACCCTTTGGCTCAAAAGCCCCATTACATAAATATGCACAGGCCTAACTCTTGGAGAAGTMATTTCTAATTTAGATGCTTGTAAAACTGCTCTGCTTACTGCTGTGAAACACAGACCCCAGAAGATACATGTGAGACATTATTTCACATTCTGGCTAATGCAGCATTTTTTCTGCYAAGTCAGCAGTTCGTGGAGCTGGAACAATACGTTATCTGGTTAAAATTCTTCTATTTGTCCTTGTATTAAATAATGGATTTTCATAAATTCCTTGTGTTTATTACTATTTAACTGCTGAGGATTCRGTGAAGTTACAGATTTCTCAGAGGTTCCTCTCTATGTATGATAGTGGAAGTTATGGGGTCTGTGTGTGAACTGGAAGTTTTACTGAGAAATAAGATCTTTTCCAAGAGCCTTGTCCTGCTGAAACTAAGAAAATATTCAAGTGGAATTTGTCTTTAGGTTTGAATAAATCCATTTGAGCATTTTCTGATTGATAATAAACAGATACAATTTTCAGTGCTAAAGGCACATGTTGGTCATGTGATACGTTCTTAAATTTTAATGCACATTTTGATACACTGTGTTGGTTTTGTTGGTTTTTTWATTTTTCAAATTACTTGTGTTGTTTGGCTTGCACTTGCTGATTGCTCTTGGATATTAAAAGAAATAGACTAATCATAAAGTTATCAGAACATTGTGAAAACTAAAATGGCTCATTAACAAATCTTATGTGCTTTAAAATAGGTGTGATTATTAGAAATCAGAATGCTTTTATATTTTTTCATTGCTATTTCATGATTATTTTCTTTTTTAAAGCTCAAATAACAAGTGCACAGCTTACAGGGCTATTTGTAGTCCATATGCAATTAGGAGACTTCTCTGCATGATTTCAACAAAAGGTTCCTGAATTATATGGTGTTGTAAATGTGCCTGGGAGTGAGAGCAGGTGATTATTGCTTTTGTATTTCTTACCTTGAACTGCARAAGGAGAAAAGCAGGTCAAAATATAATCCAGCAGTGACTCAAAACTCATAATTTCACATGAAGCTTTACCATGAGAAGAGTAGAATCAATGTGGTTTAAACCTATTTGATATTTAGTAATAAGTTTGATAGATACAGTACACGAGTGTTTAGTAGTGATCATAATTTGGAATTAACCTTTCTTTATTAGAAGTCTTTGAAAATCAATTCTTTTTCTAGTAGAATAAAGATATTTTGCTAACCAGTAGACTATTTGACAAACTGAAGATGTTGTCACATTGTCTTCATGCAGTGCTCCCTTTTTAGTTAACTAATCCAGCACTTTTTTCCTGACTGAAAACCAAAAAAAGCTGTTAAAAGATGCTCTACAGAATGGAAGTCAGAGATTTAGTATTTTTGTGTAAGTGTCATTATCTATTAATGATTTCCTTACAGTCTTAACTTCCTCAGTTTTTAAAATTCATGAAATATTGAGTGAATATAGTAACATTTCGGCTGTGTAGGCTGCTTATTAAAATAATCAAAATGAAATTATTAACAGAGAACATCCCACTCTTATGTTCAGGAATAAAAAAACTTATACCTTGCATATGAATGCCCTGAAGAGCCAAGAAATTTTCAGAATATTTGTGGAGAAATAATACTGCTTTGGGATGGAATGGTTTGGGTTGAAAGGGACCTTAAAGATCATGTTGTTTCAACCACAGCTTATCTGGGGACAATGGTTATGAATTTTTATATAAATATATGTATATATTTATAGACATTTACATATATAACATACAAATATATATATATATATTTATTTAAAAATGTGTATATATATTTCTCTAATATTTACTTTTTCAGAAATTTTTTTGATAATTGCTCCAAGAAGGTTTTAATAATCCTTGCAGTCCCTGGGATTCTATGATAAATATTTATAGGAAAGACTAAAACCTCTTCCACTATTKCAGGTTGCTTCAAACCCTGTCCAGCCTGGCCTTGGACACTTCCAGGGCTCCAGGGGCAGCCACAGCTTCTATGGGTAACAAGGTTGTGAATATATTTWTATATATATATATGCATACATATATGTGTATTTCTCTAATACTTACTTTTTCAGGAATTTAGTAGATAATTGCTCCAAGAAAGTTCTGATAATTCTTTTGCGGTCCCTTCCAACCTAGGATTCTATGATAAATTATTTATAGGAAAGACTAAAAACTCTTCCACTATTGCAGGTGCTTCAAGGCCTGTCCAGCCTGGCAGGGATCCAGGGTCAGCCAGAGCTTCTCTGGGTAACAAGGTTGTGAAGATATATATGTAYTTATATATATGTATATACATATACACACATACATTTATAWATTTCTCTAATAMTTACTTTTTCAGGAATTTGGTAGATAATTGCTCCAAGAAGGTTTTGATARTCCTTGCGATCCCTTCCAGTCTGGTATTCTATGAGAAATTACTTAGAGGAAAGACTAAAGAAACCTCTCCGARGGCACAGAAAATGCCAAAGACCCACAACCGCTCACCATCTTCCCGTTTTCCTTCCAGAACAAGATCATCCTGGACCCGATGACGTTCAGCGAGGCGCGGTTCCGGCCGTCGCTGGAGGAGCGGCTGGAGAGCATCATCAGCGGRGCGGCGCTCATGGCCGACTCCTCGTGCACGCGCGACGACCGCCGCGAGCGCATCGTGGCCGAGTGCAACGCCGTGCGCCAGGCCCTGCAGGACCTGCTCTCCGAGTACATGAACAACGTAAGTAACASGGGGTGCCTCAGCCCCACCCCCGAGGCTGCAGCTGCTTTAAYGTGTCTCAGATGTTGTAGCGTGGCTTTGTGCCGGGCTGTTTGAGTTGTTGAAGTTTTTGATGCCTTGCAAACGTTTGACAGGAGTTGGGTACAATCAGAAGCTCATGGGTAYGATCAGAAGCTCATAGGGGGTGACGTTGCACCTGCCAAGGAACTCAGTGTTCCCTGTGGATTTGGCATTAGAGTTTCTTCTTCTGTGATAAGTAGCAGTTCCTTGGGAAGTAGAATACTTTTTAAAATGAATACAATGGTGAGTAATCTAAATGCGAAATGGCCCAAGAATTATTTTCTTCTTGAACGTGAATATGGGTAATTTTCAGCMTGCTTGCCTGTGTGGGATGGTCATTGTGTTTGATTTTTAGGATGTTACCTATAGATATTTACAAGAGATTGACTTTTTGGTGTGTGGAYTAAATCACTGAAGGTTTCACTTTCTGGTGGAGCTATGAAATACTCAGTTGCCATGAAAGTAATGAGTTCAGCACTAATGCTGTTCACACAATCTTAAAATCAGCTCTCTGGGTAGGGTTTCCAGAGGTGTTGGATTATTCAATGTGGTGTGAACTGGCAGTGCATAACCTTTGTTGTGCACAAACAGAATGTGTCCCAGAAAATTCTCTCCACCCAATGTTGTGTATTAAAACTCAGATGTTCTAGTGCCATGTCCTTTTGAGGATGTGGGAAAAAGACCAAAGCAACATCAAAAACCTGTTTTGAAGTTAAAACATTTGCCAAGAGGTGTCCAACTCAGCATCCTCTGCTGAGCATCCTTTGGTTGCTCTCAGAGTATCAGATGACACATTTTGATCCCATTTTGCTGGAATCATCATCAAAATAATGCTGAAGAGGGTGTTCAAGGATAGACCTTTAACGTTGTTATTTTCATTGGTTCTGTTACAGTTGTTAGAGTGATGGAATTCAGTRTCRATAGTGCAAACTTCAGTCCTTYAGTCATTTCATTTTACAGTTYAGGCTTAAATGTTGCTTTTCAAAGRTACTGTTCCATGTAAAAGAGTCACCTCAAGGAATAGCTGTTTGATTGAATTGAAAAGCATTATTTTCCTCAGTTTTTTGAAATTATGGTTGACAGGTTCTTGTGAAAGCTTGAATGAAAGTGAAGTTTTGCTGCTAAGTTAGGGGTTAGAAGTTATAAAAGAGAACATTAAATATCAGGGGTTGAGGCTGTGGTGGAAAAGAACTTGCTGGGTTGCTTTCTACAATATCTTACTTTGTAGAAGCAATACTGGTAAAATCTTTAAATGTCTTTTGAAAAAAACTTTAAGAAGTGATGAGTGGTAACTTCTCATTTTATTGTGGTGCCTCTTTCAGTACACAGAGTTTTGGTAATTATGCAATTTGCCCCTGTACCAGAAACATTCTTTTTTTATTTCTGACTGCATTTACAGGGGGAGGAAAGGTTTAAATTCCTTCAGGCATTTATGACCACTCTGAAGGTTGCTAATATCSTTTCATCATTTTTACTTAAACGCATAATGGTGTGAGCAGCTGCTTYTATGGTTTCCACAGTATGGTTTTTGAAACAGTCTTTTTTTTCCTTTTTTATGTCCTACTTTGTCTGAGTTGCACAATTCCTGTAATTTATTATTTTTCTGCTATATACTGAAATGTAGTTGACTTAAAGAATATTTTTTTATACCTATTGAGTAAACATTATAAAAACTGAATATATACTTAATTTACATAAAATGCAGTACTTCTGATTTTACCAGATCTAGTGTGGTAAAATTTGACAATGATAATTTCCAAACTAATGTTAGCAGTTACAAGGGATGGGATTAAGATTAGATATTACTATGTCTAAATTTAAATTTTTTGTACATAGGGACAGGTAAACTAGGGGGTGTCAGTTCAGTTCTTTAAGGGTAGATGCCATTTTAAGATACCAAGTTAAAAAATTCCARTGCTTGTTTGAGCATTGACTCCTCAATCTGCCCCTCCAAGGAATTTAAATGCTCCATTGGTCAGTTTGTAGCTGCCAGCCAACTTCCATGTCATGTGTGCTCTAGGAATGGACAAATAGGCAGAATCCTTCCTTCATTAAATCATTTGAGCCTCTGTTGCCTAATCTCCAGTTATAATTGTCAGAGACCAGATCAGTACTGGAGATCAGATCAATACAGCCAGCAGAGCCTGAAGAGCCATTGAGATGACAACTGTTATAATCTAATGTGGGCAGGGGGTAAGTTAAATATCTCTAGACTTYTCTGATAAATTAATTAAATCCCCATGGCCAGGACAGAAAATCAGATCCTGAGCTTGTAGGCAGCTCTTGTTATCTAAGGGTTGAATTTCMTCCATTCTGCATTGGCTTTGGTATTAAACATATTTCCTTGAAACCTGTGGATTGTTTTTCTTGGGTTCTCAAAAGTRTGTTCATTATAACAAAAGATCTCGCTTGGAAAGGGTTTTAAAGCTTTAATGAGTTTCAAAAGGGTAAAAGTGAATGGGAAGCACCAAACATGACACAGTCTTAAGTCTGATCAAGGTTGATTTTGCAGAGATGGACATCTTTAACATCTTCTGCCTGTGTGGATATAAACCACTGAAATCCTGCTCTTGCTTTAGAGATTGTGAAAATAATCAGTCATTCATGTTTTGGGGTTTCTTCTATTTGATGATAGCTGAAAAATGATGATTTTTTTGGGATGAGTGTTGATCAAATGAACATAMAGCAAAGTAAATACTTTGTGGTGATATTTAAAGAATGCAGATGAAGGGCAGGATGTTGGCAATGTGTTGTTCAGTCAATGTTGGTTCAGTCCTTCTCCAGCCTAAAATAGTTCCTTTTCATTCATCTWCTTCTATGATTTGGGTTCAGAGGAATGCTTCCTACAAACCTTCAAGAGCTGAAGGAAAAGGCTATGAGTTGAAGAAAAAGTAGATACTTCCAAAATTTTGGCATCCAAAGAAAAAGCTGAAAAGAAAAAGTTGATAGAAAGGAGAGGGGAGATTTTGACTTAGGTAAGTGAAAATGGTGCTGCTTCTGCAGTTGTATTATTTAGCGTTATAATAGGTGCGTTTTAGTTTTTGCTTCCTTCTCAAATAAATGTTGATTAACTCCATTTCCTACCTGTCAGATAATGGTTTTAATTAGTCTCTAGGCTCTTTATGAGTTCTATGAATAATAATATATTTGTATGGTTACTGCATTGACCAGAGTCTCACAGTACCTAAACCCTCTGCRAGGGAGATCCCTGTGAGTTCTCTGCAAGAACTTCTATAGAGATGAGCTATAAACTGATTCATTATTCTTTGTATATCCAGAATTATGCATATTCTTCATTTGCCTTATCAGTAACTTTGACGAAATCTTTTCCCAGCTTGGTATCTATTATTTCTCTCATGAACTCAACTGAACTTTAGAGTCTGTTACTTTTGGGAAGCACAGACAAGAGAGTTCTCAGTTTGCTGTGTCATATGGCTTTTTTTTTGCCAGGATCTCAGAGAAGATTGATAGGGTATTTTTCAGCTTCTTATGTATATGTGATAAATCCCATAATTTATTTCAAAATAAAATTACATTTCTAGACTTCTGTCCTACAGAGAAGACCTAAATGCATCTCCACAGAAGCTCTTAATGCAATTGTTTTTCATTTGTCTAAATGAAAGCCTTATTTAACGGATGGTTAGCTCTGATTGGGGTCTTGTTTCCTGCTGCTTTTCTCTCCTGGATCCTTCATGATTTATATTGCAGGCTGTCAGGGAGCAAAAACACCAGGAACCTGGGAATTGCAGCTCTTAAACTCCTGGCTCAGAAATGCACTGCCAAACTCAACCCAGTGCTGGGCACCCTTTCTAGCAAGACTCTGGGTGCTGCTGGGTTGATGTCTGATTAACATAAGAAAGAGAGGAAATTATATCTTTAGAAAAATATGCTTAAAAAAGAATGCTTTGAATTCCCTCTGACATCATCAGAGTCAATGCCAGAGACAGACTAAATGTTGTGTTGCTGGGGTGTATCAATGATAAATTTGGAAAGCAGTTGACAAGTGAGTAAGCCATGAGTGTTAAAGACCTCTGTAATCACTCCAGTACTGGCTTGGCATTAATTCAAATTTGCATTTGAAAAGGCATTTCCCAGCTGGTTCAAATATGATTTTCTCCTCTAAAGCCTTTGGGCTCTTTATTAAGCCAACTTGCATTCTCCTGCTTTGCTTTCTTATTCAGGTTTTCTGCTCCCAGTACCGGCCGACATTCCAGAGGAGCTTTGCTTTTTTAATTATAATTGGTTATTTGGGACAGATATTTCTGTGTGTCTGAGTGGTATGATCAGTCCTTAATGGAGTCTTGTATTACTGCTGATGATTTCATGTTTAGATGTGAGGATCACATCTGAGAACTAGATTTCCCAGAGAGGCTGTGGAATGTCCCTCTCTGGAAATATTCCAGAACCATCTGGATGCAATCCTGTGTATTGTGCTCTAGGAAGACCCTACTTTACCATGGGGGAAATGTTTGCTCTTTGAAATCTTACTCTCTAAAGTTAGTACCTGTCCTTGATACCTGCCTACTCCTAAGTTGCTATATGTTCTAATTCATGTTTCTTATAAAGAAGGAAATGTTATTTCTTGAAACAACAAAACAGCAGAAAAACAAATGAGAAAGCACAAGGCTGCTGGCAGCTTCTCTTCACAAATATATCAGTAAAAAATTGGAATGGCTCAAAGGAAAAACAGAGTGCTGCAGTACATGAAGATGAAATGTCCTTAGCAGACAGCTGGTTATTGTGCTTGATTGGAGAATGAAAAACATGATAGCAACTGAAAAATCTATAAACTCTCAAGATACTGCCAGCTGTCACATTTAACAGCTTCATCTCAATTCATATTTAAGATCAGCAATAATTGATGTGTACGTTTCAGCTCTGGAGCTGACTTGCATGAGGTTAATCTGGGTGACAGTGAGCAGTAAATTACAGTTATGAGACAGAGGAATGTCCAGAGCTGTCCTGAGATGAGGAATCAGGGATGAGTGACAAGAGATTGACTGCTGGGGCAGCAGCATCGACTGATTCAGGCGTGACTGGCACAGCAGGGCAGTTTTTCCATCCGTACCATTGTCAAATTCCTGGCTGGACAAATAGTTTTTAGAGGACAGCAGCTTGTTTGAAGCTTCCCACTGTATTTCAAGCAGGAGATGAGCTATTTTACTGTTCACTTGGCTCTTTTAGAGCAGTTTTGTGTTTGTGTACTTTAAAGAAACAAGCAGAAACACAGTTGTAACTATTGGAGGAATAGGATAGGTTCCCAAATCTCCTATGCATTGCTTCTTGGTCAGTTTAAGATTTTTGCACTTATGGATCCCTCCTGAGTGCCTTGACTGCTCACAATTGTACATAAATCACTGTCTAAGTATGCAACCTGCAGTGTGACTTCAGACACCTTTTCAGGAACCTTCTGTCTCTTCTACTTTGATGATGTCAGGCCCTCATCATGAGGCATGTCCATTATTTTTCAGTATGTTTATAGAAATGCTGCATTATTTACAATTGCACAAGCTAGTTTTGGTTTATTTATTCATTCATGAATTTCCTGGTTTTGTAATTCCATATTCAGAGTTTGTTGTGTTTTTCTTATCAGATTCAGAGAGCCACACTGGTATTTACAATCAGAAATAAGGAAATAAAATCGCTCTGAGAAAATGAAACTTCATGGCTTGGAAATGACAAATATCCTTAAAGATTGTCCTGATTTCAGGTTCTGCTGATTACAGATTTACACATCCCTGTTGGGATGAGTAGATTTTTAAAATTACTAAAGTAATATCCTCTTTACAACTACCTGTTACAATCTACTCTAAAAGGGGAGAGTAGCCCAGGTTCTTGTTAAAAAATCCCTTGGGGTGGATTAGAGTGAAATGACCCCAAATGAGTGGTTTTTTTGTAAATATACACATGTAGGGTTTATTGTAGAATAATTTGKTTGCAAAGGAAAAYAGATATGCAGGCATTTTGGCTGTTAGCTTTAGCAATATAAGAACACAAAAATCAYCTAAGAAAATGCACGAGAAGGAAAGGACAAGATTAAATCTATCTCACCACCCAAAGGCTTCACAACAAGACTTGGGCAGTGTAATTTTGATGGTAGTTGGTCAAAATAAGTGTCACAGACGAAACCCATCAAGTGGTGGAAGAAACCCCTAAAACACCACATCTGTTGGGTTTGTATTCACTCAGGTTCAGGTGGGAACAGCCAGGTACCTCCCCTGRGGTGGGGAACTTCAGCTGGGTGATGGAATGTTGTGGATCAGGGACACCTGGAKGATGGAATGGTGTGGATCAGGAACATCTGGATGATGGAATGTTGTGGATCAGGGAGACCTGGATGATGTGATGTTGTGGATCAGGGGACATTTCAGGAGTCTTTGATGCCTTCTRRTKSSATACAGYTGCCCATSACATCTGGGCCCATCATGGCCCCTCAGCAGAGTGAGCACCTTCAGGCCWCCTGKGAATGYCCCAGGACCTGCTGGGCAGGGGAGTTACCACAGCTGAGTTCTCTGATAAGGACAAGGAGACATTTMCTGCCTCACAGGGCTCCCCTCTTTCCTTAYCTYGTTCATCACCAGCTGTCTCATTGATTCTCTGCCTCTGYGATTCTAATATTTGTGGGAGGAAATGGTGGTTTTAAACCACAGTGCTGGATTTTCCTTGGTGCTATCAACCACAGAATGTTTTGCCTCCTTTTTGCTCTTTGTCTTTAAAGGCAGACCATGATATGTGATTATAAAAGTGTTRTATGTCATGTTAAAATGTAAATAAAGCAGAGGAGGTTTATGGAGTGTAAGGCTGAATTGTTGTATTAGGTTGAGTGATGTTTCTAACAAGATACTTCCCTCCAAATTAGCATGGAAATTTTCTAGACTGACAGTAAAATCAAACCTGATTTTCTCAGTTCCTGTAGGGCTTAGTCTGCCTGGGCCTKTCCTTCTCAACATTCAAATTGAGGTCATATCAGTCTTAATTCATTAAAGTTTGAGTGCCTTGCCATTCCCACATTAAAAAATTCTGCATTAATKGTATAATTGCAGTGTTTGCCCATTAAACTGAAAGCTGGGACAAAACCAACACATRGCAGAATGAATGGCACAACAGTCAAAATGGTGTGGGATATAATTTTGATGATTTTTAATTGTTTTTGACCAACAACCCAAAACTGCCTTCCTATAAAATATATTAATTTYTCATGYGCCRTAGTTGGGAATAARTTGTTCAGTRAGTKGACCCCAATTTTATCAATACTCRGGRAACTTGCTTWTCTAGGGGATTTTTTTTYCCCTCATTGTTTTATCTCATATRTGAATGTATGCATACAGAAGGACAGCAGGTCTGACTGTACTGTTGGTACCTTTTGAGAGTATTTGATAACTTTAAACTTAGTGTATTCAGAGAAATTAAAAATGTGTTGTTCCTAAAAAAAAAAAATCAAAGTCAAAGCACACCAGTCCCCCAAAACTGCATTTTCATGTTCAACTAATTCAATTTTGCATTAATTAGTTAGTTGTTTTGTTTTTTCTAAAGTGTGTTCTTACAGAAGTGATGACTTCTGCACCAGTGCTTTTGATATGCCSGAAAGCATTGCCTCCATTTCAGATGCAGTCTGTCTGAAAATGATGTTGTTGAAGCTGTTTGTCCACATGAAAAAAGTCCTCTATCAATCTTGTCTATAAAGTGTGATTCATAACCTCTCTAATTTTATTTCTACTGAAGTTAGCATTTATGGGCTATTAATTTGTTGTTTGTCCATGTCTTCAAGTCAATATCAATATGAGAGAGGTTTACTATGCATTTTATACCATACCTGTAATATGATTGTTAGCTCTATGTATACCTGGTTTTGGTGTCCAAATCTTACTTTCAGTATTTACACAATCCAGATTAACATTGTTGGGTGTTRTATTCTTTTGGATGCCAAGAAAAATATTCCAAATGCATTTATAGAGCTACTGGGAATGAATCAAAATAAAAGAAGCATGGACCTACTGCAATTAGTGAGCTTTCAAAAAACCACATMAAAAATCTGTTTCTTTGGAGGCTACAAAACGTCTTCTGTTGCACATKAAAAATCCTTCAGTAATTGTGTAAATGTAGTGTTTGACTGTTGAGAGGGGTGCAAAACCTCTGTATTTTCAAACACATGAGATTTCTCTCTTTTTGATTAATTTTCTTTAAAAACTACCTGAATCTTCTCAGCASTTGGACTGAATTTTTACTCTAACTGGGCAAATTCTGAATAGCTTTGGTTTGCCTGTTGCACTGAAAACTGAGACAAAAATGACACATGATTAGATCAGCATTTGGATAGTCAAGGATTCACTTCACCTCAGGAAAGGTCAAAGCTCTTCTCCTATCAGTAATGTCASTGCTGTATTTACAGTGCCATGAGCAATCCAAACCACAGAAAATATGTCAGTTCTGTGTAAACYTGCAGTTTATCCTGCACTGATTTGGATTGTTTTTATTTGTTTACACCAGGAATGTTTTTACCAATGAGAGGAAGGCTCTGCAAGGCAGTGTTGGAGGAATTTGGTGTAATTTAGGGAATTTTCAGCTGAAATGATGGTGCTGGATATCCAGAAGAGGGCATGCTTGCACATCAGAAATGTTGTGTGCATCACTAAAGATCTGCATGCTGATGTGGTACAGCTGTAATCCAAGAAAATGTAACAGTACACATAGAATAGATGTTGCCTTGTTAGTAGCTATGGATTCTTCAGAAACAAATAGATTCAAAAGGTTGTTTGGGGGAAAAAAAGTATTTTTATAAAATGAGTTTTAAGTGGATGAGCTGTCAGATAGAAATTAGGTGGTAAAATTTTTTTGGTAAATTATTTCAGCTAGAGGTACATGAACACTTGAGAACATGTGCATTCTTATACAGAATAATTTCCAAGTTCTGCAGCAGTGAAATGCATGATAATGTGAAGCCAGATATATCAGTGTTTGGTGGGGTCTGATATTTGATCTGGGAAATGATTTTACACTTCCAAAGTGCATTAGAAATGCAAGGGCATCATGTTTTGTGACACAGTAACTCATTGTTTTCCCAGAGCTGTGTGTTAGCCAGATGTTGGGAGCACATGAAGTTGGTTTTTGTATTTTCCCTTGAGGAATGAAAGACCACCAAAAAGTTCTCTGCAGTAATCAGTTCCCTGAAGACTTGCTTAGTAAGAGTAGGAGGAATATTTCTTTTTTGTTTAAATGACTGAGCTRAAGGAACAAGCAATTTTCTTTTTGGATTGGATTTTTTTTTTTGAATTTGAAGTATTGATTCAATCTTCATAGTATTTGGAAACTTTTTCAGAACTTTTCCTTTTAACAGATATTGCAGCTGTTCACAATATTTTGGGTACAACAGAATGAAATGAAACATTTTGTGAAATTAATTTGTCTRTAATTTGTCTCTCTGTCTGTATGAAGGGGTTGGAACTCTATTATCATTAACAATCCATCCAGCCCAAACTATTCTGTGATACTGTACCAAAGCTTTAAACTTACCTGCTTTATAAAGTAAATTTTGTTCAGGTTTAGGGTAACATACTGACCTCACATTTTCATGAAACCTATATTATATATTTATATATATATGCATATAAATATATACCTGTATTTTTATATATATTTTCATGATACCTATATCTATATATATATATATCTTTGTCAAATCTTTGCTGCCTTGTCCAATTCTAGCATTTATTTTAAAAGAACAACAYAAAGAGAATGGCACCACAGACAGATGCGTCATGACTGTAATTATGCATTAAAGTTGCAATGAAATGTTTATATTTCTGTTTACTGAGATCCCTAAAATGCAGTTGTGCAGCTGTAAGAGGCCAGTGGCTGAGCTCTTTGGGATGTGCTCTAAAGTACATGGTGTGAAATAATGTGGTTACTGTGAGGCTGTCAAATGCGTTGMCAGGGATGCCCTCAATCCTGGGATCAGATGAATTACACTTTAATTGGGTTTTAAGGCTAAGCTGAGCAAGTAGATAAGGTAGAATTAACCAGGGACTGTTTAATGCCATGAAACCTTTGTTGCTCTTAAGCTGTTGCACTAAACCCTGGCTGAGCTCTTGCTGGGAAGAGACAGAATGGGTAATCACAGAATGACCTAAGCCCTTACCTGGAGCCCCTTACACCCAGGATGCTGCAGAGAATCACACTGCTTGGATTTTATTACAGCATTTAGGAGGGAAAGGAGACAAAAAAGCCCAAAGCTGAGTTGCTGAGTTTTCCCAAGCTGTGAGACCATTCACCCAGGGAATTTCCTAAGATTATTGAGTGCTGGGTGGTTTGTTTCTGACAGAGCAGAACAGAAGCTGCTGTGATGTCAAATGGCCAAAGCATTTGCTTGTGTATTTCCTTTCTCTGTGAAGCACCTTATTATGATTTTGCTGTGGAATTTTTATTTTTATTGGATGAATGACCTTCTTTCTTGTAACTTCTTTTTGTCTTCCACAGGGATGCAATCAGATTATTAGAATTTTTTAACAGTTACAAAAGTCAAGCATTTTAACTCATTATTTATTCCATTATCTTTTTAAACACTGTTTTTTATTGTTTGAAGCTGAGCAATAGTCTAATGACTAAAGGCCTTGCAAGGCAAACTTTAATGTGAATAATTTGTTATCTAAGATGGAACAGGGGTCAGTGTCATGGCTAGCACACCATATTAGTCCATGAGAGTAAACACCAGCCTTTACTTTTTAAAAATTTCCTATATAAATTAAAAAAAGAAAAAAAAAAGGAAAACAGAAAAAAAAAAGAGAAAGGAAGTGAGAGGAGGAATTTTTTGTTGTTGATGTCTGTCATAAATCCACTCATTCAGTGGAAAATTATGTCTTATTCTTCTGACTGGGTAGGTGTGCATGCAACCTTGTGCTTCATGCAGTATTTTTGATTTCTGCTTATAGGATGAGAATATGGAACCAAATCCTGTGGATGTCAGGGAATSTTGTTCATGTATTTGTAAGGGATTCACTTGGGAATATGAGGTGCCTGATTTCAGTACCTCAGTACTCCCAGGGAAGGCAGTAAGGTTAACTCACAAATATAAAACATCATTGTATTTGTTGTGAGAGTCAGGTCCTGGATTTTATGGGATCTGATCCCTCCTGGTGTGTTCTGCCTGGGGAGCTGTCACTTTCCACGATCCTTCCAAATGCTCAATTATTAACATTTTGTCAGTGTGAATTCTAATTAAAATAATGAAAACAGATTTAAAACAAAAAACAAACAACAAAGAACCCCTAAACAATTTAATATCAGGATTTAACTACTGAAATACATGTTGAAGCAGAAATACAAAGGCTTTTAAAAAAATTTCTTTCTATTTTCTTTCCTGTCCTTTCACTGTAACTAAATAAAGAAGTGAGAGAATCAATTAAAGGTGTGCCTGATGTGGAGTGTGTAAGGCCAGACTTCCCAAGCAGATTTACATCCATTTGTGTGTACAAAACAATAAAACTTGGCGGCTCATTAGCTTGGAATGACCCAACTGTGCTTTATGTGAAGGGGTCATTTCTTTACTAATGAGCCTCTAAGCCAGATGGCCAAGCCCACAGTAGCCTAACTGCATTAGGGTGATTTAGATTTTTAGGTAAATAGCTTTGCTTTTCTGGTCTTTTACTTTGTATTTTACAGACAGGAGTTAGAGGGACAGCTTCTTCTAGAYTCTGTACACACTGGTTTTCCTTAGAAGATAAATGGCTGAGGTGACTCAACTTCTTAGGGTTTCATATCAATTTCTAGTATTTTTCCTATTTTGTAGTGTATCTGTTGGATATTATGCTCCCTAGAAACTCTTGTGGGTAGGAAGGCTTTGTGACAGTCTTTGCCTATTGTTGGATTTTATTTCAGTAGATGATTAAACTCATTCTTATTGCCTCATCTCTGAGCATGTATAAAAATACATAGGAAATGCAAAACTTCAATRGTTTTGCACAGGTGATAGTGCAAGAATGATATATCCCATTTCTGGAAGTGTCCAAGGCCAGGTTGGACAGGGCTTGGAGCAACYTGGGCTAGTGAAAGGTGTCTCTGCCCRTGGCAAGGGGTGGAATTGGATGGGCTTTAAGGTCCTCTCCAACCCAAACCACTTTGTGATTCTGTTATTTTCTTTCTAATATAATTTTTTCTATCAAATTTTTGCTTGTGTTTATGAATTTAGGATGCTTCAGGAGCTTAGGTTGAGGAGTGGTTGCTCATTTCAGGCTGGATTCTTGTCACTCAGGCATGTAAGTGGGGAACCAGGTCCTCGTGTATACCCCCAAAATTGCTACCTTCAAAATATACTGAATTTTAATTGCCATGGATTATTTTCTTGGAATGCTTTTCTCTTATCATGACTAGATCATACTCAAAAGAAGCTTGGAAATGACATAAAAATCTATGCAGACAACAACCCAAAAGAGAAGAGAATTTAAAGAAGGGCAGCTTGTGAAGGGCAACAGCATCAAGATGGTTTTGGAAGTGTTTAAACACATTGTGCCAATAAATAGCCATGGTCCTTTCAGCAGTCCCACATTTCAGAGAGATGTGGATGTAGCAGATTGTCTGTTACTGTGAATTAAATAACTTCACATGGTGATTTGCTCATATCTTCTGGGAGTTTGTCTCAATGGTGTTASATAATTGTGTATAGGTTCTTAGCACTGAGAATTGGTTTTATCTTCAAAGCAGGTGGTTATATTTGGGGGAATAAGAACATAAAAGGGCTCAGAATAAAGCTTTATCTGGCCTAGTATCTTATCTCTGGTAATAGTCACGGGGGAGGACTCAAGAAGAATATAAGAACCTGGCAAACATGCTGTGATTGTGATTCCTCYTTGCAAAATTTATTATCTTAGCCTCCAGCAATTTATGGTTCAGGGAGTTCCTGAACCAAAGGTGATATTTACTGTTTAAAAGTGAATAATCCAGATCCTTACTTAAACAGCCTGTAGAGCATTAAGATTTTAAGAGATTTACACAAGCCTCTGGAATAGCTATTTTTGCATCATTTTGACCCAGTCGTCCTTTTATTTTTAACTCTTGTTTTCCTCTCCTGAGTTTTGCAAGATGCTTAGTCCAGGATGAGTTGGGGGGAGAAATGGAGTTGGTTATTAAAGGAGGGTTGTGAAAACTCCTATGCTTTGGTAAAACCTTTTTGAACCAAATTTTGTAGAYAGGATGCACTTTAACCTGCATTTACCTCTCAAATACTGAACCAAAACAGAACGTGCTGCATCATTTCAAATGTATCAAGCCTAATACATTGAGATATGATCACTTTGTTTCCACATGCTACAATTTTCCTGCTATACCTGCCTCTCATTAGCACCAGTAGCTTCCAAAGCAGAGGGAATTCCTACTGGGGAARATCTGCCTCAAATTAACTGTGAAGATCTGGAGTGGGGATGGTCTAGAATCCTGTGTTCTCCCTGTGTGCTTTTTTTTTTAAACAAACCTGATAACAAAAAACCCCACACCTTGTGCAGCACCTCCAGGGTGGCTGCACTGTGTGGTAGAAATGAAGATGCTGCCAATGCACTTTTCTTTGTCATAAAATATTRTTAAATGTGCAGTAAAGCTTCACTTCAGTGAGAAGGTTTTCCTCTAAGACAGGTCAGAATGAGTGCTAAAATACACTCCCTCCAGAGAGGAGGAATAAAACCAGAGTCAGATCATGAGCAGAGTAAATGAATTTTGGGTGTGAAAGTGCACAGAAATGTTAACACTGTTGTGATTTGCCCATGTTCATAAATCTCCTGCCTGGAGAATTAGGACATGGGTCACATTCTGGTGGAGACACTRATAATGGGGAAAAAGAAGTTTTTTCTCTTTTATCCAGTTTCTGTGCATTCCCATTTAGCAATGTGTTGGCTAGAGGGTGTGTATGTCACATTTTCAGCTTCTGTCTCTCTTAACCAAAGGCAAATGAGGTCTCTCCCTGAGTATTAAGTGACAGGAAGAAAGTTATTCAAGTCCATCATTGCTTTTAAAATTTATTTGTGACGATGAAACTTCTAATTTATAATTGAGAATGGGAATCTGGTCTCCAAATCACACCTTAATCTGTAGTCTGGGAAATGTAAGTGGTATTTTATCTCTTTACTTAGTGTTGCCAGACTAACAGAATGACAATAATATAACTGGGTTTTGTCAAAGCATATAATTAAATGGCTATGAAAACTAAAGAGCATTCCATTCACTGAAGAGTGGTTACACTTGTACTGCCATGTAAGCAAAGTGGAAATAACAAAACAAGAGAGCATCACACGCTGTGTACATTTGGATTTGTTAATAACAAATTTCAAATGATGAATACTTCTCCTACGGTAAAATTTTTGCTGAATCCCTTGAGAATTCCATGGCATCGTAAATGTAATTTGCAGTTCTTTACAATTATGGTTTAAATAGACCAAGTCTAAAGGGAGTCTGCCTATTTGATTTCCAAATTTGCATCACTTAAAATCCAATCAGACCAACTGTTCGGATTTTTATTARATATGAAATACACGAATGGGTTCAAGGCCATGCTATGTTTAGCAAACACATACCTTGTTGTGCAGCATGGGTTATCTAACTCATTCCTTAGCATGTGGTTTGACCTTCAGCCCACCCAGACTGCTCAGTGACTCCTTGAATTGTTTCTATAATAAACCCTTCGATTTTCAGTAACTGGTGTTTTACAGCCCAGCAGATTGCATTTGATTTTGTGGATTCGCTGTAACATATTGAGTTGAACGGATTTATGTAGGAATGTAAAACAAAAATAATACAGCAGGAGCTCTGAGTTTTTGAACACAAGGCATTAGGATTGCAGATGGCCGAGTCGGATAATGACATTGAATAATTTAGTGGGGAAGGTAATCTGGTTTTGACAGAATACATTAACATTTAGCTGATAGTACAGGTGTCTGGGTACTGAGCTGCATGCCCAGAGCTGAGGCACAGCAGAGTGATGCTGTGAGGTGCAGCTTTACAGCCTGACTGTGCTTAAAAAATACGTATCTTTTCAAAACATACTAAAATAGATTTASAAGACCCTCAGCATTCCAGTCAGTGCAATAAGTTCTCACTGTCTGGTGTATTTTTTTTATTTTGTTGATGAGAGAAAAGGAGCAATACTTCTTTAATGGGCTTTGATTATAATTGTATGTTTGTTACAGGGTGGATCTAAGAAAACAAGGAGGAAGAAAGCACAGCAATTAAGAGGTTTCTCTGCTGTTCATGTCTTTTATGTCAAAGCATGGCCTCTGCCTTTTCTCCCAAATTGACAGTTAGACACACCAATCTTTTTTTCCATGACATTATTARAATGTAGTAGACATGATGTTAATATTGATAGCTGTGCTTTAGAGAGAAACAAGGAGAGTAATAAGCTGAGACTAGTTGAGCTGTGCTGGCAGGAGCTCTTTGGGTTGGATTTTTCTGAGTGTTCATTCCAGTAATGAGTGGTGCCATGTCCCTGCAGTTCCCTCTCCCTGGCAGCAGCACAGAGGACATTCACAGTCAGACTCACAGACCATCCAATCCAAATCATTTGGGATGGAAGGACCTTAAATGYCATCTCATTCCTTCCCCTGCCATGGGCAGGGACACCTTCCACTAGCCCAGGGTGCTCCAAGCCCCTTCAAACCTGGCCTTGGACACTTCCAGGGCTTCTCTGGGCACCCTGTGCCAGGGCCTCACCATACTTGCAGGCAAGAATTTCTTCCWAATGTCTAATCTAAACCTGCACTCTTTCATTTTAAAGCCATTCCCTCTTGTCCTGTCCTTCCAGGGCCATGTCCYAAGTCCCTCTCCAGCTCTCTTGGAGCCCCTTTAGGAATTGGAAGGTGCTGGATGGTTCTCCCTGGAGCCTTCTCTTCTCCAGGCTGTAAAACCGTRTTAGTTTGTTTTCTTCCAGCCTGAGGTCAGTTTACCATGGCTGTTTTCTTTGTTAACTGATAGGTCTGGAAGAGAGTAACCAGTTCTGTGAAATACATTGCTCTAACATCTGCATTAATAAAGGTAGCAAGGACATGTACTTCAAGGAGTATTCATGAGCTCATTGGATAATGAGTATGTGACTTCAATTATRTATGTCATATTTATTCACTTTAAGGCTTTTTTCAGGCATAACCCAAATAATTTTTGCCTTGGCAGGGAAGAACCTGCCAGTCTGCACATTTTGGAGCTTAAGAAGCAAAACATTTCCATGGTATGTGTGTAAATGGGAATGGTTTTGCTGCCCAGCTGCAATGYTTGAGCTGTGCATCCTCTCTTCCAAGCCTTGACTGTGTCCCTGACTGTACTGCTTGATCATCAGCAGAGCCCAACTATTCCAGATTTCCAGCTTTCAGCACAGGGAGCTTGCTGAAGGAGACATTATGGCTTGGTTTCAGATGGAGCCTTGTGCAGGCTGGACCATTTTCAGGACCATTCAAGCACTGCTTGAGTCCCTGTTTGTCTGGCAAAATTGAACCCAAAGAAGAATCTAATGAAAGGAAGGGAGGGAGCTTTCAGAAATACATAGCAGAGGGCTTAAATCGAGTTAAACTTGCTGTTTTCTGCATCTTTGGTCTTGYCTATTATAAAAGGCAATAGCTATAAAACTTTCTGTAAGGAGCTAGCGCTGGATAGAGCCAAATGTGGAGAATTTGTGTTGAGCACTTGAAGATTTTCAATATCATAGAAAATTGAAAACTAGAGGATGTAAGGAAAGAGACCTTAACACAGTTAGCACACAAGTTTTATAAAGTAACCCATAAGTCTTATGAATGCCAAAATAGCCTGGCCATGGTATTGATTTTATAATGTTGTTCCTGACTCTCGCCTTGCAGAGCAGTGACATTTCATTACGCCCATTGGAGCCATAATAACTGAAGTGCAACACCAGCTGATGGAAATGAAATTAAATCTATCTTCAGTAATAAAGCAGTGATGTCCTCCAAGAACAGAATACGAACCTGTTTTCTAATGTTCTATCACAAGGAACTATAAATAAAAAGTAGGTATTTGTTGTGGCAATGCTTCTTGTATATCAGCTAACAACCAGATAACCTGATCTCTCCTGGATGCACAGCCAGATGTTCTTAAAATAAGTACATCTCCATTGTGAAATTTGTATTCTGCAAAATATTTAACAAAGTTTCTTAAATAGCTTCACGTTTGTGGTGAAAGACATCAAAAGAGAGTCMCCAAAACACAGAACAACCCTTTGTTTGGAAAATATAAATCTGGGCACAGACACAGTTTATCTGGATTTTTCAAGACTTTTAAATACAACACATTTTAGAATTACTTTGGAGAGGAAATTAATCCTGTTAGTTTCAATCATTGAGTGACTGAAACATCACCAATCTGAGAGCTGGAGATATTTCTTGTTTTGTTGAATTGTTTTCTTAAATAAAAACTGCTGTCTTTTCTCAGATTCCTCATTGCTTTTCTCTAAAAACAGTGTTTACCTTTGACCAACAGCCAGATCTTCCAGGTCAACATGGGGAGGAGAGACCCTTGGCTTCCTTATTGACCTTTTTTTTCTGAATACMAGGTGAAAGTACTTCATTATTTAAATCTGGAAATCCAAATCCTCACTTGAGTCGCAAATTTTGCTTTCATCATTTTGCTGATACCAAAGGCTTTTGCAAAGGTACTAATTATGGCTCGTTGGATTCATGGCATTTTGCTAAGGATTGTTATAACTGGCTTTTGTGAATCCAAAGGGAAAAACTTCCATCACAGTCTAATGCAGAAGGAATACTYACTTACTCCTGGGTTACTAAAGGATTAGAGTATCACACCAGATATATGGATGGTTACGTGCTCAATTCTTTGCTTCAGGTTCTCAGCATTTTTTTCCAGCTTTCTATGAGCTGCAAASCTTTATCAAAAGAGAGGCAGGACAGGATATTTCTCATGGTATTTTGAGTAAGTTTTGGGAAAATAAAGTACTAAAATTTACCCAGTTTACTTCATTCATTTCTTCTTTGTGGAAGAAGRACCTAAAGCCAGAGCTGCTAAATAACCTTTTCAAAGAAGTTATTAAGAATTCAGAACAATTCTTACCATTTTCATTTCGATCTTGATGTCTGTATTACTCTTACTGGAGTCATTTTCATTTCCCTGTCTCCTTTCCAAATTTCCTGACACATAACTGACAAGATTTACCTGGAACATAATGCCTGAAGACCTCAGCTGGAAGGGAGCAGAAGGGGCCTGACACCGGGATATGAAATGCAACCTTCACCTGTCACTTTATGATATTAAAGTGTGTCTGGCACCTGTGATCCCATTTCTCTGAGAGGGATGGAAAAAACCATAGTKGAAAAAAGTTATAAACTTGATCTGGTTTTGCTTTATGATCGTCTCAATTTTTGTTATTTTCCTTGTATCCTAATTTTTTGGTTTTTGGGGACTTCTAAATATTTCCAGTTTTCTTTAGCTTCTAGAACTGGTTTTTCTTCCTATCATGGTATATTTACTTTGTTAAATAAATAAAGGTGCAAAGTGGGTCATGTCTATTGGGAAAACATGGTTTCTTCCTGTCCTTTTTAAAACTTAAAAGAAATTCCAATACCTAAAGGGGGCCTACAGGAAGGAGAGAGAATGAATTCTTTCCTGTGACACTGGTGAGGCCTTGGCACAGGGTGCCCAGAGAAGCTGTGGCTGCTCCTGGATCCCTGGAAGTGTCCAAGGCCAGGCTGGACAGGGCTTGGAGCACCCTGGAATAGTGGAAGGTGTCCCTGCTCATGGCAGGGGGTGGGACTGGATCATCCCTAAGGTTCCTTCCAGCCCCGATTCTGGAATTCTGTGATTTTCAGTGAGTTATTTTAAAATGCTTTTCTGTGGATGGAGAGCATTGCAGCGTAGTGAGGGGCTGGAGCTCAGTRTCTGATTTTTGTTATTTTTGTTGTCCCAGGCTGTCTGAAGGACAGGTGTGAGTTCATTTGCCCATAAACATTGTCTGCTTTGTTGTCCTGACAAAAGGTGCTTTTGTAGCTAACGTGGCTTTGATTTCACTCATGAAATGGAGGAGGAGGAGGATGCAGGACAGCCCTCAAGGAGATCTTTACATCTGTGGGAAGGGTACATCTTCCCGTTGGTGGTTTCCTTCTTGAGCTCCTAATGAGCACTTGTAACTTCCAGGGAACTCCTAGCAGGGAAGTCTAAGGAAATACTGGAAAGTTTGCTGCAGTGAAGGGATTGAACATTTAACAAGATTTTGAGTTTTCCTCCAAGAGCAGAGTCAGGCATTGGAACAGTTCAATCTCTATCTGGGGAGCTTTTCAAGACCTCCCTGGATAAAGCTTTGAGCTCTCTTTTGGCCTCCCAGCTGACCCTGCTTGGAGCAGTTGATTKGGCTTGGTGACCTCTGAAGTCCCTTCCAGACTGAGTTRTTTTATGATTCTAKGATATTTAAGAGAGTTTGGGTATAGYGACAGCCCGTCTGACATCCTGAGCTCCTGTCCATTTCCAGCTGACAGATGTTTGTATTCCTGGGATTTTGCAGAGTGGGATGGAACTGATACTCCTGCCAGGTGGTGGAGAAACAGAAAATTAGTTAAAAATAAATAATAATTTTTGTAGAAGGATGGGGTGAAGGGATGCATAACTCCTAATCAACCCCTGTGGAAATTTTTAAGCTAAAAGTTTGGCAGTTTTGGCTGCTTAATWTAATGGAGAAGGGCCACAGTGTCAGTATCTTGCTTTTTTTTCTGGAATTAGGAAAATTTAAATGGGCTTTACTACACTGGCTGTTAAGTGTGTTTTAGAACTTATTGAAGTAAATTCAGTAAAGAAGAAACGTGCATTGGTTCTTTGTGAGAGCCCTAAATTCTGCAAGCACAGTGTATATCAGGATAATGTAAATAAAATTAACAAAAAATCAATAAAACATCCTCTTTCTGTGATTTTCACTGGAAAATCATGTTTTACTTCACCAAATTAAATTACTATCTCTTTTTTCGTATTTTGACTGTATGTTTTTATCAGAGAGATTTCAATTGCTGAAGCYAACCAGGAATTTCCAGGCAGAACTAGATGTGGTAGCTTGTCATTGTATTCTCTGCTCCTCAAAATTTATTTGAATCTTTTTGTAGGATACCAGTAATTAAAATGTACTGTTGAGAAATTGGGAATTAATATTTATAATATGTTRACTCAAAGTTAACACAAATAGAAATGAAATTGGAGCTTAATGGTCTTACATTCACCTCCACTTGCATTCATCATCTACCTGGGAATTCATTTTTGTATTTTAAATCATCTACAGAGGAAAAGAACAAAAATGGTGGAAATATTCACTAATAAATATTTTTAAAGTGCTTATTAGGCTTTTGAATAATTTTTTAAAATTAGATTTATTTTTTTTAGCTTTTTGGGACTTTTTAAACCTAAGTTACATTTCTTCTGTATCTTCAGAGTAATTTTGGTTTTGCATGTTAAGGAATAAAATAGTATGTGTAAATGAGGCTCAAGCACACTTCACTATGTCGATTTGTAATTACTTCTAAATTATCAATAGATCTSTGTTCCTGCCCAAATACAGGACTGCAGTTTGCAAATAAATTAGCTAAATTTGAAGCTTGAAGGCTCCAAGCCAAGAAAGTAGCATGTTATTAACTTCTGTTACCTGTGTCAGTATAACTTCAGGAYGCTTGCAGATAAATCCTTTGCCAGTTCTCATTTCCAATAGCGAGGTTGATTTATGCATATTCTGCCTGAAATGATGTTCTGCAAATCTTTCATGAAGTAAAAGACTAATGAGGGGCCTCTTTGGTTTAGTGAATAAATGGAGATTCCCAGTGAATGCTGCAGATTTCTCAGTGCCTGCATTTGTTGAGCAAATATGTAAAACAATGATTTGAATTTGTGGTTGTGCTAATTTATGAGTCAAGGACTCACCTTCAAGTTTCTGTTGCTTGTTTTTTTTGAATGTTCTTGGAATTCTGGCACAGCATCAGCACTTGTGAGCTGTGTTTTCAGTTAATCAAATTAAAACACATTTTATGTCACATAAACTGTGTACAAACCATGAAAATGTGATTTAYGAGGCTTTTCTTTACCTATTCATTTTTGTGATATAAGCCTTTAAAAAAATTAAATGTTTTTTAACAGAATTCCAGTTTAAAATTAGTGGCTCTTCAAGAGCCCCATCTAGTCTGGATATCTGGCTGTGATACTTAGGWGGCATTGGCAAGAGTGTCATTTTGGTGAAGAAAACAATTCACATTTCAGTATTTAAAATATTTTGCTGAAGCTAATTTAATGATATTTTACTATTCAATCATGCATGTCATTAGACTGTCACCACTTTTATTTTCATAGCGAAAACCACAGTAATGTAACTTTGTATTGTGTTGTTAGCATTTATAGACTTCTTTATTAATGGTATGCATTTAATTTATRAAGGAGACACTCTTAGTARTTATTAATTTAAATATTAGTATTTTAAAGGTTCATTTAGGACCAAAAAGAAATGGAAACCTTTTTTAGCTGTTGATCCTGTGTTGGAGATTCTGAGAGGTTTCATGTTCCATGCAAGGGTGAGAAGAATTTTGAATTTTAAACATTTTAAAATACATGCAGAGATGTATAATGGAAATAATGCAGTTGTGCTGCTTTTGTCCTATGTGACAARCCACTCTGATAACATTCAACTGGAACCATGTTTGTAGGACATTTGCTTTTCAAATAATGCTGAGGACTAAGAACTTTCTGTGGTCATAAATTCTGTTTTCTTTCCCAAAGGCATTTTTTTTGCCACTGCAGGCCCTAAGCAGAGGCTCCTATGCTTCATTGTTCCACTCACTTTTCTTTTTTGAGAGGGTGAGGATGTGGCTGATCAGAAGAATTGGGATTTCATTGCTCCCCTCTGCCTCTCACCCCTGAAATGTGTGGCCAGGATGGGGAAAAATCAGAGAGGATCTGAATCCCAGCTTCCCTGCTTGTAGTTCATCTGCTAGCAGGAGCCCAACTATTTTAGGGGGTTTGAAAGTACCTTTCACTGGTGTATTGAGACTAATTTAATCCAGTAAAATTTGTGTGTGTGTGTTTGGGGGTAGTTTCTAGCACAATATGCTTATTTGTTAAAGTATTTTAGTCTTCTGKTTTTTCTGTATGTGTTGAGCTCTTAATTGTTATTTTAAAAAATCGAGTGTTCCTCAGAGTTTTAAATACTCATAAAGATAAAATGAATATTATGCTCTAGATTCTGGAAGAAGCTTTTAAATCCGTATTCAGTGTGGTAAGCGAAATCTCCAATTCTCTGCTTGCTTTTTTTCCTTTGGCTTTGTGGAAAATCAAGTTTGCTTGAGTGGATCTCAGTGTCTCATGCTTCTCAATCTGTGTTAAGACACTAATTGTTATCCAGTCTTGTGAGCACTTCAGGTGAGTGTTGAAGACATAATGATGATGATATTCAATAGATAAACTGAAATGATGGGAAGCCAGGGGAATTGTTCCTTTGTTCCCTGCCGTCACCGAGATGGAGGGTAGGTGACATTCAGGACATGACTGATCTCTTGCTCACAGTCTTGTCTTCATGCCACACAAATTTGGAAATATCTGCTTGCCCATTATAAATTTAGTAGGACATTTAGATTCTGCCTGTCTTTAATGAGCCACTAACTCAATTTTTTAATGTGTAACTAATTTCTTCTTTAAAAATTAGAGATGAGTGCAGAGATTAAAATAAATACAAGCACTGAGGATTTTTTTTCCTTCAGGGCTCTAGCATGGAAATGTAATCACCCGGGAAGAGATCTGGGTTCTCAGAACTGAGGTCACCTTGGCAACAAAATCTTCTGGTATTGTCTGAAAGTAGCTAATCAGTGATTTGGCAGAGCAAGAGAATGATAAAAGGGACCTCTGAGCCATTTCCT
The DNA here is from genome assembly GCA_014549065.1 of Cardinalis cardinalis. NCBI lineage: Eukaryota > Metazoa > Chordata > Aves > Passeriformes > Cardinalidae > Cardinalis > Cardinalis cardinalis. The sequence goes on from JACDOX010000021.1 coordinate 1,075,859, forward strand.
GTCTTTCTGGTCCTCTTCTGCTGTACAAGGTGATGGTGAGGTGCTTGTACCAGAAGCTGCACGAGGTTCCTGCCTTTCCTCAGTTCTCCAAAGGGAATGAGAGAACCCAAGAGGGATAGAATGTTGTTGTGGTTTATAACATCCCAAAAATTTATAACACCCCTCTCCTCTCCAGTGGGATGGGGAACAGAATCAGAAAAAAATAAAAAATCATGGGTTAAGATAAAGTCAGTTTAACAGGAGAGAAATGGAAGGGATGATGATGATAATGATAATAAAGAATCTACAAAAGCAATGATGCACAGTGGGGTATTTCACCAGCACTGATCAATGCACAGCCAGTCCCTGAGCAGCAGTCACAGTGTCCTGGTCGACTTCCYCTGGTTTTCCTGCTCAGTGATGCCCTGGGGTCTGGAATTTCCCTTTGGACACTTGGGGTCAGCCTGTCCTGGCTGGTCCCCTCTTGTCCCCTTGTGCCCCCAGCCAGCTCTGGCAGGGCAGTGCGAGGAGCTGGAACATCCATCACTCAGTGCAAACACTGCTCAGTAAAAACTAAAACATCCGTTTTTTATCAGCATCATTCTCATCCAGTATTTTTGACCACTTTCCCTGACCAGTCAGGCAGCAATGGTTTAAAGTCCGTTCTATTTAAAGCATTTTTAGTTTTTTTCATTTTTGTGTTTTTCTTCTGTCAGTTTAATTAGGATTTTGAGATGTCTGGAGCACAAGTCTGATAAGGAGCAGCTGAGGGGCTCAGCCTGGAGAAAAAGAGGCTCAGGGGGGACCTTGCTGCTCTCTACAACTCCCTGACAGGAGGGTGGATAGATTTATGTTGAATTTATTTATTTTTCCATATACCTATGAAAAATGACCTGTGTGTTGCTGACCATCTTAGCCTGCAATTCTTCATTACAGTTGAGCTTGTAGATGAAATCTTGGCCTTCTGCAGTCATTAATGGGAAGATTTGGAGTTCACTGCCATAGAATGGAACTGTGGAAAAGGCAAACACACGCTGTAATTTGGATGCTGTTCTCTGCTGATAAAGATTTCCCACTGCTAGGCAAAGATAAAAGAAATGAATAATCAAACATTTGCATGTTTGTGTGAAAAACAAATTAAATAGAAGTCCTGTTTCTTCACACTTCTTTTTTTGTGTCAGTGTAACCAGGAGCACTTACTGAAAAATTAGGCTGATATTATAGATTGAAAGAGCAACTCTAAGCATAAAGCGGGCAGGGAATTCAGTGCCTGTTTTCCTTGTTTTTCCCAATTCCTCACTGCCTTAATCTTTTTCTGTCTTCAAAACATTGTATAGACATTTTTAGGCTATTTTCTGAACTTTTTAGATCCCTTAAGTTTAAGTTGTCAGTAGATGCTGCAGCTGATGTGTCTTGTTTAGGAGACAACAACAGAAAGATTCTGAGGGGGAGGGGGTTTGTCATTTACTAATATTTTAAAAAATGATTTTATTTTATGCTGATTTGCACATATTTTTCAGGGGGAACACTTTACAAAAAACACCATAAACCCACATAAACATGTAAACAGCACATTTTGGAGAACAAGATAGAAAATATTAGTTTCACTGTATTTATTTTTAAAAGTGTGATAGGCCGTGTGGATTGTTTGTATTTAGTGAAAGTATCCACTGAATGCTGCAAATCAATAAACAGCAGCATCATGGCTTTAAATGCCAATATTCAGACAGGCAGAGATCAATGGTATTAAGATATATACAAGTTAATGCTTCCATAGTTACTAAATAACAAACTAAAAATCCATGTCTGAAAAAGCACTGCCTAAACAGCAAAGGAGTGGAAATTAGAGAGGATTTGGAAAAAAAAAAAGAGAGTGTGTCAGGTGAAAAGGCAAATTCTAAGCTTTGTGCAGCATTGGAGAAAGCAGAAAACCATTGCTCCACATCACAACTATAATTCAGTACTTACTTTAAAGTCTTATTTTTAGTCTTTTTATTTTAGTAGGAGATACAAACTGTCATATTTTTAATGAAGAACACCTGTGGTTTAATTTTAAAGCTTTAATTAAAAATGGTTGTTGTCTTCTTTATCTTTGAAATGTATGAAAAGTTGGACAGAATGGTTTCCTTTTCTATCTTAAACTGTTGAATGCAAGAACAAGGGAAAGTTGTTCTTATCAGGTTCAGCAGACAAACTGACCTGGACGCTAAGCTTCTAAATCTTCAAAATTGGTAACCACGAAAGTTAGGTCTAATTTTCAAATGCTAGAGGGTTTATATTTGAGAAACTTTGTTTTCTTGTGCCATAAAAATTTGGTTTTTTTTTTTTTCTGCAGAGAGATTTTTGAATTCAGCTTGACTGTCCCAAAAATTGTTTTGTATTTTCTTGTGTTTTAATTCCTGCCATATTCTGAAAAAACAAATGCCGTTGTCAATATTAATAAAAAAGCTGGGGTGTGGTTCTGTTGGAGCAGTGATCCTATAGAAGGGTGGAGTTTTCCTCTGCAGCTCCAGGGCTGCTGGAGATGGGCCTGGGCTCCCTCTGGCAATGCAGGGCAGCAGAAAGCTGCTCCTCTGGGAAAGCAGGGGGCAAAGGCTGCTGTGCTGTGCCAAACCTCAGATTGTATCCAGGTAGGAATGCTTGGCTCCTCCCCTGGGCAGAGCATCTCCCCATGGGATGATGGAATTKGATCAGCCATGCAGGGACACTCACTGGCCATGGMCAGAAGATAATTAATAATTAATGGCCCRTGAAMAGAAGAGATCTCCTGGARGGAGAATTATTTGTGGGAAGGATAAAGAAAACYGCCCAATGAACAGAAGAKAACTGCCCCACCTCTGACAGATGGAAATAGAATACGCAATCCCAGTCGCATCTTGCATTTCCAACCCAAGACACATCATTAGGTGYCTTCCATCCCAAACCAGTCTGGGATCCCCAGATTCCCAGTACACACAGCCCTGTTACCCTGGTGGATGTGCAGCTCATTGCACCCTGCAGAGCAGCAGTGCTCACATTGCACTGACAATGTGCATTTATTACAGGCACTCAAATAAATGCTCCTGTGATCCCCAGTGACAGACCTTTGACATTCTGTATTACTGCTGGATATTTTCTTAAATTTCACATTCGCTGAGCACTGTCTTGTTTCTTTTGTCTTACAAATAACTTGAGTTCCATCTTTTTTACAGTGAGTATATGAGCATAAACTGGAAACTAAAGWTTGTTTTTGCAAGGAAATCTAAAATTTCTACATTTTTTGCAGAATTTCTTAAAAATACAAAGTAGTTTTCCTTCACATTGGAATGATTGTCTCTTGGAGGTGGAAGGAAAACAAGCCTGTCTCTATTTTATTGTCTAAAAAGAAACTACTTAGAAACATTTCTTTTAAATATGAACTACTCCCTTTTTTAAAATGGCAATAATGGATCAAATTGCTCATTGCAGAGTGTTAGAAAAAGCTGAAATAATATTTTATTACAGTTGTATTTCTGACCTATTCTCCAGTGAAAAATCAGTTCATCTCTGAAAAAAAGACCTATTTTTAAAGTATTGTTATTCAGACAAAGTTGCTTTTATAGAAGACATTCCTTCAGCTTGATTTTTTTGTTCCCACAGCATTATCTTGCACAATTTATTTATTGAAAATTGTCCTGAAAGCAGTATGAGATTGCTTTACATCTCTTGTTCTGTCCTGCCAAGCTGTAGGACCTAGTAAATTTCTGTACATAAAGATGGAAACTCTGACTCACTGAATACCCAAGTCAAAATCGCTTGAAGGATTGAGTGCAGGTAGTTGGAATTTTTTTTCCTGCTGAAATTCAGATTAATATGATGAAAACAAAGGAAACATCTCCTGAATGTCTCACATTGCTTGTTAATATTAATTAGGCAACATTTTTTTTCTAGGTATGAAAGAATGAACATTTTAGGGACCCTCTGCTAAACAAACAGACAAACAGACATGATTTCCAACAGRTCTGAATCCATGGTAATCCCATGCTGATCTATGAAGTCGTGGAAGGAATATTCATGAAATGAAGGGAACAAAGCAAGGGGATCCAGAATGTTCATTGATTTCTTGCAAAGTTAAAGAAAAAAAAAGCTACCCAGGAAAAAAATGCCAAGCAATCACAAAATTAGTGGTTATTACATTTATTTTATTCAATAGTGTGATGCCTAGAAAAGAAAGGAGTGCTGTCAGCTTAGATATATGGGATCAAAATGAAGTATGAATGTAGAATGTCTGTAGAAATAAAAAMCAAAATTAGTAGGTGCTGGACATTATCCTTCCATCCCTGTTTCAATAGCTGTCTGCAAGGGAAGTGTGCAATTCACTGAGGAATACTGGATCCACATTGAAACTTCTCTCCAGGCTTCACTCCTTGCAATGTAATTCCTCTCACTCTTTCCAGGTAGCCATTAAAAGGTATTTACACCTGCTCCTTTGTGAGTGGATGCTGGATGGAGCCTCCAAGAATTTATTATGGTTTTTTTTAATAATTTCCAGTGGTATCAAAGCAATAATTTTGTTCTGTGAGGCCCTGTTAATGAGACACTAATGCACCAAGCTGATTAAAGAGGCAACAATTAGATCCAAGCACTTGTTTGTTAATGAGGAAGCTGCTTCTCTGAGCTAGACAATATAGTGGGCCTTTAACAGTTAACTAATACCTTCAGCTAATGATAAATTCTTAATTAAATATGATTGTGCCTATAGTGGCAGAAAGGAGCTCTTACATGCTTTTGTCTGATTRCATCACTTGCAACATTAGGTTCATTAGAAACACGAAACAGTGAAGAAAGGCCAAGGGAGATGAATAATTTTTAATGAATGTTGAGTTTTACCGAAACCATTCACTGAGTAAGGAGGAATAATACTTACAAATAGTGTTGTTCTTCCTCTGTGGACTACTAAAATATATACATTCCTGGGGTTTTGTGTTGATAATTTTGCATTTTTTCACTAAAGTTAGCAAAATAGATAACCAGAGCTGAAGGTCATCTAATATTTTTTTAAATTTCCTTCAGGATTTTGTCAGTGCAAGGATAAACACTGATGTGAGGACTTCTGTGACAGTCATGTCATGAGAGAACAAAAGATTGCTTCTAAATCTATCAGTCTACTCTGAATTGTGTCTCTAGGAAAACCTAAAAGCAGAGGGAGAACATAGGGCTGTGAAACCAGGTCAGATCCTGGCTTTGCAAACCAAGAACTCCAGAAAATTCAGTGCTGGTGGTTTCTTTTAATGCATTGGAAAGAAGTCTGCCATAAATGCCTAAGTGGATCTCAACAGCATAAAAGTGGGGGATATCTCCTGAAACCCAGTTTTCAACACTTTTGGATTCTGGATGTGATTATCAGTGTTCTCATTTCCAAAGAGCTCATTTTGGACCTCAGTTTTTCTCAGATCAACTCAGAAAAAAAATCCCCAGAACATCAAAGTTGGCTTTCTAGTATGAGTTGGATCAATTCTTCATTCTTCACTGCTGTCACAGAATTGTTGAGATTGGAAGTGCCTTTGGACATCTTGTAGTTCAAGCCCTCTGCTCAGAGCAGGACCAACTAGTCCAGGTTTTCCTGGTCTGTGTCTGATAAATTTGGGATTTCTACAGYATCTCCCCAAATGTTTCTTTTWAAATGCATTTCTCTGTAAACTTTCTACTKCAAGCTAGGTAGAAATTGTCATTTCTTTGTGAGACTGGGTTAACCCTGGTGTGTTTTATGTGRTCTTTTATTGCCATTCTGCAGTCAACTTTCATAGAGTTGTCCATTGTAATTTTTGTTTAGATAATAATTTGTTAGTTATTTCCTTGTTTCTAAATTTGCCTTGTTGTTCTTGGGTACTGTAAAGGGTTAAATCCATACTACTTATAGTTGAAAACCATCAGCATTGTAATTCTTCTATTTTTTCCCCCAGATTATAATGCTTTTAGCCCAGGTGTATGAAGATGCTACTAAAATTCTAGCATTGTTAAAAGCCATTTAAATTAAATAAATGACCCTCCCTTAAATATGCAGCTAGGAACCTTTCCAGTTAAGGAACTGCCACATTGATCAAAGTTTAAATTTCTAAGAATACCTAATATTTCCTCTGGTAACTCAGGAATTTCTCCCCAGCATTAACATCTGTCTTCAGCCAAGATTATACGTAGAATTTTAAGTCTCAATAGATGGAAAATAGTTGGGAATATGTAATTGATAAATTTTCATTTCTATAGTGCATTGAGGAAAAACTTGCTGTTTAACAAGTTGATGGTATTTTGGAGTTTTAATGTTTATGTACAGCTTGTGTAACTCAATATTGGGAGATGCCAGAAGATATGTTTGCATATTTAAGGAGGAAGATTTTCAGTGACTTGATAAATACATTTTCATTTGAAATAATGGAGTGGAAAATGTGTAAATAAATTACATCCAGAAATACTGTGATTTTTTTAATAGCTGTATTGGACTGTGTTGCTCACTTTTCTTTATATGCTTTACTGCTTAATTAGTTTTCTCAATTGTTCCAGGATAAGATACTTTAGTGTTAGACAGTGGGATATGTGGAGTTTTAGAGAGATTTCTACATTTCTGCACTGGCATCTTCAGYGTTTGCACAATGAGCCAGACTGAGGCCTTTCTGAGAGGACTTCTGAGAGCAAAAAAACCCRAAATTATTTGATTTGGTCAAGCCAAGAATCTCAAAGAAGCTGTAAGACTCATGACTTAAATTAAGGAAAAATAKTAAAAATAAGAAATAGATTTGAAAGTTTTTGTGGTGAAATGGCATTGCCAGGATAAGGCAAATCAAAAACTCTTTCTCCAAAGACTCCAAAGTCTTAGCTCTCTTTCTCCAATTTTATRTGATTTTGAAGTCAAAATGCCTCCAACAGATAAATAGTATTGATTTGTKCATCAGATATTCCAATTATCTTCATGTGCAGGACTTTTTGACTACTTTATGCTCAAACTATTACAAGTTTTTATGTTGATCACTAGGTATATCTCACAATCAGAAGTTCTGTTTTCCAGATGAGAAATATTTTTAAAAAGCTTAGMAATGTATATATTTTTTCCCCTCATAAAAAACCCTGGTGCCTTTCATTAAAAACTGACTTGCAGTCACAAAACTCTGTTCTTTGTGTCCTTTCTCTGGCTCTCAGCTTTCTGTCCCCCTGAAGGTTGCAATGCCAGAGTTATTACAGGCAAATACATCAAATGGCTTGTCAAATCATGCTGATTCCCTTTCTCATCTGAGAGTGAGCTTTCACCTCTTCAGAGGCCCAGGAAAGTTGTGAAATTAAATTCAGTAGTTAAAGGAAAATTCCTGCAAATGCAGAAAAGAGTCTGTGCTCCACAGCCCATTTGTGCTGCAGGATTTACCATTATCCCAAGGGGAAGGAGTGGAATCATGGAATCACAGACTGGTTTGGGTTGGATGGGATCTTTAAGAACATCCCAGTCCTCCCCCTACCATGGGCTTTTTGTAGAAAAAAAAAATTGTCTTGTGCATCTTGGCTATTGTCAAAGGTTAAATCASTGCTACTTATAGTTGAAAACTATCAGCATTGTAATTTTTTTTTATTGTAATTATTTTTTTTTAATTGTAATTCTTTTATTTTATGCCTTCCGCTGTCCTAGGTTGCTCCAAGCCACTGTYCTAGGTTGCTCCAGCCTGGCCTTGGACACTTCCAGGGATCCAGGGGCAGCCACAGCTGCTCTGGGCACCCTGTGCCAGGGCCTGCCCACCCTCACWGGGAGCAATTCTTTCCCAATATCCCACCYGTCCCTGCCCTCTGGCAGTGGGAAGCCATTCCCCCTTGTCCTGTCCCTCCATCCCTTGTAAATTKTCTCTCTCCATCTTGCTGGYTCCCTTCAGGTACTGGGAGGCACCAATTGGGTCATCCCAAAGCCTTCTCCAGGCTRAACCAAATACTAARTGGTACCAAATAAGAGGATGTACATTTTATACTTTTATTTTAATACAATTACTTTTTAAGAGTAGAATATAAAAGCKCTATTAAAAATTCATAAATCACATTCATTTCTTTCTTTAGTRTTTTTGATATTTTGAAGGAAAAATCTAAAAGTATGTAAATCTCAGGYATTCACTAAATAATTTTCTTTTCTGAATAAATTCAGACTAGAGAAGGTACTGACCTGCTAATTATAAAATCTGATGCTTCCTTCATTTTTCTGATCCTTTACTTTTCTTCTTTTTCTTGCATTCAGTTTAAATGAGTCCTGCCATCTAATTACATCTAAAAGGATTTGACTTTAATTACTTTCCACTGTAGGTGTGAAAATAAGCAAGCAGTTACCAGAGCCATTACACCAAATGGTGCAACATTAAATATCTGACCCTACAACTACCAGACAGAGCTGTTCAGTTTCAACAACATCTTAGTGTAGTTGAGTCTAATTATTGCCTTCTGTGAATGCTGTCTTTTGAACTTTGTGCCCTGGAATTGTCTCRTTCACAACTAAAATATAACAAGTGCCTTAATCAAAGTGCAGTGAATTCTCTGGCATTTTAAAATAACTGCCAGAACCAGCTGGGGAATAGAAAATAATTGCCATTCAAATATACATTTTTTGGGGTTTTCCTTCTCTCCTGTGCAGCCAGGTTCCTAAACCATAAGTAGTGAGAAACATTTGGGAGGAAATCAATTCACTTTAATTAGGTCCTTGTTGCTGGTAATGTCTCCCTGAAGTTTTCTTCACCTGGAGAATTTTTTTAAAACAGCAGCTGTGGTTCCCTTATTAAAGAAAGGTGAATTCTCAAATCAGAGCAGGCTGGATCTGTTATATCCCCCATCTTCCAGTGGGCATGGGGAGAAATCAGGGCTCTCACCTGCTTTGGGAAGTGTCAGCCACAGCTCTTCCAAGGACACATGTGTGGATTGCAACCACAGGGCTAAGATAACTGAAAATAGGTTGTTTTTCCATTTTCTGCAGGACAGGATTGGACAAAACCAATATTAATTTCTTTAGATATATTTGTTGGTTGTTTCTGAAATAAATTTGTCTGAATAATGAATAAATAAGTRGAAACAAACATACACGGAAATATTTCTCTCTTAATTTCCTGTATGAGAGATTATAATCTTTGTTCAAAACACTGAGTGGAATTTCATACCTATTTTTTTAGGCTTGAACACCAMTAAATGTGATCTAAATGCACATTCTGCTGTTGACATCTTTAAAGCTGTAAAGAATTTCTAATGTGTACCCCTGTTTTTCACTTAATTCTTCYTAATTAATTGTAAAAGACTTTTCCCTGTTCAATGTTAAATGGTAATTTTTGTCTTTATCTGTTTGTTGTAAGAATAGTGTAAGTGTATTTTCTCTTTAATCTTCATTACACCTCCTCTGCTTTAATATAGGCTTCACCTATATTTTAATATAATTACAGATATGTTTAGTGCTCCTATAAATAACTATGGTAGCAATCTCCAGTGATTCAGAAAATTCATGCTCAATTCTCCATACAYGTTATTTTGATTTAATCTCACTGATATTTATTAATATGAACACATTCTCAGAAGGAAACACAGACATACCAGCAACTTTGTTCTGTAACCTGTCTCTGAGTTATTCTTTGTAATATTTGGAAAGTTTTATGCACAGCATAAAAATTTGGAAAGACAGTAAATATTGTCATTATTCTGCAAATGCTTTCACCCCACTGACTTGCAGGCTTGCCTCCTGCATTAATTTCTTAGTGCATGTAGCCTGTCTTCTTATTTAAGAGACAAAGATTGTCTTTGCTTGATGAAATTTTCCCTAAAAAGAGCATTTTTCCAACCTTTAAGCTCAGCATGTACAGAAGGCAAACAATTATGCCTGTGCTGGATAGTCAGGAGTACCTAGTTTAGTTGCATTAATTTTTAATATTATTATTCCACTCTTTACAATTGGAGTGCTTCTAATTTTCTGTGTTTGCCATAAAATCAGTGAGAGACCCTGTAGCTATTGCAATTGTTCAATTTTGGCAAAGTCAAGGGAGGAAACGGCAACTTTATAAAAATGCTTCTTTTTGTCTTCACTAGAGATTGTGTTCCATCCTTGTTTTGGTGGGGCATGAAAATGACCCATTCCACAAGGCAATCTGTGCTTCACTGCTGAGTGGCACAGACTCTCTCTCTGCTCTGTATTTTTTTCTATTTTAATATTTATGTTACAGTATAGCATTCACATTCTCTGAACATGATTCCTTCACCCAAAGTTTTTCTCCTGGGAAGCTGAAAGGCAGTGAGAGGCCTCAGAGAAAAGGAAAACAATTCTTATCTCATTTGCTTCTCCAGTGTTGTGCTCACATGTGGAATGTGTTTGGAGATTGTTTACCCACAGGTGATTGTTCCATTGGATTCTGCTGGGAGTTGTTTTCACTCATTGGCCAATCAGGGCCAAGCTGTCAGGACTCTGGAAAGAGTCACAAGTTTTTATTATTATCTTTTTACCCTTCAGTAAGTATCCTTTCTGTATTCTTTAGTATAGTATAGTATTCTTTGATATAATATAGTATAGTAAAGTAATAAATTAGCCTTCTGAGATCATGGAGTCAGATGCATCGTTCTTCCTGCCATGGGGCTCACTGTGCATTTACAATATTACAGTTGGACATGGTGGTGGGAGAGGCAATAAAGGGGGAAKGGAATGGGAGGTTCAACCATTGGTGCAGGAGGGGTAAGGAAGAACACTGATTTCAGCAGCCTGTGGAGACAGAGCTGAAAAATAATATAGATTTTAAAAGATAGTACTGCAAAAAGTGGTACAAGATACCTATGTATTTCTTGTTCTTTTCAATTGTCTAGAAATTAAAATACAGTGTGAGTCTTTAATTGGATCCAGTCTTTGCTTAGTTATTCCACACTGGCTGTAGAGGATGTGGAATCTAAAGGAACTTCACCATGGAAARGGCTCTTATGTGTAGATGTGGCACTTGGGGACATGGCTTATAGGGGTGGCCTTGGCTGTGCTGGGTTAACTCAATGATCCTGAAGGGTTTTTCTAACCTAAATGATTCTATGATTCTATGATTCTATCTAAATCCTCTTTTTGTGGGTAGCAAGGGCAAGCAAGAGGCAGGCCAGAATGTGTACCTCACTTTTACTGCCTCTGCATGGCCCCAAAAAATCTGGTTGTGGGTCATTGCTGGGAGTTTGGGGTTTCTTTTTGCTTTTTTTCACCCATGTAAACATTCTTCTCCTGGAAACACACAGAAAGGTGGTCACAAAATTGCTCTGAAGTTTTGTGCCATCACTGATTCCTCTTGCCAAAGGGAAAATATTGAAGAGAATTTGAGCTGGCTGTGTCTAAAGCTATAGCCCAGCTCACCTTTATTTTGATTAAAGCTAGTAAAAAAAAATATGGCATTCTGTGATACACTGTGATATCTTTTTAATATTGAATAACAAAATCAGGATCTGATGATCTTTTTCAGTTTGATGAAAAAGCAAAAGAATAAACTTTATTGTCCTAGTTTTATACAAATAAATGATGAGATTGATSGCAAAATGAGATGGGAATATAATTTAAAGAATCTCAGTAATAGTTTAGATCCTCTATGTTTTCTCCAAGCCATCAATTATGGGTAGAATATTCTGACAAAGAAAGCAGGGAATTTTCTAGTGTGTGAAAAAGATGCATGAGGAGCTGATAGTTCAAATTCAGATGAGGAAAAAGCCAACAGTTTCATTTTAATAGATATAAATATACTCTAAAAGTGTTCATTTTCATTTTCTCTTGACCCTGTTAGGTTTCAAGCTACTATTAAGTAAAAAYAGAGTTTAAACTAAGTGTTCAACAGGGAAAATCAAATGGTGATACAGACCATATTGGTATATTAATACAATGATTTATTTTTTACCCAATATGGCCATTCCATCTCTATTGTCTAARATTGATTCCACATTAATGTTTTATCTATTTGACTTTTACAGAGAATTAGCAAGGAAATCTATATTTAAGATTTTAGAATCTCTGTACATTTTAATAAGTCTTAAATATAACATTCTGCTAAACACTGTGGAGAAAAGGCCAACTGAAATTACTAATTGCCAGCCACTTTTTATAGCATGGCAAAGTTATTTTTTCTTCACAATAATCCTCTGCAGTTTGGAATATGTTTGACTACCAGTTGTTAAATGAGCTTGTATCATTTAAGAGTAGGAGAAGAACATTTGAGAAAGTAATTGGAGTATATTTATTTTAAATAGGCAGATTAAGCTGTTACAAATATAATCAAGACTGATTTCTAATTGAAAACCTTCACATGGTTTTGAAAAATAGCTGTTTAAACCTGTGTGTAGTTTTGCATTATCAATTTCTCCCTGAACTATATGGGCTTCTCTAAATCTTTTCTTGTATTTAGTTTATTTTGTATATTCCCACCTGATCTTTAACTTGGGTTTTTTTGGTTGCTTTTGTTTTGTTGTTACTTTTAAACCTTGGTTAAAGGTCARAGTATGAGAATTTACATTTACAGACAATATATTTGCAAGTGTCTTCACATTAATCACATTTTTATTGCACATTTTTCCCTGTCTGAAAAATTCTGTGGGAAATCAGAATCCTTGAGGTTGAAAAAGACCTCCACTACCATCAAATCCAGCCTTGGTTCAGGTCTTACAATACCCTAAGAAGGACCAAATGGATACTTTTCAGTCTGAGAGTTTCCTCTTAGCATTTTGCTGACCTTTCTGGGTGAAATGATCCATCATGATTATCTTCCCATCCCTCCCCATCACTGCTGCCACCCTGATGGCATCAGGCGGTGCCAGGTGGGAATTGCAGCCCTTAGAGCTGCTGGGTGGCCTGGGCTGAGCTCTGCTCTGGCTCTTTGTGGGTATTTTTCCTTCTCTCACTCCCAGCTGTTACTCCTTTGCTCAGGAAAATGGATTTCTGTGTCCTGCAGCTTTTTTGGGGGAATGGTCCCAGCAGCTGCACCACGCTGCTGGAGTGTGTGTTCCCAGCCCTGAAAGATCTCTCTGCTGTTTGTCTCCTTGGAATTTGGTACATTGATGTGTTGGCAGGTGAGGAACAGAGTCACACTGTGGKGGAAAACAGGGTTTTAAAATTAACCTTTAAATAAAAGCAAAGGGATGGACTTGGGTACGTGAAAGACTGAGCAGCAAGGGAATGGAGAGAAATGAGTATCACAAACCTCTGAGGTGGGTGAGGGGATTTGGGTTACAGGGGCTCTTGGGTGGAAAAAAGGAGATTTTTGGAATAAACAATCTTAGACTTAGAGAAGTTAAGTTAATGAACAGTGGAAACAAAACAGGAAAGGAAAGGAAAATTTCTTTTTATTCTGAAGAAACACATCTTCTGAAGGAATGTGCTTTATTTTGGGAATAAACAGCTTTTGGAAGAAAACAGTTTTGTTTAGTGAAAATTTATTCTGTCATCATTTCTARAGGAAAAAGGCTCCATCCAAGCTCCTTATTGTGCCTTGTAACAGTGAAGATTTCCAAATAGTGAGAGAAGGGTGTGGTTCCTTCTGCAGAAAACACACATCAGAGGGCAASGAGGCCTGAAAGCTTTCAAAATTAAGCTGGCTCTGTAAGTTGTTATAACCTTCACAGACAATTAAAGTGAAGAAAAACGTCACCAAACACGAGAAGAAAGGATGATGTACTTTAGTGAGGAAGAACAATACATGAAATCATATATTATCTTCTGAAATTGAGCTCAGTATATCCTTAGATTTTTTTTTCCCATATAAAAGTATGTATTGTCCCTTGGCTGATGATTTAATGGGAGAAAACATGGATTAATCACAAAATATTCTATCAAGATGRATTACTCAAATTATTGGCTCTGTTTTGAACACAAAATAGGTGGTTAGATAGGCAATAACAGGCCAGTGTGSTTATTTTTCTGGAGACAAGTCAAGTAATACATCATATTAACTTCTGGACTCCTTGGCACACACATTCCAGATTTCTTATTAATAGGAGATCTTCATGTCAAAAGGTTAATTGTGTAAGYACTTGCAGACAGGGAATGGAAATAAGTTATAAGTAATGTCCACTTTTCCAACATTTATTGCTTTCTTATAAAGAGCTGCTTTAAACATCTCATCAGAACTTTAGGATAGGAAAACTTACATTTTGGTGGTGGAATTTTTATAAATTCCCTGTCGTTCAAAGTATAATTTAAGGGTTAATCATTGTCTGTGGAGACCCAAATATCTGAAAGAATGATGTTAAATTTGTGGCAATCTTGAAATTTCAAACAACTCACACATGAACCTACTGGTCAATCTGATTTGCAGAGTAAASCTTTGGAGCATTTCACATTGCCTAAGGTGGTGATGGATCCTTTATGGACTAGAGGTAAAGAGGAGAAAATATCCCCAAAGATATTTGAACCTTTTGAGTTAAGATMTGTATTCTGCATTGGAATGAAAAAGCCAATTTTTGATACAATTTCTAACCCATCTGAATTTTTGAAGGATGGTTTAGATTCTTTTTGCATACAATATCTACATGACTAAGTTAGCAGTGCTTTAGGGAAGTRTTTCATCTGACTCATGGAACTGGAATTTCTGGGGTTCACATCCTTGTAGATACTGCAGAGCCTTGTCATGTATTCAGTACTTGAACTCCCTGRGAAATATAAATATCTCTTTCCTCTGAAAATAGACCAGATCTCTAAATATCAGTAAACCAGCATTTAGCAGACTTTGAATACGAAAGCAAGAAATGAAAAGTCCTGCAGCAATTTCAGCTGTCTATAAAAGAGACCAAAGGATTTTAAAATGGATATCTAGAAGAAAAGCCTGAGGCAGAGTTCAATCAGCTTTGGTCTAAACCATTTTAAAATAAAATTAAAAAGGAACCACTGTCGTGATTTGGATGTTTGTGTTTATTGTAAKACTAAAAGCTGGATTGTGTTCAGAAGTTAAGCAATATCATAGAAATTCCTAAAACTTTTTGGATAATTCAGTTACTTTCCCAGTTAAACCTAACCTTGACACAGCCATTTTAGAGTCAGTGTCTTAATTTGGGAAATTGGTTTCTCACAAAAGAAAGTCGGAAAAAAACACCAGAACAATTTATTCACTTTTACCTAATTAACAAATACTTTGGATGTCTCCCAGCTTCCATTTTCAGAGGAAATACATTGCCAAAAACRGAGGGGCTGTGGGGCAGGAGGAGGGAAAAGCTCCGATTTCCTGAATCCCACAGCTGCAGGTACCAAAATATTGCATTTTGAGTTCCCCTAGTGGGGCATTCTCTCTTTAAACGACATTGGCACAGACACCTCTGAGTATTTTTAAGGGTTGTACTGAACATCTACAGGGTGTTTTGTTACCATGAAAGAGGTGGAAATGTCTGTTATTGATCCATGGGTGCTTCAGGAGAGTGCTGTAAAAATAGAATGARTTCTTCCTTGTTACGTTTTAAAGTATTTCCACAAGAAATGCTCTCAGTTATGTTTTTAGTGTATCTGGCAGGTTTTTGAGATGGGAGGATTGCAGCTTAGTTGCAGAATTCTTCCTCCAACAAGTGAACTRTTAAAGGAGAGCCCTCTGCTTTGAGTAGGGTTGAAAAAGTGCAGCTGTTGGATAGGCTCCCCTACTTAACTTTAATTCCAGATGCAAAGATCCATTTATTCTGAACTGTAGAACTGCAACTTTTTGCCTTAATATAAAGACTTCAAAATAAAAATGCAGAATACACTTTGGATGTTATCTGGAAAGTATCCACTAACCCTTAACAGTTCTATTTAAATACTTTAAATTTCATTCYCTATCAGATTAAATTTTCTTACTTTCTCTCTGTTTTTTTTAACAGATTGTCTTTAGAGCTGTTGTTCTCAGTTTAAATGTTTATGAAGATGAGCATACAAATAGCTGCTAATTGGTAAATCCTCGTGATTGCATAATGAGTTATTGGCCTGACTCTGGCACTGTTCTCTGAGGGATATGTGGTATTACTTCTTCCCTTTGCCATCTTCCAAAATTTTGGGTAAAAAAAGAAAGAAATACACAAAGTATAGTTAATCTTTTCTTTTGCTGTCATTGCCATGGAAACATTAAAAGTAATAGGAATTGTAGGAAGATATAAAGGCAGAGATAAGGAAGGAGATACAGAGCAGTAAAGAAAAAAGGCAAGTGGCAGTGATTTACTTGTGAGGCAATATTCATAAATCAATTTATTCAGAAATTGTGTCTTACTTGGAAAAGCTCTACTTTTTAGGCCTGAAATGCAAGTTAGTCTGATCAATTTGTATAAAAATAAGAATATTCTTTCCATTCAGTAGAAATACTGAAAAACCTCACTTCAGTTAATGTCTTTTCTGATATTTTCATGGTATTGTAACTCTGGTAATGGTGGATATTTACAGCTTTACAGCAGGTTGAATGTTTCTGGGCTAGCATGTGTTCTATTTGCTCTTATATCTTTTTTGTGTGTCTTGGACCACTGCTCAAACCCTTTGTAAAATAATAAAGTCCTTCCTGACAAGCTCAGAGAAGTCGCTGAAGTCGGGATCCTTAAATGTGATTCGGTCTGAAGGACTTTGTGAGCGTATTGATGCTCTTTTCTCGGGTGCGTGAATCTAATCCAGTTTTATCTGCATGCTCTCGCTGTAAGTACCACGATTTCCCCTGTGAGCAGGCGCTCCCTGTTGTTTCTCTCCATCCAGCATCGCCGATTCCTCGGTGCTGTTTCTGGCCGTGCGCTGCCGAGTTCCAGCAGGTGGCAGCCCTGCCGCGCGGTTTGGGGCTTGGAGGGTGCCTAAAGCCCCGCGCCGCGAATGGCTTCTTCTGCAAAACTCTCCTCGTCCCTRTCATGCCTGTAATTTACCACTTGGACCGAATAATGCCCCCAAATCTCCGTTCTACACCTGACTTATCCTGTTGTGATGWCTGCTATCATATTCCACAGTAAAATACGTGGATCATTTTTGTCGTTTTTGCTGCACTCCTCAATCCCATGGTGTGGTTTAACTCTAAAACACAGGCAGCAGTTCCACTGCATTAAGCTGATAAAGCCAATACTTCGTGCAAAATCTTGTTCCCTGTTGTGTTTTTAATAAATAGATCTTACATGACTTGCTGCCACTATTTTATTTTGAGAAACTGGTACCTTGTTTGCATGGTCCAATGCTGCGTGGGAATGAAGTAGGATGTTGAGAGGATTAGGATGGAGTGAACATCTCTTTGTCACCTCTCCAGTCCCCTCTTCATTATCTGATACAGCAACAGAACTCCCACTGCATCTATTTTTTCCTATTTATTTAGTCTGTTAAACAAACCTTCAATTTATCCATTTTAAAAGATGTTCTGGTGTTTCATAAGCACAGGGCAGAACTTGGTAACATAGGAATTTCTTCTGCCAAAGGATAAAAAATAAGTTTAATGATAATGTATTTGTTAAAACCGTGGTTTTAAACATTTAGAAGCCAAAAGTGTGTGATGTGTGTCRTATTCTCTAAGTCTTCTGCTTGCTTTGATCCTTTAAGTCATGTTTGGGCTCTGGAATGAGAACCTGCTCCTTGAGAGAGCAAGGACATAAAGCAGAAGAATTCAGCTTTTTGGATAAAGCACTGCTATGGATGTCATGAAGCTGCTATTTTCTGGACCTACTCATACATATGTTATTGTCACAGCCCTTTAAATAGAGTCGGTGTTGCTAAGCAATATTCAAATCATGTGAAGTTCTTCTGAAAGCAGTGAATACCTGTTAACATTCCTTTGGGCTATACTCGCTGATTTACTACTAGTAAATCATGAGTACTGAACCGAGTTCATGCATTTTAACCTGTTTTCCTTTTCTTTGCTGTTTTGTTTTTACTCCAGGAGTTTAAATGCGCTGCTGCAAAAATCGAACCCAGTGAGTTAGARTAGGGAGCCAGTGGGGGAATAGGGGAGGAGGGTACCCAAGTGGGAATGCTGRGCTCATTAATGCACGTTTTCTGCCGTTCTGCTCCTTGAATTTCAGAAATTTAGAAAGTGGAGATAAGAATTGCCAGACAGTGTTGTTGCCTGGCAGCCTGCAGAAACCACAGGATGCTAAGTGAGGCTGCCTGACCCAAGTGAAACAGATATTTTAGCCCTTTTCTTCTTCCTGCTAATTCTTGAAAGAGCTGTTGGGATATTGCCTGGTTATAGTGCTAAAAATTCCTCCAGTGAAAGGACACATWTAGATACCAGTATATTTTTAGAAGTGATGCAATTCATATTTTAGGTAKGGTAGTATATTTTTACATTCTTAGTTGGAGATGAAAGGAGATGTTCTCATAAAGAAAAGCTTTATTGCAATTTATGATGGGAGTGTAGGCTGCTACTAAGTTGTGAATAATAAAAGTAACCTATGGATATTGAGCTGTGTGTTGCATAAATTCTATTTCTCTGTAGAACTGAGGTTTGGTGTTAGTATTCTTGCTTTTATTTCAAAAGGCATTGTAGTCTTTTCAATGAATTAAATCTTTGTAGTGAATCATCCTCTTTAAAGCTTAAGGAGTTTTGGGGTTTTTTTTCCTTAATTTTTATATCAAATACACACAAAGAGCAAAACAGAGGARTTCTTATTTTGATATGCTGCATATGAATCTCCTATGTGTCAATGCAGCTTGTTAAAACAAGATTTAAAGAGATACCTTACTGGATAAATATGAGTTTCTCTTTATATGAGCTAGTTCTACTGAGCAGAGAAAAACAACAGTTTTAAATTAGAGAAACTCATTTATTAACTTACTGAATTTCTTCTATCTTTTTTTTTCTTTTAATTGGATCTTGAAGAAATAATTTCCTAAAAAGATGGCAGTTTTAAAGCYTGGTGTTTTACCAGCGTGTTGTAAAACATCTACACTGGGTCGATGTTGGGAGTAATGATGATGACAGCAGTTTATTACAGAAATAGGTGACAACAGCACAGTTCAGAGCTCCCTTCTGGTGGGTGCCTCACATACTGATTGGCTTCGTGCTTTTAGGAGGTGATTAATGAGGTTCCTGAGACACTGCAAATATTGGAGTGCTTTAGCAAATAGCAAGTTAACAAACACTAGAGGAAATAGCTAGTGAGGAAAAGATTTGAAAGCCTAAAATATGTATTAAATAYACAATTTCTCAACATTTGGATTGTTCCTTGGTGCATTTCAATGCAGTTTGTCTCCTGCTTTCTTCTRCCGGAGAAACAGGCACAGGGTGCCCAGAGCAGCTGTGGCTGCCCCTGGATCCCTGGAAGTGTCCAAGGCCAGGCTGGAYRGGGCTTGGAGCACCCKGGGGCAGTGGAAGGTGTCCCTGCCCATGGCAGGGGGTTGGAACTGGATGATCTTTGATTTCCCTTCCCATCCAAACCATTCTGTCATTCTGTGAGATGTTCAGTGATCAGCTCTTGTGTTCTTCATGAATTCTCTGATAGTATCTGATTATTCTTCTGTGTTTTGAAGTCAAAGATGCTTTATAGCAAAAACAGCTCAACCTGAGAAATCTGGAAGGAGTTTCTCTCTACTGCTGATCTCTGGTTCCCTCTCCCTTCTCAGGTGATTTTTTTCTAAAATTGGAAGCTTGTACTGCTCCTGCTTTGTTGCTGGTAGTCYTGTGGTTGCAGAGGCTTTATTTATGTGACCCTTTATTTAACTTCATTTCCTCTTTCATTTGTCTTGTGGTGTTTATAAAAAATTGTGACACTTCTGYTTCCTTCTTTTCCAAGTACATGTTTAGATGTCCTGGTCCTAGGCTTTTCATTTCACATATTTCAGCCGACAGCATTCTGAGATCCAGCGTTTCACCTGGGAATTAAGAAATGCCAAATGATAGCTTGGAAATGCCAAGTTTTGTGTTGATAGACTTTGCCTTTTAGCACAAAAATCCTGCCTGTAGGTAGTGYTCATTCTTTCATTAGCCATTGAACTCATAAAATTATATTTTTGGCTACTATCTTTCATCATTTCTTTTGTAATTTTCTATCAAGTACACATTAGGTGACATCTTCAGCACTGTCCCTTCTTGGATGTGAGAAAAGAAACCCAGAATCAATATCTAATTTTTCCCAGCATACAAATCCAAATCCAGCTTTGRAACATGGATTTAAAATAGGATTTTGGTTTTTCAGGGCTTTGAAGGACTAATTTGCCTTTTTAATCAATTTTTAGTAAGGTCTATAGATGTCCAACTCATRAGTAATAAGGTGCTGATATTTGTTCTGATAATATTAATTATAAGCTTGCTGCTATATTTACTTTTATTTGGACAAATTTTAACTGCTCAAAAATAAGAAGTTAGGATTTCAAATACCCTGTTTTAAAATTCTTCTGACTCAGACCTAGACAATTCTTGTTTACTCAATTCAGGATTTCACAAGCCTTGTAAAATMTTTTGTTTGTCTGAGTTTCTCCTGGTGCTGTGCTACTTTGCTGCTTACTAATGTTGATACAGCCAGCAGTGGGCAAAAACCATCTCAAGAAAACCATGAATCTAATGCCTGATGGACAAACTCATTCTGTACCTGGAAGAGGTACTTTGTGTACAGATGCAACATTTACATACCCATTATCACACTTAAAAGGTAATTGCAAAAATCAGTAGTCAATTGAGGTCAATTCACATCATTAATCAGGGTCATTACAGGGAAATACAGCTGCCTTTGTAATTAGGCAACTACTTCAATAACAAACAAGATAATCTCTAAAGAGAAGGGTTTGGCTATGCTGAGAAGGAAATGCTGCTCCTGCAGTAACCTTGCTGTTTTTAGATTCAGGTGCTGCTATCCCAAGATTTGCCCCAAACTGTTTAAATTCCGACCTTTTCCTGGCCTGTGATCTCCCAAACTGTGCAGCCAGAGCTTAGTACAGCAGGGGAAAGTATTTAAGGCTCCTTGTCAGTGAGTGAGTCCCCTCAGTGACTCAGCCTTTGATGTCAGTATTGTCAATGAATCCCCTTCCTGGCTTTGAAGTGCAAAAAGTGCCCAGCACTGGGTGCTGATCTTATCCTGTGAATATTCCAGTGCTTATGTCACCCTACSTTTGGAGTTTTCCTGCCAGACCTGGCTGTTACTCCCTGCTGGCTGAGGGAGCAGTTACCTCCCAATACTTCAGGTTTTCTGAGAGCAGCACAAGTGATGAGCCCTTTCTTTTATAGCCTTGCCCCAACCTGACTCCTGACACTATTTTGGGATAAAAGAAGAGGATGTTGTCGTCTTCTTCCACAGAACTCTGTTTAAGCCAAGGAAAACACAGATTGCAGTGCTTGTGATTCTCAGTGACAAAGAAACTTCTGTAGTGTGTGTGTCWGTATCATGGATACTAATGAGCCATGTAAACCCCACATTTGTTACTAACTTCACAGTGATTGATCATTTGTATCGTGTGTGGATAATTACTTCCCCAAATAGAATTCCAAATATCATGACAACTCTCAAGGCCCCCTCAAACTGATTCACTTGTGTAACTGTGGCAGCTTCTTGTTGTATTGTGCTGCAAAGATTGTCTGATTAGTAAGAAATTGTAATTTATTTGGATAATGAAACTCAATGTAWGTAACAAGGAAACTTAATGACCTCTTAGTAGTTCTCACCGTGAATTTTATTCTCAATAGCATCATAGCATTTGAGTTTTTTTCCCAACATTAGCCCACAGAACTGAAGTTTAAGACTGCCATTACTGTGCTAATGCAGAATCAGAGAATATCTTTTGATGGAAGGAACCTGGGGATGGCATCTGATCAAAGTGGCTCAAAGCAAAACTGCTCTCAGTGTGTGATGGGGTTGCTCAAGGCCTTGTCCTCTCACTCTGTCACCAAGGTGAACTCCAGGGTCTYTTTTGGCAACTTTAGTCCTCTCCAGGAGTGCTTCCCCTGTTCTATAATGGGAATCTGCAATAAATAAATCACTTTGTTTTGTGAATTTTCCATAAAACAACCCATCTCTTTTTTTTTGGATGAAATGTGTATAAAGCATACATTTCTATTAATGCAATATTTATTCTAAGTTAATCAGTAAAGAGATACTGGAGGGGTGGAATCCACATGCCTAGAAGAGGTGAAGGGAGGTTTTTTGGCACTGGGCTGCCTGGATCAGTGGGGTGGGCTTGACACTGGTGGAGCAGGCTCCAAAGTGCTGGTGAAAAAGATGAGGGGTAGTGGGTACGTGTCACTGGTGGGGAGATTCCAGCTGGACACRAGGGRGGAATTTTTTCCCATCAGGAACAGTCAGTCATTGGGAATAATCTTCCCAGTGTGAGAAATGATACTCACTTCCAAAAAAWTTAAAAGGTTTATTAAAACCTTATCAAAAATACAACAGACGACTGAATAGAGAAAATATTATTACCGTGCTGGGAGCAAGGGATTTTTCCCACCATGTGCTCATCCACACAAAGTTTTGGCATCCTGGCCTGCATCAGGAATAGTGTGGCCAGCAGGAGCAGGGAGGTCATTCTTCCCCTGTACTCAGTGCTGGTGAGGCCACACCTTGAGTGCTGTGTCCAGTTCTGGCTCCTCAGTTTGGGAAGGACTTTGAGATGCTTGAGTGCGTCCAGAGGAGGGCAACAAGGCTGGTGAGGGGCTTGGAACACAAACCCTATGAAGAAAGTTTGAAGGAGCTGGGGCTGTTCAGCCTGGAGAAGAGGAGGCTCAGAGGTGACCTTATTGCTCTGTACACCTTCCTGAAGGGAGGTTGTGGACAGGTGGGGTCGGTCTCTGACAGAGCCAGAGATCACAGCCTTGAGCTACGGCAGGGAAGGGGTAGGTTGGATATTAGGAAGAAATTTTTCACCGAAAGAATAATAAAGTACTGGATTGCTCTTCTCAGGGAGGTGGTAGAATCACCATCTGTGGGTGCGTTTAAAAAAGCTTGGCCATGGCACTTGGAGCTATAGTCTGGTTGAGGTGTGAGGGCATAGGTTGGACTCTGTGATCTTAGAGGTCTCTTCCAACCTCATCRTTCTGTGATTCTGTTTTGCCTTTCAACCCTTTAGCCCCTCTCAAAATTCTGTCCATCAACTCCTTTGCTGTCCAGTGGTGGAGATCACTTCCTTAAACCTTGATTGGAGGTCAGATGCTGCCATAGTAACAATCCCACCTTCTCAAATATCCCAAACCCAGGTCACCCCCTGCTAACAATGCAAGGAGGATAAAACACAACTATAAGTCTATAAAACTTCTCTTAACATCTATACATAATATTTGCCTTTTAATTGTGAGAGTCAACCATCACATCACTCATCTGTCACGCCAGGGAAGTGGTAGATTCCCCAGTGCTGGACACATTGAAGATACAGCTGCACAGGTTTCTGGGCCATCTTGTCTAGACTGTGCTTTGGCCAAGAAAGGCACCAGATGATCCTTGAAGCCCTTTCCAACCTGGCATTCCGTGATTCTATGAAAATATTTGCACCCAGACTGAAGGAGGTATTTTGCCATGAGGGTGAACCAAGTCATGTGTAAATAGCAGACCCTGCTATTCCAGGCTGCTCTGTGTACCCAATATGGGTTAGCAATAGTAAACTGATAATGTATTTGATTGCCATAATTAAAGGCATTTGATTACATCAGCTTGGAACATTGTCTATAATAATGATTAAAATGGTGCTGGGGCGCATTCAGCAGTTTTACACTTCGATAATACACAATATGGAATGAAAACCTGGCAGCAGACTGAGGGATTCAATGTTGCATGCAGGAATACAGAGTAAGCACAATTACAGTGTTCAGGAGAAGACAAGTAATGCATTTCAACGCATTCTGCTTTTGTCTTTGCTATGTCTTCAAAATGAAGCTTCAGATTTCACAAATGCAGCTTGTAACGTGTTCAAGGTTCTTTAAATAGGTATTTTTGAAAGTGTTGAAAGAGCAGGATGCACATTCTATTGTTTGTATGTATTTCACATTCTAAATGAAAAGCTTAGCTGTGTTCTTCACTGAAGCATCTTGTTTTGTTTGAGTCTCATTCTTTTCTTTTTTTTTCTTGTTTTCAGAACCTGATGTTTATTACTTACGTTGTGCTTTGATTATTTTTTTCCCTTTTTGTCTTTTAAATTGTCTGCTCTTCATCTTTTTCATTCTTTGGTTTTCCCCAGTGTTGTTTTTTTCAGATTTTTTTCTACTTCTATTAAGGTCAGGATTGAAGTTYTGGAGATAATATTTCATGTTTAAACTTAGATGTTTATTATTTTCTATCTATAGCACRGTCTTACAAGGTGTAAGTTCTGTAGTGTTTCACTAACGAGGTACAAAATGGTTAACTGTTTTTTTCTACAAGGTTTTTTAAAGCTAAACTGTTTAGTTAAGAAATGACACAAATTATTTTTAACTCAATAACTAAATACTTGTGTCTTGCAATGTGAACTTCTCTGTCTAATTACAAAATATTACTTAAACTCATGAAGAAGAAGGTGAAGAAGAACAAGTAACTACAGCCTTAAAATCTCTATCTTAGCTTCACATATGTTACTATATTCTAACACCTTAAACTACCACGTGGTATTACACACTTCTAATCAAACTACACACTCATAATCCCAGTTCTATCATTCAGTTTTGGAAGCCTTCTCTRCAGYTTCAGGTCAAATGCAGTGTTCTCCTGGGGGTCAGTGCCTGTCAGCACAGAAAGTCTGAAATTCTCAGCGTCCAGGACTCCAACATCCCAGTGTACTACTCCCCAGCATAGAGAGCGTCCATACTGATTAGACTTAAGATACATTCATTGAAATGGACTTTGTTCTAATTTAGAGRTCTAAGAGAGGCTTTCCTCTCTTTAGTCAATAGGATGGCTTTGCTTCTTTCAGTGGTTTCATGTCTGTTTTTCTTTATTATGTCTAAATTCCCAAAAAGTTAGAGAAAGGATGGAAAAGTAATGGGTGTTGAATTGAACCTTAAAAGTGTTCAAAAATTGGGACAGGAAAARGGAATGAGAGCATAGAGACAGAGCTGTCAGGAAGCAAACAGCAGAATGAAGCAGAACTTCATAACAATTTTTGTCTCTACTTTTTTTTTCTTCACCATTTTTTAATACTGTAATATTTTTGAAGGAGTRTGAATGATTTATTGGTACTAATCACCATGCAATTGTTTGTTGAGTTGAGCTGACACTTGGGAAATCTCTTGCTCATATTATTGAGTTTTTGTCAGCTAAATTCTTATACATGGAGTAAGAGCTAACTTCCCTCTGTAATTTTACTAGTATACATCAAACTTACTGAAAGTGTCAAGTCTCAAAGTTGCCAATCTCAAAATTAATTTGAAAAGTTCATATCAAACCCAAAAAATTTTCTTCGGCCTTTGAAATGACAAAGTCCTGGCGCCAAAGAAGTGATGGAACAGGCTCAATGTTACTGTGCMAAACTGACCACAAAATAAAATTCATATTTATTCTTCGGTGTAAAACAAGGCTCTTGTGTTGGAGCTGAGAAAAAAACTGGTGGAAAGCTGTGTGAGAGGAGAGGACCTTGAGAAAAAGGAATGAGAAAGGAGTTCCCAAAATGTTGTTGTGTGGAGTTTTATCTGTAGGGAAACCCCCGGGAACGTGAATCTCTACCCCATCCCAGTTTTGGAGTCAAGTACCATAACTATGTTCCTCTTGGTAAACATTTTTCTCTTCACTGTTGTGTTGTGACTGGTAGCTTTCACTTGATGCCTGGGAATCAAATCATTGTTATTTTCAAAAGAATTCACACATAATTTGAATTTCTAAGTGCCAGGTGTTGTTGTTACATTCAAAGAATACAATTGCATTTAAACAAGCTGTCACTACAAAACTAAAATAAAATATGAAAATACTAAATAAAAACCCCCAAAGTCAGTGTTATTCCTTGTAATTTGATTTACTGCATTTTATATCCCTTTTCTGGTAGGTGGTAATCTTCTCCAAAATTAAATGAAATACTGTACTTTGTCACAGGAGTATGCATGCAGAAAAAAGCACTTTCCTGGGCTTGATGAGTAATTGTTTTGCCATCTTAACCAGGGAATTTAATCACACAGATAGAGTACTGAAATTTTACAATATTAAAAATTTACTTATAGTACATTGCATTTTGATTGTTATTGTCTTTTGGAAAAAAACCCTATTTAATTCATATAATGGTTCAATTCTTTAAACAAATGTGTTTTTGTGAGAACTTTTATCAGCACCGCCTGCAGATATTTTCCTGTCAGTTCCAACATTTAGAAATGTATTTCCATCTCAAATGATCTCGAGGTCTCTTACAATACAGCAGCACATGAGCTCAGAGTGTCCCATGGAGATAAGCAAGGCTGTGCTGTGAAAATCTGGGGGAAATACTGAAGTTTGTATCCACCTTTCAAACTAAGCAGAAAATACTTGCTTCTCTGCTATCTCCAAAGATAAAAACAAGGGCCAATTTAAGTAGATATAAAATAGATAAAAATAGATATAATATATATATATTTAAATAGATTAAAAAAGGACATTTTTTTTTAGGCAGATTTATTTTTAAGAGAGACACTCATGCAAGGAATGAATAAGACCAGGGCACAGCTGTCAGAGTGGGTCAGACCAGGCCTTCAGCTCCCTGTCCAGTAAGAGTTGTTTAACAGAGAGTTCAGGAGCATGGAAAGTGTGGAGTGAGCTTTTCCCTGCTGAACCTTCCAAGCTTCCACAGGCTGTGATTTAGAAACTTCCTGAGTTGAAATTAGCATCTGAATCGCTGCTTTAATAGCCATCTGTGGACCCATAATCCACTCTTTTTGCTAAAGACTTATTGAACCCACTCATATGTTTGAGCTTCCCCGCAACAATGAGTTTCTGAATTTAATTAGATACTGTATGAAATAGTAATTATTGTTGTTCATTTTAAATGTCCAACCTGATTATCCTATTTTAGATCTGTTAATTTATTGATTGCTGGCCAAGCTTCCAAATAACCATCTCTTACTGACCATTTTCTTCATTTAGAACCTGAACTGCTGCATCTACTCATCTCTGAAGAGATGCTAAGCCCTCAAATATATATTTAGCTTTGTCATTTTGTTCTTAAAAAGAGAATACTCTGGTCCTACATTGTGTATATGATTATCCTTTTAACCTGTCGTTTTACATATAATGTTTAGAAACTTGGTGCAATTTAATAAGTTGATTAAAAGAATGTGGAGGCAGGACTCATATTCAGCTGAATAATATATTTGAAGGCAGATGTTGTGATAAGTCATGCAGTACAGTGTGTTAAATTTAGGTGGACAGTTCCAAAACTGCTTTGCATCTTCTCAAAGCTGAAAAGAATGAGATCAGATTCAAATCCCTACAGAATCATTAAGGTTGGAAAAGACCTCCATGATCAAGYCCAACCTTGACCAAATACCACCATGGCCACTAAGTCATGTTGTGAAGTTCCAGTTCTGCTTTTTTCTTCTGAACACTTTCAGAAATTATGACTCCATCCCTCCCATGGGCAACCTCCCAAGCTCTGTTCCAAGAGCTTGTTTACAGCCAAGCATTTTGGTAATTCATTTTCTTAAAATTGCCTTAAAAAATTACAGAAAATAGTCCTAGACTGGAGTGTTGAGCTTCCATGGAGGGGCTCTACTTTGTTATTATTTGTTAGTCACAGCCYCCAGCAGCAGCACTGAAATACAAAAGCAAAGTTTATGCTGATGTCTCCCAGTTTGTTATCTCTGAGTGACCTTTGGCTGAGAGTTAGCTACAGCTGAATAATTGTGACAAATCAGGGTGGGYCAGTTTTATTTGTTTTTAATACAACTTGATAATTACTCTTTAAATTAGATTTTCCAGAGGTTTCATTGTAATGTTGGAARAGAATGTCGAGGAAGGAATTGAAAACTTGCAGCGATAAACACAATGCCTTAATTTTAGGCTATTTCTATAAAACATTACTGCCATTTTAACAACAAACAGGGGATCAAAATAAGAAGTGGATGCTTGAGAAAAAAAATGAGGAAGAGTAATAAAGTTACAGCCAGCAGTTTAATGGGAGGTGATGATGGGGAAAATAAGTTTGTGGGTTTGACGTGCATTCCCTCAGTCTCTCCTACATTCATTTGCAGTGTTAGGTGAGTTCCTTATGTTGCCTTAATCTGTGTGTACTTTTTTGAGAGGAAGAACCTTTAATGTGAGCAGTCACATGTTGATTTGTTATGTATTAAGGTAATTTGCTTTGGCTGGTGTTACAGAAATAATGATGGTAGTGTAAAATGAGTTTCTGGTCTTCCCAAATTAATTGAAGAGTAATGAGATTAATCATGAGTAGGAGTGAGTCCAACAGAATTTTAATATGGAGGAGCTAAATGGGATTATGTRGAACAGACTATCTTTTATCCCCCTTTTGTTAAGAATGGAAATATTCTGTCATGGGAGTGGAATTCCCTGGGGTGTTCTGTGGTTGCTAAGCAGATGACATCAAGGGATGAAAGCTCTGCCAGTGATTACATGATGTAGTGCCTTGAGTTTCGGGCRTGCATGAAGATAAGAAATTGAGAGAACAAGGGGAAATTGCTTAAGGGTGATCCAGGAGAGGTGCAGGTTGGATTTTAGAAAAAATTCTTTTCTGAAAGGTTGGTTGAGCRTTGGAACAGGCTCCCCAGGGATGTGGTGGAGTCACCATCCCCACAGAGTTCACCTCTGTGAGGTGGAAGTACAAAGAGCTGAGGGTGGAGGTGATCCTGGCTCCAGCCTGTCCCTAATCCAAATGGGACAGGAATCTCCTTACACCCCTTTCCTCAAACAGGATCTGGACCACTCTTCATGAGTTGTCCCTGGTGTTTTAACTTGGGCAAACTGGTGCAGAGCCATGGATTTGTCATTTTGTGTGATGGGAAGTGTTCAGGTGAGAGGTACTCAGCTTTTCTCCACTTGCAGCAAATCAATGTGATGGAAAAGTACACGGTGATTTAACAATTTTGGAGACTTAATTTTATTTCAGATAATCAAACAAGCTAATTAGATAGCTGAATTTCACAGAAATGCTGTCTAATCAAGGGTTTGGGCAACAGGGGATTTGCAGAAATGAGCAGATCTTGTTAAATGTTGTCAAACTATGAGACATCTCACCTTATGGTGTATTAGGGAAGACACTTGTCCAATCACAGACATCATTTTGCCATTTTAAGTAWTGCAGATAGAAATGTTGTAAAAGTGTAGAAATTCATTAGAAAGGCAATAAGTAAAGCAAGGAAAGTGGGAAGTTTGACTTTCCAATTAGTTGAACTTTTCCTGTTAATGAGGTAGAGCTAAAATCTGAAGAAAAGCCCTGTCATGGGCTGTTTGTTCTGGAGCAGGGTTTGYGTTAGACATGATTCTAGGCTTTTCCTTACATTCCTTTTTAAAGCATTATCATTTTTTTCTGAGAGGAGCACACAGCACAGGATGAAAGTCTGAAGAGTGACCTGATGTTATTTTTTACTTTCAGGCCGTGCTTTGAAAAACAGCTTTGGACAAACAAATTAAGTTTTTTTATTATAGTAGATAAGACACAAAATGTTTGAATATTTGATTTTAAATCATATTACTTGTTGTGTCTTTAAATGGTTGATCAGCTTGGGTGGTGAGATGTGAAGCAGCTCAAGACATCCCACAATAATCCTGAAGTTCTCTTGTTAAAAAGTAAGTTTCAGAGTACTTCAGCAGCCTCAGAAATGAAACTGGGTAGTTCCTAAATTGTCAAAGAATGTCAGGGCTCTGAAAATATTATTTTTAGTACTACTTTGCTCGCTTGTCTCTTGCTTGAGCTCATTATGGAACATTCCCAAGGTGGTTTGCATTTCCCAAGAAATGAAGTTGTGCCCTAGACAGCTGCAGCCTCTAACCCCACTTACAATATCACAAGACTTTATTTTCCTTCCACAAATGACTCTTGTTGGAGACATTGGGCACCACTGAACATCCCTTTTTGGGAGACAAGTGATCTACCATCCACTTTGGTGGGTTTGGGTCTCTTCTGCAGGTCCCTTGGTCTATTCCACTGTGGGAAAACTGAGAATTGTGTGTTGTATAGCCCATGAGGTGAGTAAGAAAGCTGAGGCAGTGGAAGTAAGGAGAGCTCTTGGACAGACTCACCCAAATATACTGACTCCAATGACATCAGAGTTGGGTGTATTTTGAATKATTAGACTTTGCAGAAGATGCCACAAAAGCTTATGGAGAAGCATTTTTTAACTTAGCTCTGTGTGACAAAGTGTGTTGGGATCATGGGAGTCATTTTTAGGATGCAAAAAATGGCTTTTGATTGCTGCTCTGGATGGAGCTCTTGGCAGCAGAAGAGCCTTCCCCAGGTGAGATGAATTTTGGGTCTAAATTGCAGAGTATAATAAATGGCATGCTGACTTTTTCTTTTTTTTACATTAGTCCTAAAATTGAGGAGTAACTTACCTTAAATCACTGGTCATCWATTAGATGATGTAGCTAAATGGTCTCAGCTAGGTGTTAGATATTAGCTACCAGGCCAGACTGAAAGTGCAGATCAATATGTTCTTCATGCACAAAAACTMTTGACAGCAGTGACCACAGGTTCCCTGTGATTCTTTCCCCCACAGGAACATGTCCTAGAAACAATGGCAAAATCTGTTCTGAAAACCACAGAATATTCTAGAACAGSAGGGCTGTGTGTGCTGCCTGGGGTGGTGTTTATTGTCCCTCAAACCCCATGGTTTGTGCTTTGGGGGAATTCCTTCCTCCTGCCCCCTCTCCTCTGCTACWAACAGCCCATCTGGGAAAGTGAGGGCAGGGTGACAGCCCTGCAGTGTTTGCTGGGGGAAGTATTTTGGTGTTTTCTGTAGAAATAGGAGGCTTGGTAAATCTGCAGAGTGCTGGTTCTCTGCAGTGGAGGGTGTGGTTTCTTCCCTGCCTGTGACAGTTGAGAAGGCATCCATCAATATAAATAATGATGAGGAGAATGAACAGTAGCTATTGGCTTATTTCTGATTTTTAATTTTTTTGGAAAAATACGGCAAAACYCACGTTAGGAATGATCATAAAGCATCAACTCTTACCCAGGGGATGTTGATCTTTTTCACTTTGATTTTTTTTTTTATGAGTGTGGTAGACAAATTAGATTTTTCTTGCTATCTGAGTTGGCATTTTGGTCTCAGCCTAGACTGCAGATACCTACAGAGTGACTACTAGGTATTAGGATAAAAACATCTCATTACTCTTCATAAATGATGGTACTTGTTGCACAGTTGTACTGTAAATTTGASCATAATAATTTAAAATTATTGTAACACGAGTAACTATTATTTATGGTTTACAAGATTCAGAATTTTTTTTTCTGCTTAACCACTGGGCTGCTGGTTCACTAAAGTGGAATAAGGTAGATTTAAGATAKYGGGAAGAAATTCTTCTCTTTGAGGGTGGTRAGGCCCTGGCACAGGGTGCCCAGAGCAGCTGTGGCTGCCCCTGGATCCCTGGAAGTGCCCAAGGCCAGGYTGGACAGGGCTTGGAGCAMCWGGGATAGGGGAAGGTGTCCCACTCTGGTTGGTCCCACTGAGGATCTTGGTTCCTGAGGCTGCTGTGGGACCAGCTCCATGAAAGCCCTAAGGGTGACTGTGGGACACATTGTGGCTTTGAAAGCACTTCACACCCACAATCCCTTCTCTGATACTGCTGGGATGAGGTAAAGCCCTAATGGAACTAGGAATTTCAAATATTTGTGTTTCTTCTGATTCTTTCCAAATCTCTTTTATTTCTCCATCACTTACCAAATTTTCCCTTAAACAATTTGCTGTAGGTGCCTGGTCATGGCCAGTTTGACATCTGCCAGATGGTGATTTAGGAGCAGGATGAATAGTTTTATCATGTTTTGATGATTGTTCTTTTTCTCCTTTCTCTTGTCATTGCACACTGATTCAGAACATCATTGCTATAAAATAAGCCACATTATAAACTACCTGCAGTGGTCACCCAAGTATAATCTCACTCTTAAGGCATTTTTTGTGTTCTTTAATTACCAAAGAGAATTTAAATTATGAAAGGGCAAGAAAATGCACAGTGAAAATCTGATTTTATATTTTGAATTTAATCAGAACAATTCAGTGCTGACCTTCAGTGGCTCTCCTTAATATCCTGRATGAGTTCTATGACTGTGAGATTGCCAAGTCTTTTGTGAAGGTCACAGCCATGAAGTTACCGAGGGACTAAAACCCACAGCTGTATTTAATATTTTAAAGATGGTTTTCTTTCCAATGTGAGTAAAAGACTGAACTGACAAGCTCCCTAGCATGGTGACTTTTCTTTGGCARCTCTACATGATGCCATTTTGTAAAGCAAATTGAATGTCAAAGTGTGTGATAGATTAACAAAAATATTTTAAAATTAATTCCTCCTCTAATAAGAATTTAAATATTTTGCATGCTCTACTTTTTTCTCTCTCTCTNTCTTACTTTTTGTTATGTATTGAAAATTCTCTGGAAGATCATGCAGATTTGTTGTCCAGTTATAATTATGATAGGAAATTAAACCTCTAGATACAACAGTGCTGACTTAGAATCTGCAAAATATTGCAAGAAGCCTTGTAATTAATAAGTAATTATGGAAATATTCAGATCAGAATAATTTATAAAATTTTGAATATGTAAGAGCAATAATAATAATAATAATAATAATAATAATAATAATAATAATAATAATAATAATAATAATGCTAGGAGTAGTAGTATTTGCTGATAATATTATAGGAAAAAATATATATATGCCTTTAAAAGTGTCATAGGTTACGGGTTTTGGGGCTCTTCTTGTATTTTTTCCATACATTGACATATATACATTGAAAATTATCCCAGCTATTAAAGCCTTTATTATGTTTATAAATTGTCATTTATTTGRCTGTAGATTACAACCCAGAGGGAGTCCTGCTTCCTGCTGTTCCCTTCCTCTTTGTCTCTGGAATTATTTTGGACCCTGCTAGTTCATTGTCACTGAGTTTACACATTTACATAATTACAGCTCTGTCTGCATTTTTTTGTTACCTYGTGCAGAAGTGTTTCAATGACAGCATCACAAGCTCTAAGAGAGCAAGACTCCTGTAAGTCAGTCCAGAAAGTTTGTCCTGTTGCCCTGCRCAATAATCCAAAGGAAACAAAGCAAAATGAAGAGAAAATATTTAAGAAAAATGTCCAGGTATAACCATAAATTTCCTAAATTCTCTTTTGTGTTGAATCTGACTGTGATTTAGAAATACACAATCAATGCATTTAGCTATCTAAAGCTGGTCCATTTAAGGAGTTGACATTGTAAAATGTAAAAAAGATGTAGTTAACTAAAAAAGAAATCAGAAACCCATATAGTGCAAATTTGTGTAGTGTGGCATATTTTACATCAATATTGCTCTAAAAGCTGAGCATGGACACAGTAAAAGCCATGTGTTGCTGGTTTAGAACTTACAAGTATCAAAGGCTTAAGAATTAGAATTTTATTAAAATAATATTCCTAATTATATGGCCCAAAACAAACAGACTTAAAATTACTTTTTACTTAGCAATTTGGTTTTGGTATTTGCAGCAAAGATATTCCTGCTTGCCACAGAAACTCAGTACAAAATCTTCTGCAGTTTCAGGGTGTTTGAATATTAGGGGATCTTGCAGTTCACTTTGAATTATCCAKCAGTTCAGTTACAGAATGGAAATTTATTTATTTATTGATTGGGAAGCTAGGAATGGTTTATCAACATCCTGTGCAGAACAGATTAAGCCATGATTTCAGATCCTGGTGATCTGGATGTTCAAAGATAGGCTGAGCATGATGTTAACAGGGACAGCCAGGGTGAGCAGGGATGTGGGATATTCTAAAGAAAATTCCCTGCATAAAATGTAGATTTGAACTGGCTGACCAATGGTTGAAATTAATGAATGTCACCAAGTGAGTAAGTGCTACCTAATGACATTTAATGAGTCTTTCTCTGCTGAGGCAATCAGGGAAAATGTTTGGGGGTTTTGGTTTTCCCCCAACTCTTGATAGGCTGTGCGCACTGAACCCTCAGATTGAGGCAAACCAGAACGAGGTGCCTCAGAATATTTACAGTTTCTGTGATGTGCTTTTCTGTGATAGTTCTGAGCAGCATGACTAGGAAAGCCTTGTAAATTTATAAATAYCAAACTTAAGGATTAGAAGTGCTCACTTTGATAGAGTTGTGTTTTACTCACTGTCCCTGCTGCTTTGAAGTTTAAGGTAGATGATAACAAAAGAGATTTTTTTTCCTCCTCTAATCACTGTTTCTGACAAATTCAGAACTGATGAAATATGTCATTAAGACAGAAAGTAAAAAGAACAAGCAGAACCACTGCTTTGTGCCATTAAGGTGTTGTTTTGTTTTTCTTTTACTTGGCTGACATTTTGGGGATAGGCTGCAATTATTTGTTGAATGTTGTGCTTTGGAGTTGAAGAAGAAAGAGGTGTTCTCTCATTCTTTTGTTCTCCAGTGTTGATGATAATATTCAGTACATGTTCTTTTATTTCCCTTTGATATCTCATTATTTCTATACTGCTACATCTCTATTTGATCAGCTAAAGTATTGCTGCTTATGTTGCCTCCTTAACCTACTTTTTCTCTAGAAATTTCTAAYTGCCCTTACAAGCTCCTGACTCCAGGCCACTCTTTGCCTTTTCCCACTTCCTCCCCCTTGGTTTTAGTTCTGGTGATCCACAGAGACAGCTTTGGTACTGTTTTCTATTACAAAGCTAAGACAAATTAGCCCACTGAGATCTACTTTTGTTTCTGTGGGACTTTTTTGGCTATTTAAGGCTGTAACATTCACTACAGAGTTACAAAATAGATCTTACCCAGTTAACCTTCCCAACCCTTCAGCCAAAGGCACTGAAGAGTCCATGCTGTAGACGTGGAAATATCCAAAAAAAAAAAGGAAAAAAAAAAAGTAAAAAAACAAGTAAAACATTATGCTATCAGATRCATTAATTTATGCCATAAGGTAATTTACCATTTATTGTTACAAGCTGGGCAGCCAGTTAATAATCCTAAGAAAGAGTAGAAGAAATTTGCTTTTCTCTCCTTTAGTGTGTTGGTTATTTGTGAGAGAACATGAAAGGACCTTAAATATCATTGAGTTCCACCCTCTGCTGAGGGCAGGGACACTTTCCAGCATCCCAGGTTGCTCTGAGCCCATCCAGCCTGGCCTGGAACACTTCCAGGGGTTGGACTTTAAGTAATGCACAATCCTGCATTATTGTATTGGTGCTTTACACTCAAAAGAAAAGAGAAAAAATACTCAGAAGAGTATAAAAACACTCTTTCTCTTCACTCAAAGCTTTACAGAGCCAGTTGAAATCCAGAGAAATCACTGAAGTACAAGATGCACATTTGAGAATAGGGAAGGTGGCTGRGGATCACTGAGATCAGCAGAGCTCCTTCAGCTGTGTTTGTGATCTTTCCTTSGACTGATCCCATTTCCAGTTGCTCCTGTCCAAGTCAGGAACAGGGATGAGATTCATGGTGCTTTGGTTTTCTTAAATCACTAAACCAAAAATTTCTTTCGAGCAGGAGGCAGGCTTGAACCAAAATTGCTCCTTTCAGCCATCATTTATCATGATAAAGAGAATTATCACATAACAGAGAGCTTGAATTACCAGTACTATACATACAAAGAAGCAAGGTGAGAGAGAGAGTCTGTTGAGCTCCTTTGATCTTTGCTCAAAACCAAAAATCCTTGCACCTTGCAAGTGCATTTTTAGTTCATCTTTCTGCTCCCTGCTATTCTGCTTCTCTGTTTGGAATTAATTGTACCATATATAATGACATAATTGTTTAATTTTGTGATAATTTTTATGCATTCAAAATTGTACTCAAGTTTCTGCAGGAACTGGTACTCATGTAGCAATAGRAGGTTGTGGAAATATTTCAGAAAAAAACCAGTAAAATTACTGTTGTTTTTATTTATGACTTTTGGAAGGTTTGGGTTAGTTTTTTTTTCTTCTTCTGCCCTTGAACTGGGTACTTGTAGTGGAATGGCAGAAAGATATAATTTAATCAAAAGGAACATGCTATGTTGAAAGTAACTTCAAAGCTGTGATTAAATGTACTTACAATAATTGGTTTCAAAGCATTCTAATTCCTAGCAGTGTTTGAAGAATTCAGCATCTAATGAAGTAAAATAAATTACACACCACTTTGTTCATTGAATAACCAGTTTTCTTCTCCTAACCACCATTTATCAACAGAGTCTTTCACCAGAAAACTTCTCAGCCTTCCTTTAAATAAAGCCAGCCCCAAGCACACTCCTTGTACCCCCTCCCACACACACACACACAAAATGGGCTTGATTAGAACACCCTGGCTGGATCATAATGTACAAAACCCAATAGTTACCTTTGGATTAAGAGTTGAATCAATAGAAAGGAAATGTTCTGTAATGCTTTGCTTTAAAGAACTCCTGATAATATCAATGGAAGAAGGCAAATCACGTTTCCCAAATTCTCTTTTCTGTTATTCAAGTAATGCTAAATGGAGATGTTCCATGTGTTAGATAATTTGAAGTGTAATTTTTGAGAAGGAAATAGGAAATTTGTTATTTGTCATTGTTGATTYGTACCAGATCAATAGGTCAGTGTTTTGGATGGCTGAAGCAAAAAAATACAGTATTCATTTATCCTCAAGTGATCKTCCTGGCAGTGAAAATAATCTCACTTTTTGACCACAGGATGTGAAATATCATATGATTCCCCCCACCAGAAACACATTTCAGCAGCAACAAGAAAATTTAGGGGAGAAATTGAGAAAAATGGAGATGTGTTCATGTTTGTGCAGCAGGAAAAGGGATTAGTTGGTGATCTCATAGCCTGGCTTGCTTGTATTCTATATATTTCAAGTATAATGAGAAAGTAAAWTAGCTTGAAATGGCCATGGAGTAGAGGTGATTTTCAGTCCAAGTGATGCAGCAGGTCTTCTGCCTCTTGTCCCTTTGGAAATACAAAAAAACTGAGCTAGAATTGGACTTTTTGTAGAAGTGGGAGAATTCAGCACATAGGAAAGCCCTGATGCCACTGGCACCTCAAAAACAGAATAAAAAAGGAAGGATACTTGGTTGTTCCCAGTGAGTCTGAAGTTATTMATGTCCTTCATCTGGGTTTAATTTCTTACTTTCTTTTGAGATTATGCTGGATTATTTTTCCCAAAGTAGGAATATTGTACAATTAGAGTTACTAACTGCCCAGTAATTTAACAAGAAACCATTGTGCCTATTAGTTTTCCTGTTCTAAAATCAAAATAATTTATTAAGTTTATTCTACTGCAATTTGTAGCATTTCTTAAAGACCTGTACCACTTGAAGACCTAGGATCAAAAAATGAAAATCCCACCTTCTTCTTTCTCTAGTTTGATATTTTTTTCTTTCTTGGAGGATTTGACCCAGCATTTACTCTCCCATTTTGTTATTTTTTTTTAGTTATTTAGTTATATTATCATTTGTCTAGGTCTGTTTGTGTCACAGGTTCTACAGAGGCTGTGTAAATGTGGAGTTTTCATGCTCTCTGTGCACACACTTGTGAGCAGTATCTGTAACCATTCCTGGGCCTGCTAACTTGAATAACAGAATTTTATGAGTGGTGTAGTTGGAGTAAGTGTTTACTGTATTAGACAGATGCTGTAGCAAAATTTAGAATACACCAGCAGATTAATTTATTAGCAATTTTGAGAAACAATATGACATTTTTTGCTAAAGACCATAACATATCAAAATGAGTTTGCATCCACTTTCAAAATGGTAATTTCCAATCTCTGGGAAACTGGAGGGAATATTTAAGCAACTTTCCTTGTTAATTTTCCATTTATAATGAGTATTGTATAATGAATACTGTGCAGGGACATCTTAAACCCCCTGGGAATATTTTGTCATAGATTAGTCTGTGACATAAGAATTCAGTTAGGTAAAGTAATGAATAAGCAGTGTGTGTGTGTGTGTATATATATGTTATTTATAATAATCTAAATAAACATACTGCAGTAATTACTTAYTACCAAATGTAGGCAGAAAAGTTAAATTGAGGTAACAGAGCAATAATCTCCCAAATAAATGAAATTTTGGAAGTTAAAAACTGGAAGGAGAGGCTCTGTCAGTCATCTGGATTGTWGACTGTCATTTTGTGTTGATATTTCAGTGTGGATTAGTTATTGAAGAAATCCCAGTAATAAATATAGAGTTTACCTGCTCTTCACTGAGGACATKAAGGATTAGAGCTTTATTTTCTTATAAAATTGTAATGAATGGTCTTAGCAAAGCTCGTTATTGTTGTGGTAATTGTTACTGTAACTCTGGACAAAGCATGGAATGCATGAGAAGAAAAGTACCCTGTAAAAGTTGTTCTCATTTGACTTTGAAAGCTTTGGTTTCTCTGTTGCTGTGCAGAAATTTTAGGACTATTTTTGGCTATTCCATACTTTTGTTTTGATTTTTTTTGCTTCCTATATAGAAAATACATTCTGTTCTGCTCATACTGAATTATCAGTCCTAAATATATATACATATATATATGTATATATATATATGTACACCCATGGAAGCTGCTGCTTCTGGATTCCCAGCTCTGGAAGAAACCTGGTGAACTAGACTTTCTTTTTTCCTGCAATTCAATCTGCCCAATGAATTGCACAGATTCCTTGGAAAACAGTTTCTAATAAGATTCCCACGACTTTCTGAAAACATAGAACAGCCCAGGCAACAGGAGGTGTCTAGGAGAAAATTTATCCATGGAACAAGTGTGAAGTGATTTTTGCCTAGAATGCTTCCCCAGCCTGAGCTAAATCACGGCTGGTAAAGGAAGAGGAGACTGAAAATGAAAATGCATTTGTTAAACAGTCAGGGGACAGGTTTTATTTCCATACTTCTTGTGCAGGTATGAAAAAGGTACATGATGKGCAGGGTTCTGCACTCTTGTGGATAACTGGATACTGCTACTCTGTTAAGTTTTTGCTAACTAAGTCCAGATTTCTATCAGGATACATTAAAAAATGCTTTCATTACTTAATTTTTAAGTAATGAAATTACTAATTTTTAAGGCTCCATACATGTGTTGCTCAAAACAGAGACATACATTTATGCTCAYTTAATGCCATATTTGGGAAGTTGAAGCAGATTGTTTGTTGTTCCTGAAATTTTAACTTTACTGTTATRTCAGCTTTTTTTCCCCTAGAAAACACACCTTTATTGAAAGACATAAAAATACAGAGATGTGCAATGAAAAGTGTTTGCAGATGTCTTTACTCCTTTGTTTCTTTTTAATATGATGTTTTTTCTTAAGTGAATCAATGGATTCCTTTATTTCTTTGGGTTATTAAGCAGCATCACAAACAAGYTATATAAAGAGCTTAAAAAGTTCAAAGGAGAGTTTTCAGTGTGTTTGATCCCCCTTTATGTCCAGAAATGTTGTCCAAGGCTATCAGGAGTTTACAACACTGAACACTCTGGTTTTATATTGTGTTTCTGATTTTGGTATTAAAGCTGAGTTGTGCCATTTAATGCTCTCCTGGAAAGTGCTAAATTGATATTTTGTGGTGATTAGGATTTGTCTAGAGCATTGCCAGGAAAGGGAAGAACATATTCTTAGGTAYCAGGAGCTCTGGGCTCCATGACCTCCTGTCAGATAATTTTCCTCAAAGATTAGGAAAAAAATTGGTGAGATGAGACTCAGTCAATGTATCTGTGATCTCAACACAGTCTCAGGCTGTGTAAATCTGTATAAATCAGCACTCTCACAGAAAACCCAAGTCTTAGAGAAATTATGTTTTTTTCTCATTAGTCTTCACACATGTAATAAACCTTTAGTTTTTCTACTGGGCAGATTCATATATCTCTTAAGATAAATGCTTTTATTTCACAGGAATTTTGGGTTCGTAGCTGTACTCTTCCCTTCTCTTCCTCCAAAATAATCTTTTGGGGTTTGGTTTGCTGGGTTTTATTTTTTCCAAAAATATTTTGTTCTGTACTGATTTATGTAGCACTGACTTAAGCTTGAGAAAACTATGGGCACCTCTGCAGCAGCCCTTAACCTGAAATTCCCTGGCTCTCACTCACCTTGAGAGCTCCAATATTTTCAATTTTGCTGTTCCTTCGTTCAGTTCTTTCATCTTGGAGCTGTTTCCCTCTGTGCAGATCCACTTCCAGGCTCCAGCTGTTCCCTTTGGAAGYTGGAGGTGATGGTGGTGAGGGTCAGCCCTGTTCTTGGGGCTGCTCTTATGGGATTGGGATAAATTACTCCAAGATGAGAAACGGGAATTTACTTTTTGGTGTACAGCTGGGAAATAGCAACCAGAGGGAAGAGGCTTGACCTTATTTATTTACAGAACAGTAAAAATCATAGGTAATGATTGAAAGGAATAACTAATAGATAATGAGTCCAAGAAAAACAAATAACTCTTGGTTTAGTGGTTTTTCTTCTTACAATTCTATTTTTGTACAGAAAAAAAGCAGATTGTCCTTGACTACTTCAGCAATGTTACAAAAGAAGTGAGTGTTTTAACATATATAAAAACAAATATAGAAATAAAGACAAGCTAGATGAATGAGGGTAGTTTTATGGGATCATTTTTCCTTTTTTATGTCAAAGGCAAGCCCTGCTTGTCACTCTGATGTTGGATTTTACAGAAAGGAGATCAGCATTTCCAGATGACAGATTTAAATCTTAACAACATTGGAGTTGTTCAGGGAAAATTTAGGAAAATTAATAGTCTGTGAAGGTTATGGGCCCTCTTTTTACTGAAAATCAGTGAGCTAACCTGTATTCCTCAAGTTATACTGTAGACCGAAGAAACCAAAACACAGTTATTTTCAGAGGTCATCCTAAATTAGGAACAAATAAAAAAAATAATGCATATATATATATATGCATGACAAATATTGTCATTGGTGTATGAGCCTATCTCCAGATTGTCTTGTGTGAATGACAGTGTTGCCCTCAGTTTGTTATTGAGCCTAGCCTTGGATATTTGGATGTAATCACCAAAACTCAGTACAGACACTCAAGACTATTGCAAGGTCTGGTGATAACTCTGAATGTCTTTGTATCTGGAATTCTTTGTTCTGGCTTCTGTAACTCCTTGAACAGGTAAGGTGAAAGATGTGGAAAATCTGAAAAACAATGGGGCATAAATGATAGAGGGACATTAATAATTAAATGCATTGCAAGTTTAAAAAAAAAAAATCTGCTACAGCAATTCTTAATGTTACCTTCCATGGACCATTTAAGTCGATGAATTTCAGTGCAACCAGTTAAAATGGCTAAAAGAGTGACTATATTTTAATGTGCTAAAAAAGGAATTAAAAGCAACCAGCAGTCCATAAAAATATCATCCTTCAGCTCAGAATGCTCTGGTCATTTCCAGGGAAAGGTTTAGTCAATCCCAGGGCAATAACTTAACTCTCTGCAGCTGCAGTAAAGGTTGATGGRATTGTAGAACTGAGCCTTTCTCAGTTCAGATTCCAGAGTTGCCAGTTCCTTTAGTCAGAAATGAAGTTTCTTCACTCTTTAAAGATGTATTGTATTTAAATTTTCTATTTAATTCATTCACTTAATGTATAGCTAATTTGTCTAATTCCTGGTGGCATGGTTTTCAGTATTTACTTTATCAAAAGGGATATGTCACATCCATTTACTTTGTTTATCTACACATTTGCAAACAATTGACAATAGATGGTGATTAGTGTTACATGTTTCATTCTAGCATTGCAATTAACCCCTTGAATGTCAGGATTTGGATGATGCACAGTACTTTTGTGTGTTGCACTGCTTCAGTGCTCTGAGCTCACCAATACCTTTGTCCTCCCAGTAGTAATTGAATCAAGTAAAACCCATTAAATTCAGCCCAGATATTTGATTACCTCTTTGTTGAAAGAGAATGTAGCTTTTTTTTTTTTTTTTTTTTTTTTTTTTTTTTTTTTTTTTTTTTTTTTTTTTTTTTTTTTTTTTTTTTTTTTTGATAAATGGTTTTAGAATTGGATTTAAGTCTCAGATTCAGATGAGATACTGCTCTTGGAATGGGGCAGATCGTGTTATCACAGAGAAATTTACCCTTTGGTGTCCCGGCCATGGCATCCCTCACAGGCAGAGGGATTGCAGTGCTGTGTGTAGAGTTGGCACAAATGTGGTCCCATCCTTCAGGTTGGGGCCCTGCTAGGTCCTTGCAGCTGAAAAATCACATATGGGGCAATGAGCTTCTCTTGATGGAGTCCAGAAAGGGAAAAAAAAAACTTTGCCAAAGGAGAGTGAACGTAGAAGTGAAGCTGAGTGATCTGTCCTCCTTCACCTTCCCCCCTCTGATCCCATCTTTATCTCTCCTTTCCTTTGTGCAGGACCTTGTGCTTGCTTTTGAAAGAATATTTTTCAATTTCAGTTCTWCCTGATTGTCTCTTTCTATCATCAAATCCTGCCATATTTGACAAGCAGGGAAGACAGGAGTTTTCACACAAGTTTCTTTGGAGCAACACAAAGTGGGGGGGAGTCAGTCTCAGAAAGTAAAGAAAATTTGCTTATGTGGCTTTTTTAAAATCAGTTTTAGGTTTTTGGTGGTTTTTTTTTTGTTTTAATTTCACCATGGCTGCTCAGTGTCTTGTTCTGAACGGCAGCAGAGGCACTGCATCTGTCAGGCTTAGGAGGCAGCTACAGCATTGATATTCTTGCTTTCATGTTTCAGCAGTTATCTTTGCAACTGGAAATGACAGAAGCTCTTTTAAATACCATTTAAAATAAAAGCTACAATTCTGTAGACATTGATGACAGTCTTGTGGGAAGGATTGCTACTTACTGTGAAAATATGGCTTTGTTAAACTTCAGATAAGAAATGAATGAGATTATTAAAGACAAAAAAATGGGTTTATTCCTTTTTTTTTGTTATTAATGAGTGTGATTTGATAAATACATGGTAAGTTTTGGAATGACAGATGTGCTCCTGACACAGCAGGCTTTATACAAAATGAAGATGAACATCAAAAGTAAAAGACAAAATCACAGAGTCATGGAATGGTTTGGGCTRTAAAGGTCCCCCAGTTCCAACCCCTGGGCACCTTCCACTRAACCAGGCTGCTCCAAGCCCTGTCCAGCCCTGTGGACTTGAACATTTCTAGGGAAAAAGAGAAAAATAGAATTTCTTGGAGTCAGGACCAGAGGGTGATGGGTGAGGTGTGCAGCATGTGCATTTTATTGCAATGTGGTGATGGTGGGAGCTGGGCCTTGAAACAGTTGGGAGAGGGGAAGTAGCAATGCTCCCCGTACCAAAAACAGAGTTAGAGTTTTTCCAAGTGATGCTAAATTGAGAGGTAATGACCATAAGGACGTTTCAAAGGTGGGAAGCACAAAGAAGAAACAGAAAAACTACACATTTTAGAATCATGGATAAACAGAAGGACTTTTTGAGAGTAGTCACCATTTATTAGTACAAAAGGAATGAATGAAATRTGTGTTTATTACGTGCATTACTTACATTACTATTGAGTAAGTAATGTGGAAGAATAAATTACAAATGCATGGAATCTAAACCAGATTTTTTCATCATGTGAAAATAAAACTACAGCTGAGTGCATCCTCCTGAATCTAAGAGCAGAAGGAGAGTGGGAACAGAAGAACATGATTAATCTTTAACAGTAAACTTTTTTCTTGTCACTCTGAATCAAAGGCAACCATGCATCAGATGTTGAGTTTGAACTAAATAAATGATAAAAATGCATGATTTGATGGAGTCAGTGAAAATTACACCAAAAMCCTCTATTCACTTGTCTTTAACATTGACTGGCTAATCCCTCCCTGATTGTCCTAGCTAAATTTTGAAAATTAATAARGAAACAAAACCCACTTGAATTAAAACAGCAGAGAAAGGGAGGGGGTATTTTGGAATGACCTGTCTGTAAAAAGTAGGGTAAATGCCATGCAGGAGGATTCTGCATTGCTGTAATTGGATTTAGGGTTTTGCCTTTGAGGAACAGACTTGGAGCAGCCAGTGCTTTGTTCCTACC
The DNA here is from genome assembly GCA_014549065.1 of Cardinalis cardinalis. Classification (NCBI taxonomy): domain Eukaryota; kingdom Metazoa; phylum Chordata; class Aves; order Passeriformes; family Cardinalidae; genus Cardinalis; species Cardinalis cardinalis. The sequence goes on from JACDOX010000021.1 coordinate 1,119,694, forward strand.
TGGGTGCTGTAACATCACTTGACAGTCACCTGTTAGCACAGATTAAAATATTATTGCCATCAGAAAATGGAGCACAGCAAAAGCCACTGAAGAGATGAGAATTCATCCAGGCAGTGTCAAAGAAATGCTGGGTCTTTGCTCCTGTATTACAGTGATTTAGGAGGTGATTCTGTGATTCTATGAATGCTACCAGAAGATAAAGCTGAGACAAAAATTTGTGTTTCTAAAAGAGTACCTGAAACCTGAAGATTTTAGCTTACCTGCTTTATATCCTGCTATCCAATCAACACTCAACATCCTTAACAACTTGCTGTCATGTATTTCATGACAGCAAATTGTTAAAGCTTATCAACAAAAGCTGCACTATATTTTTATGCTATAAAGGTTTGTATGGGAAAAAAAATACCTTGGAACTGTCTCCCATAATACTTCTGTTTTCCTGTGAGCCAAGACAAATGAGAAAAGGACAAAAGCACCCACAAACAAAACCCTTTCTGCAGTGTCTGTTAAACAAAAAATGGAATGTAATTATATGTGTGGATTGAAAGCAACTGAACTTCATATCCCATATATAGAGCTGGAGCCCATCTCTGGTGGTAGAGTAAATTAATTCTAGCATTCTCTCAATTTTTCCTTCCTGAATTGCTGAGTACTTCAGAGAGTTAGTGCTGTGAGCTATGTCGGCCCAGTAAAATATTTTTGTGCCAACACTGAATTATATTGCCTGTTTGTTGTCTACAAATTCATGGAGTTATACTTAGAAATACAGTTTTACCCAAGAGGTTAACTGAATTCTGTGAGAATCTATATTCTTCCTGAAATTGCTAGAGGTTTGTTTGTAAGAAGATAATGTGCTGCAGCACATGCTCTGGTTTTTCTGACTTCTTAATGTGGAGATTGAGAGTGAAATCAGGATAAATCCTCTAGCTTGCTTATAAAGTTCATTGTAGAAGAAAGACATAAAATTGTGGATACCCTATGGAGTAGAAAACAAGTTTAATGTACTACAGTAAAGGCCTGACTGTGGTATGTATTTCTTCTATTTTCKTCAATTGCTATTATAGGAAATTCATTATGACCTTAATAGCTTATTGTGCACAAGAAAATTGGCTTAATGAATAACTGGTAGGAATCTGCCCTGGCTTCCTGGTGCAGCCTGAAGCTCAGGTCAAAGCCTTGTTTGTCACAAGACAAGCAGCATTTAAAAAAACCCCTCTCCATTCAGGATCATTTATTCACATTCTGCCTCTCAGTAGTAGAGTTGTAACAGTCTACTCTGCTTTTTTGATAGATGCCATCATTTCACTCAACAACAGCAGGAATGGGGTAAAAAAAATACTGAAGTGTCTGCACATATGTATCATGTGTCATCTGAATGTTTCATGCAAATTTCTTAACTAAATAAAACCACAACAAGCAATGTGAGAATGAGCTGGAGCTRCAGCACTTATGCACTGGAGTGCACTTCTTCTCTAGTTGTGAGATAACAGATAAATGACAGCATGGAGTCACTGAATGCTGTGGGTTGGAAAGATAATCTCACTGCAGCCCCTCTGCCATRGGCAGGGACATCTTCCACTAGAGCAGGCTGCTCAATAATATCTGCATTTTAAAATGAACTGGGGAAGCCACCAAACCCTTGTGAGATAGGTAAATCTCTTATCCCAAAATCWGGAATTTGAAGGCGTTTCTCTGAATTCTGTGTCATGTGAAGGGAGTTGGAGYGTGTGTGCCAAGGCAGGGTTGTGTCCTGTAATTACTAATTGTAATGAATAAATCATGTAACCATTACTTGTGATTTCCTGTTGGTAGCAGCTTTTAATTTGCTGTCACCTCCTGGCTGCAGAGACCGTGCCTGGCGCACCAGGTGTGGAATCTCCTGGAATGTCAGGAAGGGGATGGGTTAACACCTCCAGCATGTCCTAATGTCTTCTTACAGGTGGTTTGCTCCCACTTCCTATTATGGGTAAGCAACATGAACRCCTGATGATGGTTGTGACTGTTGGATTTGAACCTCACTGCTTTCCCTGTGTTCTGATCCCTCATGACATTGCAGAAGTTATGTCTGATTCTCAGTTTCCCAATGTGAAAGTAAATAAAATTTTTCTTATTAGCTGGCAGGTTCTTTTCCTTGCATACAAGAAGCTGTTGCTTGCTCCAGACTATGGAAATTTTTCCTGTTCMTTTCAAAGCTGTGAGAATGTTGTCACACATGGTGGCTTCAGTCACAGCTGACTGAAGACACTTAGCATCTCTTTGGGAGATGATGGGGAGAAATGAGGCATTTTCTYCATCATATGTTAGAGAAAACCCATTAATGTCAAAAAGTGAAGCTGTGGTATTTGTGTGGTGTCTGCAGTGTGAGGGCTCTGCCATCAGCACTTGGGAAGCTGCCTCTGGGAAAGGGAAATGATGTTCTTTAARAACAGTCATAGTATAAAAGGATGTGGATGTGGAACTGGATTCCTTCAGCCCTCAAAATTGTGATATTGTTATTTTAGACAGACATGTGGGACACGATTTTGTTGTCCCAAATGTTGTGATGCTTCCTGAATTGTGGAATGATAAAGTGTAACATTTCTGCTCTTTAGCACACAGCTGTTCTCAGGGAAAAAAAATCCATATTTGTTAGGATGGGAGTTAGAATTCTGAAATATAGCCCCCCTCCAAAGAAAAACATATACATGTACATAAGATATGTGAATGGGAAAGGAAAAGCAAGATGATAAATAGCTCTACTTTTAGCATTTAATTTTGTATCCACATTTAGCACATTTATTCTGGTAACTAATAAATTTTCCATATATTTATCAGTGAATGAGGTTGCTTTTTTTTTTTTTAGTGTGACTTTTAATTAGAGGGTGGGGGAGAAATTGGAAAAAAGAAAAGCACACCTAAATTTTACAAGAGTGGAATTATTTGGAAATAAAAAAGGCAAAGTCAGCCACTGATAACTCTGTGCTTCACATGTATATTTCCTCCTCATAAGTAAAATAATTTTACTRTTCTTTTGGTTGTCTCCATTTTTCCCCCCCACAAGACAGAAAAACCCCCAACTGTCGAGTTTTTTGTTTGGAGTATTTATCTATTTTTAATATCTCTCAGTCAGCTTTTTTCAATCTCCAGGTATATTTATTTAATGTAATTTGATCTCTTATAAAGTGAGGTGGTCGTTGGTGATACCTGGGTGATGAAAGCTGTGCCCTGCAAGTGAGCTGATGGTTGTTGCTGCAGTCAGGTGGAGCTGGGAAACTGAGGCAAAGTTTCAAATTTCATATGAATTTGTTCAAGTAAAATATAATACAGGAATTGGGACACATACCCCCAAAGTTGTTTAAAAACTCAAGCAGGCAGAAGTGGAAAAATAAATAAGAATTAGATACGCTGCAATCACCTGGTAGATCTGCTCAGCTTTTTGGCAGAATTATGAATTCACTGGGAGACCATTCTGTGTTTTTTAGGAGATAGGAATTCTCCATGCCAGATTTTCTTCCTCTGTATTTGAGTTGCTTATTCCTAAAATATTTATTGCTAGATAGGCAAGGCTGGCCACCAAGGTATAAATGTAAGCATGCACTGTGATCYCATAATAAATAGTTTTATCTGAGAGATCCCTGTGTCCCATTTGCAATCAGCAGGAGCAAGCACTGCAATCTGTTTAGTGCACAGTGGCAGGGATGTCAGATTGTTATCAGCAGCTTGCACCCAGGAGCAGCAGAACAGGTGATTCATGGCTAAACTGAACTGGAGAGAAAGAARAAAATGTCAATATAAGTTGATTTTCAGACAGGGAGTGTCAAAGCTCTAGATCATGGAGTGAAKGGTTGTTTTGAAAAGCTGGCAGCACCTAAATCCTCTTCCCCATTGTATTKTCCTACATTCTTTTGGTCCACTATGAAAAATGTACCTTGTTGGGTCTTTTGCTTGGTAATTAGTTTGGGAAGTTCAAGGATTTAGTTTCCAACATTAATTCTTGCACAGGAGGATCTGCAGTTCTGTGACTCACTGTGCTTTTGATCTTGGTGTGAGCATCATTATTCAACTTAAAACCATTGTATTCTAGTTTTTGGTAAAGTGTGGTTATTTATTCTCTCTCTTTTTTTTTTTTTTAATCTCCATGTTCTTGATAAAATTGACCAAGAGGTTTGGTCCCTATATCTGCAGAATCCAAGCACCTCCCTGCTGGGTGAGAAGAGAAAGCTGATGGAGAATGTGAAAGTRGTTTGCTAGAGAAAGGAAAAGGGTGAGGTAAAGGAGGGTAGATATATTAAATAAATATAGATGGTGCAATTAAGCAAAGATACAAAAAGAGAAATGATGCAGGAGACTGAAAGGAGGAGGTGAGATGTAGGTGAGARGAATGTCACACATTGTTTGTAAATCTTCAGCTCTGGCAGCTTTTTGTTTCAAATATGGGGGGGAAAATGAAATACATGGAATATTGCTCAGAACTGGGCTTATTATCAGGCAGAGAAGGAAGATACTGCTTGGTCCTGCTTTTCCATAATGAGACTGTAAAAATACATGAAAAGTATTTTGAGGGCTAAGTGTAAAATGATCTCCCTATGAACCAGAAATCAGCTCTGAAAACTGCACAGGTGGAAACAGCTTTAAAACCAGTAGTGCCCCAGCTAGGAAATTTTTGTATTTTATGTGTCMTGTACCAGTGTTTGTTAATATACCCTTGACTATCACACTGAGTTCACTCTGCCCTTCATTATTTCAACAGTTAAGGATTTATAGTTTGTTAATTCTCTTTTTTTTTTTTGTTTGCCACTCATCTCTTTTTGCCCAGARGTGGAGCAGGAGGGGAGCAGGGAGCTGGAGTGGTTGATAACTCCTGATGTCTGCAGATGCTTGTGGAGCCTTTCCAAAGGCCTGAATAGATCAGGAGAGAGACCAGAGCAATTCCAGGCATTCCTTTGCAATGCAAGGCTGGAGAGATGAGTAAATACAATGCTGCTTTGTGGATGTTTCCTTTTATCTGTCATTTTTAGGAGTGGGAAAAAGGTATCACCTGTCCAGAGATTCCTGTGTGACTGATATTTTCAATTCTTTCTACTAACAGTGTTTGACCAGCTTTCATCTTTCTTTGGTTCAGGTATCTTGAAGGCTGATTCCCAGCTCATCTTCTGCTGTGTTTGACAAGCTGTACTTGTGTACTTGTGTTTGTAGCTGTACTTGGAACATGTCTGAATGATTCTGTTTCCTGGTACTGCAGGTGGTGGTTGTTCTGGAGTTTCTCTGTGTTTGYATCTCCAGCCAGGCTGGTTTGAGAGCAGTTCCAGCAGAGCAGAAAGTCACAACCAGATAAAAATGGGCAAAAGAAAGCAGCAAGGTGGTTGTGGAGTGCCTACTTCTACTCCTTTAGTGGCAGGGAAAAACCAGGCTAGTTACATCAAATAAAAAAACAAAAACAACCAAAAAAAAACCCCCAACAAAACCCCACACCAAAAAAAAACCGAAAAAAAAAACCCAAAAAACCCAACCAAACAAAGAAAACCACAAAACCTAAAACAGGTTTGCTGGTATCACTGCTTAGTGAATAAATTCAATTTTTTTTTTTTTTCTGGAATGATGGATACAGGCACTGATTGTGTGTTTTATCATGTTGGGTTTTTCTGCAAGAAGAAATGATAGAGACCAAAGAGACACTGAGCCATGACCTCCCTGCCAGAAGGTGCAGGACAGGTTKGTGCACAGGGAAAATTGGAGAGAAGGGAGAGAGAAAGACAGGAGCTCAGTCAAATTGCAGTTTTAGGATTCCCAGGTCCCCTGGACTGGCTGAGAGATGAGACAAATGGTGTGTGGGACTTTTGGGGAATCATTTATTTTGGATTTTCCAAAGTGGATTTGGGCAGCCTTGACCTACCTGCGCRCTGAGGCTTGTCTCACTTAGCTGTGTTTTGTTTTTTCCTTAAAAATGGCACTTGGACACAATCGAGTTACTATTTTTAGGGAACAAACAAGCCATGAAACATGTTAATGTTCTGTGGATCAATAATGAGGGATTTCAAGCCTAAAAAGACAAGTGTCTGGTTCTGTTTCAAGTTGGAATGGCGTGCAAAGGTGAGGTGACATTTCCTGTGCCACTCTGTGTCACAAGGGCTCCTTAGAGCTCACCCAAACAGAAGTTTTATAAGGGGCTGCATGCAGATGATCTTAAGTTGCAGTTATTCAGTGATTTTATAATTAAACAGAGAGTAAAAAATATGATTTGAGGTCAGTAGGTCATTAGCTTTCCTAATGGATTTGGCTGTAGGTTGTTACATGGCTTCYTTACATTAGGAATATAGGAACTGCCACTTTGCATTAACCTGATGGTCTTTCAGGTCCTCTCTACTCCTGCAACTTTCATTACTTATAACATTTTTTAAGCTTTTTTTCCCATACTTTATTCTCTAGTTGTTAGAAATGGCCTTTGAAAATGAAGGCCACCTCAAGGTCATGTTTCAGAACTTTATCAGTGTTTATTTGTGATCCAGAAGAGGAAGCATTCCCTAAAATCTCATTGTTTTTTTACCARGTTCTGTATAGCTGAAGGTTAAAAAATAACCAGGAGATGCCTCGATAYGTGTATGTGCTCCGCTCTTAATTGATCAGACAGCCTGATGATAGCAAATATAATTTATCTAATGTATTTCTCAATCTGCAAAAACATTTCAATAATTAGAGCAGTGGCTTGGTAAAGGCTCTGTTCCTGCATCTCGCAGAGATGAGCATAAATGGACAATGTGTTGCTGAAAGTCATCTGACAGTAAACACAATTAAAAGTTCAGACAGATGTTGGATTGATTTAATCTTTTAAGGGAAAGATTCACAAATTAGCTAATACCTAGTTCCAGAAGTATTTWTTCATCCAGAAAAGGATACACTGGCAACTAAACTCAGACAATTTGTTTAATTCCCATGCACAAAGCCTTCAGTGCTTAAGTAGTCAATTTGTTTGGAATCAGGGCCCCTGGACTGTGTTCCCACTGTAATTTAGAGATTCATTTACTTAGATAAGGCACTTAATCTCCTTGGGTGTGTTTCCCAATAGTAAAAGAGAAATAACAAACCTCAGAAGTCTTAATTATGGGTGTCTTGTTAGGTTTAATTAATTCGTAAGGGATGTTAATGTCACCATATGAAAACTGGCGTGTGGGTGAAGTGTGTGTGTGTATAATTACATTTAACTCACACACACACGTGGTTAACAGAGCTCTGTGAGGGCTGCAGGGCCAAGCAGGCAGGAGAAAATACAAGTTTTGCTTATGGACACTCCCTTGTTACCCCTCATTATGGTAAATATTTAATTACACCATCATCTGCTGTCATCCCAGCAGAAAGTCTGTCTCATTCACTTCACATCAGCTGYAGATTTTCACCTCCTTTAGCCAGGTCGATTCCCCTTCCCCATCTCCAAATGCCTTTGGGAAGCTCCTGAAGGAATAGTCATGCCCAGGTATTTTTYCTCATTTCAAGAACAGCTCCTTGGCATTCAGCAGATGGATGTGTGTGTGGAAACAGTGGCCTTGTCCTCCCAATTGCAGATCCATTTCAGGAGCCAGTTTCCAGCTTGGCTGGCAGGAATCCAGCACTGAGGTTGGCAGAAAGTTTTGCCCAGCTGGGTGTGAGTGGGGCTCTGCAGCTCCAGGTGCCTGCAGGTGAACCTTCAGTAGCAGCTACTGAACAGATGCACCTTGGCTTTGGRAAACATCATGAACTGACCCGTTTTGTGTGGGTCAAAGAACAGTAAGACTCCCATCTGTTACAACAATTCCTGTTAAATTTCAGGTCTATGAACCAGGAATTTTGTGCCAATGATMATTTTTTTCTTATACTTACTCCTATGAGAGAATAACTSTGTACATGAGGGGGTGACATCCATATTTCATRTTCCTAGGAACTACTCTTTTATATWCAAAAAAACTGATGAGTGAGACAATTGTTTTCTAAAATTAGGGGATAGGAGATCCATGGAAAAATCACTGAAGGCACTAAAATGCATTTACAGGATTTATTATTGCAGACTTTGCGTGGTATTTCCCCAAGCTCTCGGGGTTCACTGATTGTTTTGAAATACTCTTTCTAAAGGCTAATTTTGTTTTAAAGAGTATTTGTTACTGAGGACTGCCAGTACAGCTAATCCATTATCCAGCACTGAGCTAAAATACAGTATTTGCAGTGTTAGGCTGTGCTGTACAGTGCTGAGCACCTTGTGGTGTTCAAATGTTTGATTTCACTGAATAAACCCTGCTTCATTCAGCTGGGAGGATGGGTTATGAAATTAGGAGAAGTGCCATCATTAATACCTATTATTCTTGTGCTTCAATGGAAGATAATCATGCTCATTGCTTTTCCAAAAATAGAGGTGTTTTTCCAGGACACAAATTGCAACTTTTTTTTTTCTCTTTTGTTTAAAACTATTCATTATTATGTAAATAGCAAGGAAAATACATTAGGACAAAATTGGTATTTCTGTTCTGTAGATTGAACTTCTTCAAGAGCCAGAATTTTTAGAGAGGAAGAGAGCTGTTATATTAAATTAAAATATTGCTCATTTTACCTCGTGACTGGGACAACTCCCATAGGCTTTTTTTTAGCATTATTTAATTTCTAATTTAAATAGTAGCTTGTTCATAAGACACAAGCTGCATTTTAACTCCCCATCCAAGGCACACCTTGGACTCTGGTGAAGCAAAAATAAATGAGAGCAGACAGAAGAATTACAGGAATATCTAAACAGAGGAGTTAGGATTGTTTTCATCCCTCAGATTCATATGCATGGAATTAATTTGGTCCCATGTAAAACYCTTTTCCCAGTCCAAAGCATCTGGGATGTGGAGCATGCCATGAACTTCCAGGATGAGCTGCTGCTGTCACACTCAGTTACAGTGGCTCTGTGCTGGTTAGCTGAACTTGTGTCACTGCCCTGCTTTGGAGCAGTGTCACCATCATTTCCTGCCCTCTTCAGCTGAGTTACACAGGTTCAGTAGAACYCAAACATGCACTGATTTGGTAACCCCAGGTTTCTGTTTCCTGAATTGCCCCATACCAAAGCAGCTCCATATCTGGGCTGTCAYAGATCACGTGGGGGGTGATGCTGGCCTGCATCCTTCAGGCTTTAATTCTGCCATGAAAGAGGAGGTTAGGGTCTCTTCCTTAGAAGAGTAACTTAAAAACCTCCRAAACAACAAATAGGGCAGCAGCATGTAATGCAGTTAGCAGCTGTTATGTCAGCTTAATGTCTGACTTTTCAGCCAGAGATCGCAGTGACTTCAAAGGCCTTGTGGCCAAGAATGGAGCTGTAAACTCTGCAATGTTGATGAAAGCTGTGGAAGTGTCTTTGAATGATGTGAAAGGTGAATTATACAGCACATACTGGCTAAAGTATTTAGAGTTGTCCCAAGGCATTGTTTGTTTTTCTGCACAAATAGCTCCAGGACTAAGATTTTGAATGATTACAAAAAAAAAATAAAATCTGAAATGCCAAAACCATAATTAGTGTTTTAGAACTGACCTTTAGAAGGTACTTTGTACACAGATTGTTTTGACCAATCAGACTCCTATTCTAAATCTCAAACCAGTGTAATAAGGCAGGCCCTGTGTTAATAAGGTGATAAACAGACAATAACCATAGGTACTCATTTTTAAAATCCCTGAAAACCTGTAGCATCTATGTGCTAACAGTCTAYGAGTAATTTAAAAGTATAATCCTCCCAGGTGCTGAATAATTGCCAAGTAGTAGGAATGTATTTCTGTGGCTCCAGTGAGCCTCTCTGTGATGCTGTGAAGTAATTGTGGGTGCACAGGATGTGGTTTGAGTGATGAGAGAAATTTGTCTGAGCCACTGAGCTGGATGCTCACACGCAGCAAGGTCCACGAGGGATCATGTCTAATCTTGAATGTGCAGATGGTGAGGATTAGGTGTGAAAGGATGTAAAACCCAGCAGCAGCTGGGGACAATGAAGTTCACTATAAATCTATTGAATATTTTGAACTGCTAGGTGAAAGCTGAGTAAAAAATGCAGCCAGAGGTGGCATTTTATTGATTCGTTGGATGTATTATTTAAATAAATCTTATTTAAAAGCAAACAACTCTTTAATGAGCATCTGTGGCACCATAAAGCTGGAATATATTTATTAAACTGATTGGGTGCGCCGTGTAACCACTCCTTGACTTTCCTGGATCTTGGGATTGAATATACACCTTAAAGGCTCAGTACTGCAACTCAGCATGCTGCCAAACCTGTTTCACTTCCTCCTCTTCTACCAATAAGCTTGGAATGAAGAGTGGACCCAAAATAAATTAGAAATAAATTAGAAAATCTGAGGGGTCAGTAATGAAAAGTAAAAAA